>OY754310.1:8089290-8433266 GCA_963573325.1 Astragalus glycyphyllos
TGCACGTACTACAAACACTGACCCAAATACACCAGCACACAAAAAATAACATTTGCAGGTGCTACAAACATCAATCCAAATACACCAGCACACTAAAATAACTGCTACAAGCATCAACCAAGAAAACATGAAAAGAAATTCACCCCACACCAACAAAGCCCTAACAATACACCAAGACCAAAACCAAAAAGACCATAAAGCAATAAGGATATAGCTCCTACTACATCAAGGATGCACCAAAACAAGCCAACATCTAAACACCGAGTTTTGGTATCATCCGAGATTAACCTCTTCATATAAGCATCCTTTATCATAATTTGGAAAAAGATCTCTGAGTGGCACGATAGACCCTCCTTTGCACCATGCTCTTCTTAAAACCTTGACACTACAATCACACCTCTATGTCTCTACACCTTTGGATGGAGGGATCACTAAACAAGGCCACTAGAACACCGAAGCACATCCAAACTCTACATCTTATCAAGAGAAAGATCCACGCTCTATTGCACAAATGTACCAAAACATCAATACACCAACAAAGAGTTAAACCGAACCAAACTAGAGCTCCACCAAGACACCCAAGCTACCATCAAAACACCTTAAGCATGCTAGCAGAAAAAGGAAGACCCAACTTGATACCAAAGGAAACTCCGCAAACAAAACTCCTTTCAGAACGAATCTGAAAATCGATAAAACTTGCATGGCAGCATGTAGTGTATTCTTGCTAGTGAGTCAAGTGTTTGCAGAGAAATAAAATAGAGGAACGGTGAATTTTCTTCCGTTAGTGGAAGGGACTCTTTGCTCATAAATTCTTCTTGCCTTTATTCAATATTCATTCAGTACATATAGCAATTCTAGGATAGTGCCAGCTTGCTAAACAACGGCTCAATCCAAAGGAGAATCGTACAATTTCACAGCTAGCACAATTTAGTACATTCAGAATAAAACAAACCTAGGCAAGATACTTTCATACTACAAAATAGCTGATTAGGTCATCTTGTAATCATTGTGCCATTTGGGCCTAGCAGTGTTGCGTTTGGCCCTCAATCTAATACTTGGCCCATCATCCTCTTGCTCTTCTTCAAGGTCCACATTGGAGTCCACAACATCCCTTTCCTCTTCCACAGGAACCTTGTCCTCAAGGTTCAGATTTGGATAGTTCAGCTTCAATTCTGCCAAAGACTCCCAAGAAGCATCTTCAGGGTACAATCCTTCCCATTGCACAAGCACTCTATGCTGTTCTGGTGTGGCTCCGTATTGATAATCCAAGATAGCAGTTGGTTTGATCACAGGATGACTGTCATAAGTTTCATCAGGCAGCTCCAAGGATGGTGTAGCAGATCCCAAGTAAGGTTTCAGTTTAGAAACATGAAACACAGGGTGCAGTTTGCTGGTAGGTGGTAGTTCAAGTTCAAATGCCACATCTCCAATGGCCTTTTTGAGCTTAAATGGTCCATAATAACGAACAGATAGCTTGCGGCTTCTTTGTCCAGTCACTGAGGTTTGACAGAAAGGCCTCAGTTTCACTAGCACCATATCACCTGCCTTGAAAGGATGAGGAGTTCTGTGTTTATCAGCATAGTTCTTCATGGCTGTTTGGGCTTTTGTGAGCTTGCTTTTCAGTTTTGCCAAGATCTCAGTACGTTCAGAGAGCACTGCATCAGTGGCTTCAACTTGACTTGTGCCACGAATATATTGAGGCAGACTTGGAGGAGGTTTCCCATACACCACTGTGTATGGAGATTGACCCGTGGCTGTATGAACTGAAGTGTTGTAGTGCCATTCCGCCCAATGAAGGAATTTGCCCCATTCCTTCGGTTTGGAGTGTGCAAAGCATCTTAAATATTGTTGCAGCGCTTTGTTGACTATCTCCGTTTGTCCGTCGCTTTGAGGGTGATAAGCTGTAGACATTCGCAGCTTGGTTCCACTCAGCTTGAACAACTCACGCCAAAAATTGCTAACAAATATTGGGTCTCTATCGGACACAATGCTTTTAGGCATTCCATGTAACCTGCAAATCATCTTAGCAAAAAGATCAGCAACTTTCACAGCATTATAATGTGTAGTCAGCATTCCAAAATGTGCAGCTTTGGAAAAGCGATCAACTACCACAATTATTACTGTGTTTCCTTGGAAAGAAGGGAGCCCCACGATAAAATCAAGGGAGATGTCTTCCCAAACACCATTGGGAATGGGGAGAGGTTGCAGCAAACCAAATGGCCTATGATTGGGATGTTTTGTCTGTTGACAAACAAGACAATTAGTCACAAAAGTAGTTACATCAGCTTTCATACCATCCCAGTGAACATTTTCTCTAAGACGTCCCCAAGTCTTGTGGATGCCACTGTGGCCACCCAATGGAGAGGAATGGAACTCCTCTAGCAGCATTTGCTTCAAGGGTGAGTTAGGTGGTATAAACAATTTATCTTTGAAGAATAGCATACCATCAAGGATCTTGTATTCAGGATAGTCTGCTGGATGTTGCTGCACTTTGGTAAACAGTTCCTGTAGCTGGCTGTCCTCCATAAAAGAGTCCCGTAATTGCTGCATAAAATCCCAATGTGGAATTGTGATTGCCAGCAGCTGGGAAGTGGATTCATGCACCCTCGATAAAGCATCAGCCACACTGTTTTGGGCGCCTGGTTTATAGATGATCTCATAAGAGTACCCAAGTAACTTTGCTAAGTAAAATTGTTGCTCCGGAGTTTGTATAATTTGTGTCATTAGCTCTCTCAAGCTTCTCTGGTCCGTATAAATCAGAAACTTACGACCAAGCAGATAAGCACGCCATTTTTTTACTGCTGAGGTTATGGCACACAGCTCACGAACATAAGTGGAAGCATTCAACATTCGTGGGCAGAATTTTCTGCTATAATAACAAATGGGATGTCCATTTTGGCACAAGACAGCTCCCATTCCTACTCCGGAGGCGTCTGTTTCCATGACAAAAACAGTTTCAAAATCAGGGAGAGCTAATACCGGAGCTACTGTCATGGCTTGCTTCAGGTTTTCAAAGGCTGTGGAGGCCTGCTCAGTCCACATAAAACTTTCTTTCTTCAACATATCAGTAAGAGGAGCAGCCAAAGTAGCATAGTTGCGGACAAACTTTCTATAAAACCCAGTTAAGCCAAGAAATCCCCTTAGTTGCTTGATAGTAGTTGGTTTTGGCCAATCCAACATTGCAGAAATCTTCTCAGGGTCTGGTCCTACACCCTTCTCTGAGACAATGTGCCCCAAATAGGCAATGGATTGCTGAGCAAATGTGCACTTAGTCTGTTTGAGGAAAAACTGATTAGCTAACAAGCATTGAAAAACCATGTCCAAGTGACTTAAGTGATCTTCCCAAGTACGGCTATACACCAAGATGTCATCGAAGAACACAATGACAAATTTGCGTAAATAAGGCTGAAACAGGGTGTTCATAGTTGTCTGAAACGTTGATGGAGCGTTGCACAATCCAAAAGGCATTACAAGGAACTCGTAGTGGCCTTGGTGGGTGCGAAATGCTGTCTTATGAACATCAAAAGGAGCCATTCTGATTTGGTGATAGCCTGCACGCAAATCAAGCTTAGAAAACCATGTGGTGCCATATAATTCATCCAGTAATTCATCGATGGCTGGTATTGGGAACCTGTCCTTCACAGTAATGGCGTTGAGAGCCCTATAATCAATGCAGAAACGCCATGTTCCATCTTTCTTTCTTACCAACAGGACTGGAGAAGAAAAAGAGCTGCTACTAGGCTGAATAATCCCCTGAGAGAGCATATCCTGAATCTGAGCTTCTATTTCCTCTTTCTGGAATTGGGGATAACGATAAGGCCTGACATTCACAGGGTCTTTGCCATGTAAGAGGGGTATTTGGTGATCTGTAGGGCGTTGTGGAGGTAAGTGAGTAGGACTTTGGAAAAGGTGGGAGTATTTAGTGAGAAGAGTGTCTAGGTCAGGGTGTGTCTGAGTGTTGGTTTCAGTGTTTGTGGTTGAGGGTAGGAGGCGGAATTGGAGGATAGTGTCTATGGCTTGAGTGGATACGAGACGTCTTAATTGATGCATAGAAGCCTCTGTTGGACCAGGTTTAGGATTTCCAGAGATTGTAGCAGTTTGGCCATTTTTGGTGAAGGACATAGTGAGCTTATTATAATCTGTTAGGACTGGCCCCAGTGTTTTAAGCCATTGGACCCCCAAAACTAGCTCTGCACCACTTAGAGGAATAACATATAAATCCACATAAAAGGAATGTCCATCCAGAGAAATATGAACATTTTTGCACAAATGAGAGCAGTTTAACTCTTCCCCATTACCAACAAGGACCTGAAAGGATTTGGATGGCTCATAAGGTAGTCCTAGTTGTTTGGCAATCCTATCTTGGATGAAATTGTGAGTGCTTCCGCTGTCAATCAACACAGTGAGAATGTAGTTTAGGATTTGGCCTTGTACTCTTAGGGTTTGTGGGATGGCATGTCCTAAGAGAGCATGGAAGCTAATTTGAGGGCTTTCTTCTAATATTGGTTCAGATATAGGGGTGGGTTCTGGTTCATTGGTGGTGAGCATAGCTACAGCAGTGGATGTGTCTGGGCTAGGGTTTGGTTCATCAGGTTCAGCCACAAGCAGAAAAAACTGTCGCTTACAACGGTGGCCCGGTTGGTACCGATCATCACAGTTGTAACACAACCCTTTTTCACGGCGAGCTTGAAGTTCCGCGGGTGAGAGTCGTTTGATGGGTGGTTGTTTGGTGGTGGGGGTTGAGTTGTTTGTGGTGGTGGAAGTGTTTGGGTTGGTGGTTAAGGCTGGTCTGGTTGAGTGTTTCTGGGACGGGGTGTTAGGGTTTTCAGATCGGCGTTGGTAGAATGGCTTATCATTAAGCTTTTCCTCTTGCAACTTTGATAAGCTAATGGCATGAGATAAAGAGATAGGTTGAAAAACTTGTACCTCTCGACGAATCTCCGGCTTCAATCCGGAAATGAAGCAGCTCAGGTAGAATTCGTGGGGAAGACCGATGATTCGATTAGCCAAACTCTCGAAGGCAGCTTGGTATTCCTTGACAGTAGTTGTTTGACACAACTTGAACAGAGCGCCCTTAGGATCTTCGTACTGAGAGGGAGCAAAACGGATTTCCAAAGCGTGAAGAAATGCCTGCCATGAGTGGAGCAACCCGTTGCTGTGCATCCATTGGAACCATGTGAGAGCCTCGCCCTCCATGTAGAACGCCGCAATGCTGAGACGCTGCTCTTCCGGTGTACGGTGAAACTCAAAAAATTGCTTAATCTTGAAGATCCAGCTAAGTGCTTCTTTGCCGTCAAACCTAGGGATTTCGAGCTTGATCGACGTCGTCCCAAAAGGGTGGTTCGCCGCCTGTTCGTCAAACCCTAACGGAGGAAATCCCGGAGGGCCCATGCGTGTTCGTATCTGAGCAAGTTCTTGTTGAAGGTTTTGCTGATTAGTCAGTAATTCTTGCAAAATGTCATTGAGATTTGGTGTGGGAGGAGGAGTGGCCATGGCGATCAGATGAAAGCACCAAATGTAGTGTATTCTTGCTAGTGAGTCAAGTGTTTGCAGAGAAATAAAATAGAGGAACGGTGAATTTTCTTCCGTTAGTGGAAGGGACTCTTTGCTCATAAATTCTTCTTGCCTTTATTCAATATTCATTCAGTACATATAGCAATTCTAGGATAGTGCCAGCTTGCTAAACAACGGCTCAATCCAAAGGAGAATCGTACAATTTCACAGCTAGCACAATTTAGTACATTCAGAATAAAACAAACCTAGGCAAGATACTTTCATACTACAAAATAGCTGATTAGGTCATCTTGTAATCATTGTGCCATTTGGGCCTAGCAGTGTTGCGTTTGGCCCTCAATCTAATACTTGGCCCATCATCCTCTTGCTCTTCTTCAAGGTCCACATTGGAGTCCACAACACAGCAAGGCAACACCGAACCCAAACACCTATGATTTCGAAACACCAACAGGAAACAACACCTAAGTAACATCAAAACTGAAACACTTGTAGGAAATAACACCCATACAACGTCAGTTTGAACCACCAGCATGAAGCAACACCCAACAACATCAAATCTGAACACATGCAGGAAAAAACACCCAAACAACATCGAAATAGAACAAGAAACACCTTCTACGGATCAAGAGCAGCATAACACCTTCGTCCAACAACCTGAAAGCTCCATCGTCCAACAACATGCAGGAAAAAACACCCAAACAACATCGAAATAGAACAAGAAACACCTTCTATGTGCTAAATATTCTCCTTAATAAATTTTTAAAAAATATTTTACTATAATTTGAAAAGTTCACAAAGAAGTTATAAAAATATTCTCATTAATATTATTAAAAAAGGAAAAATATTCATGCATCTAAAATGTTAAAAGCTCATAGCTAACATTTCTTCATAAAGTTTAATAGAAGTTGAATCTTGTCTGTTGCAAGATGATCAATTTGCAACTGAAATATAGTGACCAAATTTTTGCCTCATTTTGAAATACCCCCTGATATATACATTGTCGAGAACCGTGCGATCTAATTAAAAAGTATTCAAGCATCTAAAACTGTGAAAAGCTAGCTAACATTTCTTCATGAAGTTTAATGGAAGTTGAATATTGACTGTTCCAAGATGATCAATTTGCAACTGAAATATAGTGACCAAATATTGCTTCCTTTTGAAACATCTTTGATATATACATTGTGAGAACCGTGCAATCTAAGTGGCCCTTGGAAAGGAACCTCCAAGAATACCTTTATGCATAAAGATACTTTGTATCCAACTTCTAATGAAGAATGAAAGACTTGTATAAGTGATGAGGGGAAAAATAACAGTCATTAATAACACAAATGGATAATATTAAGTAATTGGTGTTGAACACAATAGTTAGAAGTTTTTCTTCTTCTTGGAAATCTTAAAAAAGAGATAAAAGGATTCTCGTCAATATATAAATAATCATTCTCCTTATCATCAAACATACAACACTCTGAACTAAAATACGACATAAGAACATATGAAAAAAACTAAAGAAGTTCGACTAATAAATTATTTTGTCTTTTTGTAGCATACTTCATGATCAATGATTTTGATCTTAAGTAGTCGCTTTCTCTAACCTGGTAGCTAGCTTTTAACACCCCATGAAATTATAAATAATGTAATCACATCTATAGTAAATTTATAGTACCTTGTTATCATGGAGTTGGGATGGACATAGGTCGGGAAATTTGATGGATCAGTTTGATTCTTATCTGTACAAAAAATAATTAGAAAATAATCAACCAAACTTCTCTAGAGCTATAGTGATTACAACTGTGACTCTCTTCCCTAATGTCACATCTATGAAAAAAGCTTATATAGGCATCCATTACTTTTTTGTTAAACTATAATTAAAATAATGCTTAATTAGTTTAATTAAATTGGGTAACCAAAGGTTGGAAAACGTTATATTAAATAGGAATAATAACCGTTAAAAAAATAAGTGTAACTGATCTAATATTAGTCACTACAAAATTATATTTATGTGATATTTTGAGTTTACTCAAAATATTATGTGATAGTAGTAAACAGAGTTTTTACAGGATCATTTTAATTTTGATCTTTTCGTTATTGTAGGTAGTCTTTTTGTTTACCTTGCAGTTAAGTTTTATTTTTGACAGGTTACAACTAACTACTTAATTACATATGGGAAGTTACTTTTTTCTTTGATTAGCTTTTGATATGTCTACAAACCAGCAGCACGTTATAGATCCAAACCAGCTTTTTGCATGTTGCTATAATAATTGTCTACATGTTAGATACACACTTGAGCCCCTACTATTTTAATGTAAATTACGTTAGCCGTTACATTTTTCATTGGTTGGTTTTCATTAATTGGCTCTCATTTTATGATGTTCATTCATGTATATAGATTAGATTTTAAAAAAATTGATAGTGTATGATTAAAAGGTAAGTTATTTTTTGGGTTAAGTTTATTATTTTTTTGACCAAATGGGTTAAGTTTATTATTGGATAGATAGATATAGATTAAAGAATGAGGAGTAGAAGTGATGATATTTTTTAGTAGAAAAATAAACTAAAAAATTGAGGAGCATTCTAGAGGATTGGAAAAAGCTTTCATTCTTGTCAAAAAAGTTCCACATGTTGCATACTTAATAGTTAAAATCACCAATATAAACTATTTCACCAAATAAAATGTTATTTAGTGTAATATTGAAATGAGTTAGAAAGGGCAATTAAAAAGTTTTAAATCATGAATCAAATTCATTTCTGTTCCACTAATTGCATCTTTTAATAAGTTAGTGGCAATCATGTGTTTTCACTACATCTAATTAAAAGCTAAAATTAAAGTCTCCTATTTAAATTAAAAAATATATATTAATATAATTGAAAAATAAATCTAGATGATGTGGAGCATCCTAGAGGCTTCAAAAAAGCTTCCTTTAGTAATTTATATAGATATATATATAAATATAAATATAAATCAATTAGGAAATGACAATTAAAGTTTTCATCAAAAAAAGTTCAATATATAGGTTTAAAAAATATATGTTCATATTGGTCAAAAAAAATATATGTTCATAAGCTATTTTTGTAAGTTAATACAACTCATATAAGACTTAACTTATGACATCTAGAAAGTCGTAACAACAAAGGGTCTGGGGTCTAAAAATTATTACAAACCAAGATAAGATGTTAATACATCGAATTAAAAAAATTATGGCTTGATTTATCCTCCAATGGGCTTGATCATTCCTTTGATGAAGGAACACATGAATAATATATCATTTGTAGAATCTCCAAACCACTATGAGGAAGAAAAATTACAAATATTTTTTTAAAAAAAAAAAAGAAGAAAAATTACAAATATATATCAAAACTTCCAATCATATGTTAAAATAGAAAAGATAATGTTTGCTTTAAGAGGAAGTATGAAAAATGTAGTATATATAGACTATGAACTAAATGAGGTATATTGTCAAAAAAAAAAACAAACTAAATGAGGTATAGATGGAGTATGAATTGTTTTTTTAACGAAAAGAATAGGAATAGTTTTTTATTGACCATTAGTGTGTTGAGAATATAATAATTATTTTAAATGAGTAATATAACAATTATGGTAATATTAAACGGATTCAAGTTATTTAGTAGGTGAATTGTCTCATGGACCAAAACATAGGACAAGCCCAAGTGGCAAATGAAGAGGAAGCTGAAGCACGCATTGAAGAAATGGCCACTGGCCCAATTGCTAAGATAAGGGCCAAACGCAACCGGCTCAAGCCCAAGTGGCTACGTGATTGTCTTGAGTAGAAACCCTAGTGGTGTATTCATCATAGACTCTAGAACTTTCTATTGTAGTGAGTCATTGTAATAGAAAGATTCCTTTTGCCTTAGTTGTCATGAGCTGGCAGTAGACAAATCTATCATGGATTGTCCTATATGTACCAAATGATTGGCATTGAATAAACTATGATGAAATTGATGAGAATAGCCTAGAGTAGGATAGCTAATAGTATTTCCTTTACTGTGTTTATTGCTTTGCTGAAGTAATCACGAATAGAAAGATTCAATTCCTTGTTCTTTACCCAAACAGCTTTCCAATCTCCGTTTCCCCACCATCACCTTACAATTGGTGCTTTCATTGAGCCATCATGTCCTCAACACCTTCCTCACCAACCTCAATCAACGCCACCCTCCAACAACTTCTCGCCAATCAAGAAACTTTTCAACAAAACCTCAACAACCTCCCCGCCGACGTCCATGGCCTCCGAAATCGCCTCGGACCACCTGGTTTTCCACCACTTGAGACCCACCCTCCTTCAAACACTTCCCTGAAACTTGACATACCCAGATTCGACGGAACTGACCCACTTGGCTGGATCTTCAAGATCACACAGTTCTTTCCATCGCACTCTGGAAGAACAACGGTTGCGCATCGCGTCCTTCTACATGGAAGGCGAAGCACTGGCTTGGTTTCAATGGATGTATTCCAACAATCAGATCCTGTCTTGGCAAATGTTTCTGCACTCTCTGGAAACTCGTTTTGCGCCTTCGATTTATGAAGACCCCAGAGGAGCCTTGTTCAAACTCTCTCAGACTTCCACTGTCGCAGCGTATCAGGCATAGTTTGAATCCCTGGCCAACAGAATCGTTGGATTGCAACCGCAGTTTTACCTCAGCTGCTTCATCTCAGGGCTGAAACCGACAATACGACGCGAGGTTCAAGCATTTCAATCAATGACACTCACTCAAGCCATCAGTCTTGCGAAGCTCGAGGAAGAGAAAACCCTGGATAGTCGCTCTCAACCTTTCTACCACAAACAGAACCAAACACAAGCCACAAACACCAACTCCTTTCGCCCAACACTCACCGTGAACCCACCCAAAACCCTCGCAACCAAACGCCTTTCGCCGACAGAGCTACAGGAACGCCGTGAAAAGGGCCTCTGCTACAATTGCGATGACCGTTTTACACCGGGTCACCGTTGCAAGCGTCAATTCAACTTGATGATTGTCGCCCCTGAACCTACTCCACCGTTTGATGATTCCAGTGCCATGACACTTACTGCCATACAAACCACCTCTGACCTATTACCCTCAAGCTCTTCCACAGAAACCCTTGACCCCATTCTCCTTGAAAACAAACCACCGCAGATTAGCCTTCATGCTTTAATGGGCCATAGCATTCTTCAAACCCTAAGAGTCTTAGGTCATATTCAGAAACAACCTATCTCAATCCTGATTGATGGCGGCAGTACGCACAACTTTGTCCAGGATCGCATTGCTCGCCTACTAGGACTCACAGTGAAACCAACCAACCCATTCAATGTCCTTGTAGGTAATGGTGAAGAATTACAATGTAATACATTATGTCCTCAAGTCCTATTGTTTCTGGGCCCACATATGTTCCTGGTTGATTTATTTGCTTTACTAATTAGTGGAGCTGAACTTGTTCTAGGGGTTCAATGGCTCAAAACCCTTTGTCCGATTGTCACAGACTATGCTCAACTCACCATGAGCTTTAAGGTGAAAGGTGAAGAAGTTAACTTGGTGGGACTTCCCAAACCTTGTCCTGATGAGGCCTCACTACACCAACTTCAAAGACTTGTTACCACTAATGCCATCGATAACATATACCAGTTGCACTTACTATCTGATAGCACCCCTCAACCTAATACCTCACCCATGAAGCCTGCCCTCCAAACCCTCCTCACTAAATTTGCCACCCTATTTAACACACCCACTGCCCTACCTCCCCAAAGACCAATTGATCACCACATCCCTCTCATTGACAACTCTGAACCTGTTAATGTTCGCCCTTACCGCTACCCTCACTTCCAAAAACAGGAAATTGAATCTCAAATTCGTGACATGCTTAAGCAAGACATTATTCAACACAGCTCTAGTTCTTTCTCTTCTCCAGTGTTGCTTATTCGCAAAAAGGATGGTTCATAGCGCTTTTGCGTGGACTATCGTGCTCTTAATGCAATCACAGCAAAGGACCGCTTTCCCATTCCGGCTATTGATGAGCTATTGGATGAACTCTATGGCACACAGTGGTTTACAAAGTTGGATCTTCGTTCAGGGTACCACCAAATTCGCATGGCTCCTGCAGACATTCCTAAGACAGCATTTCGCACTCACCTTGGTCACTACGAATTTCTGGTAATACCTTTTGGTTTATCAAATGCTCCTTCAACTTTCCAATCCACTATGAATTTGATTTTCCAACCTTTCTTGAGACAGTTTGTAATTGTGTTTTTTGATGACATATTGGTTTATAGTCCTTCTTTTGATAAGCACTTGGAACATTTGGCAACTGTTTTTACTTGTTTGTTAAAAAATCAATTTCATTTAAAACTTTCCAAATGCTCCATTGCACAAAATTCCATTGCTTATCTAGGACGTATTGTATCTGTTGATGGTGTTGGTCTTGATCCGGAGAAAATTGCTGCCATGGTTAATTGGCTAACACCCAAATCTGTGAAACATCTGCGTGGCTTTCTCGGTTTGACTGGTTTTTACAGAAAGTTCATCAATCACTACTCAACAATTGCTGCTCCCCTCACTAAGTTACTAAAAAAAGATGCCTTTCATTGGCATGATGCTGCTCAACAAGCCTTTGAGGCTCTCAAACGAGCTATGTCTGAAGCTCCAGTTCTAATGGTACCTAATTTCAGTGACACTTTTATTCTTGAGACTGACGCATCTGGCTCTGGTATGGGTGCTGTTCTGATTCAGCAGGGCCACCCAATCTGTTATTACAACAAACAGTTTTGCACTCGTATGATGACAGCTTCTACCTATGTACGTGAATTATGTGCAATTACTTATGCGGTTATGAAGTGGCGTACCTACCTATTGGGTCACAAATTTCTCATCTATACGGATCAACGAAGCCTCAGAGAACTCATGACTCAGGTTATCCAAACCCCGGAACAACAATTTTATTTAGCAAAGCTTTTGGGGTATACTTATGAGATCATCTATAAACCTGGTGCTCAAAATCGTGTTGCTGATGCCCTCTCTAAAGCCCACTGTCTGGCTTTGACAGTCCCTCATTGGGAGTTTATTCAGAAACTTAAGCCTCTGTTTCTGGAAGAAAGTCAACTGCAAGAATTAATCAAAAATATCACTGCTGATCCTGCTGCTTTCACTGATTATGAACTACATGATGGCCTGGTTTTCTTCAAAGGCAAGCTTTTCATTCCAGATTCTGCATCTATCAAACAACTCTTGTTGGAAGAATTTCACTCTTCTCCTCTTGGTGGTCATAGCGGTGTGCACAAAACTTATGGAAGATTGAGAGAAAATGTGTTTTGGCATGGTATGAAGAAAGATGTTGCTACCTTTGTCAAGGAATGCCTTGTGTGTCAACAAATCAAAATTCCCTCACAATTACCTGCGGGTCTCTTGCAGCCATTACCTATTCCGGAGAGGGTATGGGAAGATATCTCCATTGACTTCATCACAGGGCTCCCTTCTTTCCAAAATAACACAGTTATCCTAGTAGTGGTGGATCGTTTATCCAAAGCTGCTCACTTTGGCATGTTGCCTACTTCATTTATTGCTGTCAAAGTTGCTGAACTTTTCTCTCAACTGTCTTTTGCAGCAATTTCTGGCGTGAATTGTTCACATTGAGTGGTACTAAGCTAAGAATGACAACAGCTTATCACCCTCAAGGTGATGGACAAACTGAGATCGTCAACAAAGCTCTTCAACAATATCTGCGTGCTTTTGTTCATGAGAAACCGAAACTGTGGGGAAAATTTCTGGTTTGGGCTGAATGGCATTATAACTCTGCTGTGCATTCTGCAACAGGTTTTTCTCCATTTCAAATCATCTATGGTAGATCTCCACCTTCACTACCAGCTTACATTCGAGGCTCTAGTAATGTTCAAGCTGTGGATGAAACACTCACTGACAGAGATACAATGTTGGCCTTACTGAAGAACAAATTACTCAAAGCACAGAATCTGATGAAGCACTATGCAGATACAAAACGCAGACCTCATTCATTCAAGATTGGTGACTATGTTCTGGTGAAACTCAGGCCTTATAGGCAGACTTCAGTGGCTGGCAAGTGCTCACAGAAGCTTTCTCAGCGTTTTTATGGCCCATTCAAAATCCTTGAGCTATATGGCGAAGTTGCTTTCAAACTTGAACTCCCCTCAACTAGCAAGATTCACCCTATTTTTCATGTCTCTAAGTTAAAGCCCTGCCATGGCTCCCCATCTGTTACTCTCAAGTTACCTCTTGATGCTATGGGAAATCGGCCCTTAATTCAACCACTTGCTGCCTTAGATTGGAAAGACATGGGTCCAAACAAATCACCATCGGTGCTCATTCAATGGGAAGGTCTATTTCCGGAAGACACCACTTGGGAAGATGCTACTGAGATTATTGCTACATTTTCTGACTTCCACCTTGAGGACAAGGTGGGTTTCTATGGGGAAGGGGATGTCATGGACCAAAACATAGGACAAGCCCAAGTTGCAAATGAAGAGGAAGCTGAAGCACGCATTGAAGAAGAGGAAAAGGCTGAAGAAATGGCCACTGGCCCAATTGCTAAGATAAGGGCCAAACGCAACCGGCTCAAGCCCAAGTGGCTACGTGATTGTCTTGAGTAGAAACCCTAGTAGTGTATTCATCATAGACTCTAGAACTTTCTATTGTAGTGAGTCATTGTAATAGAAAGATTCCTTTTGCCTTAGCTGTCATGAGCTGGTAGTAGACAAATCTATCATGGATTGTTCTATATGTACCAAATGATTGGCATTGAATAAACTATGACGATATTGATGAGAATAGCCTAGAGTAGGATAGCTAATAGTATTTCCTTTACTGTGTTTATTGCTTTGCTGAAGTAATCACGAATAGAAAGATTCAATTCCTTGTTCTCTACCCAAACAGCTTTCCAACCCCCATTTTCCCACCATCACCTTACAAATTGTATAACGGCTCTATCATTAATAAGGTAAATTATATGAAAGAAAAATTTGCTATACGTAGAATAGGTTGTGATTATTCATTTTTTAGGGGTTGTGACTATTCATCTCATGGCCATACCCTTGTATTTGTAAGTAAAAGAAGAAAACAAATATTATATTAAAAAGAAAGGACAAAATAAATGATAAAACTGTATTTTTTTGGGTACAAAACTGCCTGTTTTTATTATCAATGTTTATAAGTTCTTGGTTTTTATGTTTTATAATGACTTGCTTTCATTATCAATTATCAATGCTAATAAGTTCATGATTTTTGAATTTCATAAAATCTCTTATTAATGTTATGAATATCATCTATCTTTTGGCTTACCGTGAATGTCAAATCAAACTGATATATAGTTGGATTTTTTTTCGCTCTCTTTAATTTTTATATAGTATATATATAATAATGTAAAAGTATAAATAAATACTAATAGAAATAGAAATAATTAAAAATACTTTGGAGCTTCCATCCAAACTTAATATTCCACTAAATCATCATCTAATAAGTTAGTGTGTAATTATGTATTTTCATTATACCTAATTAAGAGCTACAATTAAAGTCTCCTATTAAATTATAAATATATATTATTTTGAATATAAATGATATGGAGCATTGTGGAGGCTCCAAAAAAGCTTCCTTTAAATATAAACTGATAGTTGGATTTTTTTCCGCTCTCTTTAATTTTTATATAGTATATATATATATATAATATAAAAGTGTAAATCTTGTCAAAAAAAAAATATAAAAGTGTAAATAAATATTAATAGAAATAGAAATAATTAAAAGTACTTTGGAGCTTCCATCAAGGCTTAATATTCCACTAAATCATCATATAATAAGTTAGTGTGTAATTATGTGTTTTCACTATATCTAATTAAGAGCTACAATTAAAGTCTCCTATTAAATTATAAATATATATTATTTTGAATAAAAATAATATGGAGCATTGTGGAGGCCCCAAAAAAGCTTCCTTTAGATATTTATATTGATATTAGTATAGTGGTGGGTACAAATCTAATATAAAACAAATTGCAAGATTAAGCTTTTGCCCATTAAATATCATTTTTATGCATGCTGATGAATTCTGTATCTGTGTTTGTTGACAGATGAATAACTATGCTTTGGCAATGCATTTGAAGCAGGCTCAACAGAGCAACCCTTTTTCTGGACATTTCCCACCTGATGTCTTCTAACGCAATCAGTGTGTAGAATGTAATAATAAATGTGGCAATAACTGCATGAGGTTAATTATATGTTCTGGTTTTTGATACTGAAAAAGGTCCAGGGTTGTTGTAGTTTGCATAGCTTCTGTTTGTCAAGCTTGCTTTCTATTTCTATAGTTCGAGAGTGATTTTATCCTATCAATGCGCTGTAGAATTTGACAATTGATTCTTTTCCATATAAATCATTCCCTTATTTGTCTAATTCTCAGTGTTTATCATTTGGTGCTCTTTTTATTTTATTCTGGAAAAAAAAATGCGCAAATTGCAAATTGGTATCTACCAAAGATTGCTAAGACCAATTTGGTCTTGAGAAATGAAAGAACTGAAAGGTATCGAAATGAAAGAACTAAATATTTGTGACCACTTAAGAATTACTCGTTTCTTGCAGTAGAACTATTTGATTCACATTTGAGATTGTTAGAGATCAAATTAATACTTTTCATTTTTTGGGAATTAAATTGGGGTGCACATTTTTTTCAAGGACCAATTTGAGTATTCACTGAAAAATCGTGTTGTCTACTGAGTGCTGAGAATGCACAAGATCAGTTGGGTATTGTCATTATTGAGTTTTTTGTTGTTGTTGCTCTTACCGTCACTATTGAGTATTAACAATTGGTAAGTTTTAATATAAATCCTACCATAACATGTATGTAGTATAACATCCCAGTAAAAAATGTAAAAGCTAGAAAATTTATTATGAAACTAAAATTTACCCCCTTGGTTATTGGTGAACTGCAAATTTCATGAAAAATTGCATGGGTATTAAACCATGAATTTGTTAATTTTTAATACAACTTTGAAATGTAATTTATTTCAAAATTTCCATCTTTTAGACCAATTCATGTCAACGATTATATTATTGCTTGAGTTTAGGTAGGATTGATTTTTAAAAGTTTTAAATGATTGTTTCTAATAGAAATTAAATTTTGGATTTTTACATCGTTTTTTTATATAAAACATGGTGATAAACCCAAAAACAATTACATAGGAACTAAATGAGGAGTAGAAATTCAGATAACATCATTATCAACAAACTGCTTCACACTATCAGGAGGAGTACAAGCGACACACTGTTTAATTTTTTGTGTGGTGTGTTTAATATACTCTTTTGATGACACTCTTATATTTTGTTCAAATTTATAACATAATAACTCCCATCAAATATTCCTCAACCAATGAAAGAGAATGTAAAAGCTAGAAAATATATTATGAAACTGAAATTTACCCTTTGGTTATTGGTGAACTGCAAATATCATGAAAAACGATGAATTTATCGATTTTTAATACAACTTTGAAATGCAATTTATTTCAAAATTTTCATCTTTTAGACCAATCCATGTTAAAGATTATATTATTGCTTGACTTTAGGCAGGATTGATTTTTGTCAAAGATTATATTATTGCTTGAGATTATATAATTTCTATTATTCCTAATAGAAATTAATAATATAAATTAAATTTTAGACTTTTACACTGTTTTTTTATTAAAGACTTTTACACTTTTACTTTTCCTATTGTACAAACAACACACTGTTTAATACTCTTTTTTTTGGTGTGTTTAATATTCTTTTGATGACACTCTTATATTTTGTTCAAACTTATAATATAATAACTCTCATCAAACATTCCTAAAGATCTTTTTACCTTTTTTAATCATAACTCTTATATCGAGTTTGCTAATAGAAGTGCTAATAAGGTTGCTCATCCTCTTGCTGAGATGGCCTCATTGCCAGCTAGTCCCCAAGATTACTTTGATGTTCTCTCATGTATTGACACTTTGATTATTAATGAATTGTACTAGGTGCGTCTTGTAAAAGAAAAATCAAATACTCCTCAACCATTAAAAGAGAATGTTTTGGATAATGTTTAAAACTAAATTTTGGGAACCAGATCCCGTGCAATCAGGATAGTCTCTCTCTCCTCTCATGATTTTTTAAAAATATTTTTTAAAATAATTTAAGGGGTGCTGGAAAAGTTGATTCAAAGGATATCATTTGAGTTGACTGCACCGACCGCACAAATTGCTGATTGCACTGGATCCTAGTTCAAATTTCGGCTAGAATGTGATTTTGAATTGGGTGTTCAACCCTTTACTTCGATTGATATAGTTCTTTCGAAGCTAGGTACCAACATGAGAAATTGTTTGACTTTCATTTCGCTGATCCTAAATTTACTGTTGAAGTTTTCTTTAAATAAGCTTTACTTTAATAGGTGATGGTTTCCTCATTTTAGGTATAAATAAGCTTTATCACTTGAATTCTGTCTTTGTTCCCTTTTGCTCTGTATGTATGATTATCTATTTTATTAGTAAAATCATGGTGTGCTGCAAATAGATGTTGTGGTGCTAACAAAGTAAGAATTATCTCATTTGTTGCGATGTTTTTGGATGTCATTTTGAAGAAAAAAAGGGTATTGGAAATTCATCAAGTTAGGGATAGTTGAAGTTTTAGGCAACTGTTAGAGTAAAGAAGTGTTGCAAGTGGTTAATTTATGGTGGATTGTTATTTGAAAATCGTTTGAAACTTCAACGGTGGTCGGCTATGAGTCTAGCTTAGAGTACTAAGGGATTCCTTAGTAATTGTTACGAAATGGTCATAATAGTCATTTTCACATCAATACAAAAATTCGGTAACTACACAAACACTAAATTGTGGTTAGTGTGTACTAACCACACAAACACTAGTAACCACACAAACACTAAATTGTGGTTAGTATGTACTAACCATTTGATTGTTGTATAATGATTACCGAAATATTTAGTAATCATTACTAAAGAATTCTTTAGTATCATAAGTCTTTGCCGTCGGCGATACTCCTAAAATTTTATTATGAATTTCCATATTTTTATAGCATGATTATTATGGTCAAATTTTTGTTGGGTGTGTTAGTACAAACACGTGAACGATTTTCCATAACTTAGGGTTTAGGGTTTAAAATGGTATTTTTTGTTACGTTTAAATAAAAATAATATTGAAAGTCAAAATTCAAAGACCCAAATAACTCAATTAAAATTTGGGAGCCTAAAGCTTTGGCTGAAGAAGCCTTATATATAAAGGTCAGATTGCTACATCATTTATCTTTAGTTTTTTTGACATCATTTATCTTTAGTTAACATGAATATAAGAATATTAACTACTAATGATAGTAATACTTATGGTGAACAATTTATATAATAGAAATACAGGTTCCGTAACACCCTTTCCGAGCATTACAATCTCTAAACTCTTTATTATTTTTTCCTGGCAAGGATGAATCTCCTACAATTAATTCATCACAAGCTATTCTATGGATACATAATAAAATATATTGGTATGTACAATATATATGAGCAACAACGTGTCATTTTAAACAATAATCACAAAACCAATATCTTAATTGATGGTAAAAGTGAGATAATAATTGTCTAAATCTTCGTTAATGAGTTTTAGATATATTTAGACTTAACTTTGAGTTAAGTAAAGATAAATTCAAATTCAAATTTAAGTATTTGATGTAGATCTTGTTGATTCCACGACAAATGAATGATTTAACCAAGTGATTTCTTGAATAAAAAATAGCAAACAATATAAAAAGAGAAGGGTAAAAGTAACATAGAAATGGATTTAGGCAAGAAGATGAAGAACTCGCCACATCCAAGAGGATGATAATATCATGAGGAATCACCACAAGAGTAAGAGGTTCTTGATAAACTTCAAGTATAGTTCTAGAAAGAACCCTAGAGAGATTCTCTAAACTCACACCAATGTATTTTCTATTTCGTCAAAGTTCCCAAAATGAGAATACAAAAGTTGTTTAAATACCTCAGGTTGTGCCTAAACTACACACCTTGCACACCATGGTGCCAAGGCCAAAGTGCATACACAAACACCAACACCCTCTAATGTCAATATAAATTAAAACATAATCCTAATTAAAGTACGATTATTACATCTTAAAATAAAATAAAGTTCATTTTAATTTAAGCATTAGATTTTCTTCATGCTCTTGCGGTCTACATCAGTATTTAGGACCGGTATCATCAATAACCAACATTTGAATTTATATATGCAAAATTTTGCTACCATCAAGGACATAATGACAAGAGAATATAACACCAACTTTGTTAGTCAATAGAGATTTATTCCCTTTAAATATAAGCATAGATATCCCATCTTTATCCAATTATATTTTAATAATTATGGTTAAAGCTTAATATTTTTAATAATATGGTTAGTTTTGATTTTTTGTGGACCGAATAGTTTTTGATTGACTGATAATATTAAATATATATATATTTTTTCAAACTGTATACAACAATTAAATCCTAATTGTTATTCCGAGTAGGTTCCCAGGAAAGAGAGGTGGGTCACAAAGGACACGCTTAGAAACCAAGTCTTTCCTAGCCAGAACTTTCCCCTAAACAACAATGTTTTCGAAATCAAGCCGAAGAGATTACTGGGATGAGTCGCGGACTAGGTCGCTTTCTTTAAGACGTTTCGTGGCACTACTCCAAGGTGCAAGTAGGCTATCAACCACGACGTCCCCAGGATAAAACAGCCCAGACAACTGTTACTAATTTCCACTGCACTGTGAGAAATTAGCTCTAAGATATACACCTTCAATATGGTTATAAAAACCACTCTTAGCTTGGAAATGCTTCAAGCTTTCAAAGAACTAGAAATGATTTAGGGAGAAGAGAGAAAAAGTTGAGGAGAAAACTCTTGATCCACAACTTTTTGGTGTGAAGAACAAGTGAGGAGAAGGTCTCCTTTTATATGCCAAGTGAGTGAGGAAAGTTCTTGGTTTGTCCAATGTGGGACTTTTTATAATTCACACATATCTTAAAAGAGAGTTCCAACAATCCCCCACTTGAATTTAAAAAGTAATTTTAGAAATAGAGTCAAACGCTTCTATAAGATTGAGCATAAACAAAGGTGTCTACGACTTGAACCTTTGCGTAGCGGTTAAGATTTCGATTTAACAAGAGTGACTCGTAGTCTTGAACTCTATCTCAAACATCAAAACCACACACAACCTTTTCCATGGGTGTATTCTTATAAGCCCGTGCTTTTATGGCCCTGCACGTCTATCCCGGTTTAGTGAACGCTCTAGGAATCCTGCCAACAATTCCATAGGAAGCGGCCCCACTTCCACATTCACAAAGGTGAGTCTATCAAGAGTACTCTTGTAGCTAGGTACTCCACTCCACATAGAGTATAAATCTCATTAAGAGTTTCTATTATCTCAGCCTTATGTCACTGCAGGAATCATGCTTCTTTAATTATAATAGCATGTTCATCTCGTATCATTCCACAACTTGTTATTACCCATTGAACCTAAATCTTGGGATCTCCAGTCTTTTAGGTCGGGTTACCATCGTGAGCGACTCATGTTTCTAATGGCAGTAGTCCCATCCTTTGAGATGTATTTTGGACTTTCTCCCTAGCTAATCCTTTCGTCAAAGGATCAGCTAAGTTTTGATCAGTGCGTACATGATCCACTCTCACAGCTCCTTTTGTGAGACAGTCTCTCACAGTGCTGTGCTTACGACGTATTTGTCGTCTCTTACCGTTAAAATAGCGGTTCTCTATTTTTGCAATAGCCGCGGTACTATCGCAGTGGATCAACACAGCTGGCATCGGTTTTTCCCATAAGGGAATCTCTGCTAGTAGGCATCTTAACCAACTAGCTTCTTCACTAGCGGTTGCTAGTGCAATCATTTCAGACTTCATAGTGGACTGGGCCAATATGGTCTGTTTCTTAGATTTCCATGAGACGGCACCACCAGCTATACTGAAAATATAGCCACTGGTTGCTTTGGAGTCATCTGATAGAGTATTCCAATCAGCATCACTGTACCCTTCAAGTACAGCTGGAAATCTCTGATAATGTAATCCGAGATTCATGGTCCTTTTAAGGTATCTCATGACTCTCTCAATAGCATGCCAATGCTCTATACTAGGTCGACTAGTAAACCTGCATAATAATCCCACAACATAGGCAATGTCTGGTCTAGTACAATCAGTGGCATACCTTAGGCTGCCAATGATGCTCGCATATTCCGTTTGTCTTACACTGTCACCAGTGTTCTTAAATAGCTTGACACTCGGATCATATGGTGAACATGCAGGTTTACAATCAAAGTAATTGTATTTCTTTAAGATCTTTTCAATGTAATGAGATTGATCCAAAGAAATTCCCTTCTCAGACCTAGTGATCTTAATACCAAGTATTACACTGGCTTCTCCGAGGTCTTTCATATCAAAGTTGTCGCACAACAGTGATTTCACTTTATTAACAGCATGAATGTTTGATCCAAATATGAGTAAGTCGTCTACATAGAGACATATGATAGTGCAAATGTCATTCTCAGTTTTGTAATAAATGCATTTGTCACTTTCATTCACTTTAAACCCATTCGATATAATCAAATTATCAAACTTTTCATGCCATTGTTTAGGAGCTTGCTTGAGACCATACAGAGACTTATCCAACTTACAGACCTTCTGTTCTTGCCCATGAACTACAAACCCTTCAGGTTGTTCCATATAGATTTCTTCTTCTAATTCAGCATTTAAAAAAGCAATTTTAACATCCATTTGGTGTACTTCCAAATTGTAAATTGCGGCCAACGATATTAGTACCCTTATGGATGTGATTCTAGTAACAGGTGAATATGTGTCGAAGAAATCTATATTCTCTCTTTGTCTAAAACCTTTGGCTACAAGGCAAGCCTTGTATTTATCAACAGTGCCATCAGGTTTGAGTTTCTTTTTCAAAATCCATTTACAACCAATGGGTTTGCAACCAGGGGGCAAGTCCACTAAGTGCCATGTCTTGTTAGACTCTAGAGAATCCATCTCATCATTGATGGCTTCTTGCCACAAATCAGCATCCAAAGAAGACAATGCTTCTTGAATGCTAGTTGGATCCTCTTCTAACGTATAGACCAAATAGTCGGGTCCATAGTCCTTAGCAACACGTGCTCTCTTACCTCTTCGAGGTTCTATTTCCCTTTGCTCGTTGTTTTCAACGTTCCTAGGCACAGAAACTTGACTAGTTCCAGTGCCCCCACTATTTCTAGATTTAAAAGGGAATTCATTATCATAAAAGTCAACATCATTTGACTCTATGATCACTTTAGCTTTAAGGTCATAGAACCTGTAAGCTTTACTGTTTACTGCATACCCAATGAATACACATTCATAGGCTCTACTGGCGAGTTTAACTTTTTTTGGATCTGGGATCCTGACATAAGCCAAGCAACCCCAGATTCGGAAATAAGACACATTTGGTTGTCTTTTCTTTATTATCTCATAAGGAGAAATTTTGCTCTTAGACTTTGGAAGTCTATTCAGGACATAACATACAGTTAGCAAAATTTCCCCCCACCAGTGAGATGCAGCTCCAGAATAGAGCATAATAGCAACTACCAATTCGGTAAAAGTTCTATTCTTTCTTTCTGCTTTACCATTCATTTCAGGAGAATATGGTGCAGTCGTTTCATGTATGATTCCCTTTGATTTATAAAAATCATTAAACAATTGGGAATCATATTCGGTTCCTCTATCACTTCGAAAACGCTTTATCTTTTTGCTAAATTGATTTTCAACTTCGTTTACAAACCCTTTGAACATGTCAAGCGCTTCACTTTTATTTTTCATAAGGTATACAAAAGTGTAGTCCGAGCAATCGTCAATAAAAGCGATAAAATAACGTTTACCATTTCTAGTTAACGTTCCGTCTAATTCGCATATATCAGAATGAATTAAATCCAAGGGCTCAGATTCTCTCATTACTGATTTATGAGATGTTTTCGTAATTTTTGCTTGACTACAAAATTCGCATTTTTGAAAATCATTTAAAGATAATTTAGGAATTAATCCTAAGTTGCTCATGTTCGAAATAATGCGCTTATTAACATGACAAAAACGAGCATGCCAAATATTAAAATCACACAGCATATAAGCAAAAGGAGAAGTTTTATTCATTTCAACATTCAGCTTAAACATGCCATCAGTGGCGTACCCTTTCCCAACAAATACATTATTTTTTGTCAAAGTAAATAAATCCCCCCCCCCCCCCCCCCCCCCAATAGTTTGAGTGAACCCTGCCTTATTCAGAAGGAAACCAGAAACCAGATTCTTCCTTATCTCTGGAGTGTGCTTCACACCTTTCAGGATCAAAATCTTTCCAGAAGTGAATTTCAGTTCCACATCTCCAATACCAGCAACAATAGTGGTGTGAGCATCGCCCAGCAGCACTTTCTTATCATCAACAGCAGTGTATGTTTTGAACATAGCACGATTGTTGCACACGTGGATAGATGATCCTGTGTCCACCCACCAATCCTCAGTTCCACCAACAAGATTAATTTCAGAAATCATAGCAGTAAAATGCTGCTCTTCAGTCAGGTTAGCCTGCGGAGCAGGATTAGGCCTGTTCCTACACTTGCGTGCCATATGACCTGGTCTCCCACAATTGAAACAAGTGAACAGAGGAGCAGCATCATTCTTAGGTTGTGGTGGAGGTTGAGGCTTAGCATTTGGGGACTTTGGAGGGTTCCCATTCTTGTTGTTGCGGTTCTTTTGAATCTGATTACGGTTCTGATTCTTGAAAGGTTTGCCAGTTGGCTTCAGAACTGCTCCTGCTTTCTTGTTTGAAACAAACAAGACTTCATCATTCTGATCTTGTTTCCGAGATTCCTCCTCAATTCGGAGTCGGGTAATCAAACTTTCCAAAGAAAACTCTTTGGTCTTGTGCTTGAGAGAATTCTTGAAATCCTTCCAAGCAGGAGGGAGTTTGTCAATAATAACAGCTACTTGAAATTGTTCATCTAAGGCCATGCCTTCAGATATAATTTCATGAGCTATTTTCTGTATCTCATGTGACTGAGTCTCTACAGATTTTTCATCTGTCATCTTGTAGTTGAGATAGCGGCTCACAGCATATTTCTTAGCACCCGCTTCTTCAGTATCATATTTCTTTTTCAGAGCATTCCACAC
This sequence comes from Astragalus glycyphyllos, assembly GCA_963573325.1. NCBI lineage: Eukaryota > Viridiplantae > Streptophyta > Magnoliopsida > Fabales > Fabaceae > Astragalus > Astragalus glycyphyllos. Next base: position 8,113,978 of record OY754310.1, read on the forward strand.
ATCCCTGGCAGACTTGCAAGTGCTATAATAATCATAAAGATCATCAGCAAGCCCATTAAGAATAAAATTCTTACAGAGATAGTCATGCTCCTTCCAAAGGAGTATTTCTTTTGCAGTTTTGGCTCTTTCATCAGCAGTCTCATCTGCCACTGGACACTCATCAGTCAAAACATTGGCAACCTTTTTCACAGTCAAGAAGAAAAGCATCTTTTGCTGCCAACGTTTGAAGTGAGCTCCTTCAAACCGGAATGGTTTGTTGAAGTCCGAAGCAGCGGAACCAACACCAGTAATTTCTTCGGTTGTCATGGCTGAATTGAAACGTCTTAAAATTGTTATTCCGAGTAGGTTCCCAGGAAAGAGAGGTGGGTCACAAAGGACACGCTTAGAAACCAAGTCTTTCCTAGCCAGAACTTTCCCCTAAACAACAATGTTTTCGAAATCAAGCCGAAGAGATTACTGGGATGAGTCGCGGACTAGGTCGCTTTCTTTAAGACGTTTCGTGGCACTACTCCAAGGTGCAAGTAGGCTATCAACCACGACGTCCCCAGGATAAAACAGCCCAGACAACTGTTACTAATTTCCACTGCACTGTGAGAAATTAGCTCTAAGATATACACCTTCAATATGGTTATAAAAACCACTCTTATGGTTATAAAAACCACTCTTAGCTTGGAAATGCTTCAAGCTTTCAAAGAACTAGAAATGATTTAGGGAGAAGAGAGAAAAAGTTGAGGAGAAAACTCTTGATCCACAACTTTTTGGTGTGAAGAACAAGTGAGGAGAAGGTCTCCTTTTATATGCCAAGTGAGTGAGGAAAGTTCTTGGTTTGTCCAATGTGGGACTTTTTATAATTCACACACATCTTAAAAGAGAGTTCCAACACTAATATTATTCACTTAATAAAAAAAATACACATTTTTTTTGGTAAAAACACGAGGTCATAGAGCCATGGATTAAATTAAATCCCTTGTATATATGCCCATTTGATAATTATTTGTCTCATAAAAATGTTACATTCGAGTCTACCATGGTTTAGCGGTCGTTGCTTCCCTATTAGGGTTTTGCGGTTGTGTCCCCTAGTGTTGGATACGATATCAGGTCATCACTCCTCAGTGTGTGCGACATCGCGCGGTCGGTGCAAAGGGCACCATGTCTCCATCTTTTTTTCTCAGATTGTGTTCTTCACTACGACCCACCTTCTTCTTAGGTCGTCTTCTTATCCGCCTTCATAATAGTACCATGGTTTGTTCTCAGATACCTTTTCCCTATGAGCAACGACTTGTCATCTTCCTATGTAGTGCAATTTTTTCCGCCCTCTATGTGGTGGTGAACTACCAACCATCCTATCTCCGATGACGACTCTCCCCACTGGAGCCGCCTCCTTGTCATATGGCTTGGCAAATTCAATTATTAAATAAGTGCCTCAATCTTAGTTAGCCCATCGCCACCTAACCTAACCCATATTTTCCCACAACCTTGGAAGCTGAAAAAGTTATTCCCTCTTCGCAACGACCTCTTTGGTTATCCTATCTCTACTGTCAATCCTAAACCAACTTGATCATCTATTCCCTTTTCTTCTATGAGAAAAGGGGATGTTGCTCCTACTTTTCCTTCAAAGTTGTCTCTTGCTCCCCTTGTGTTTGCTGTTTTGTCTCAAAGATTAGTTTGGTGTTTGGTGTTATTTTGAGAGTGTTTATGTTGTTACGAGTTCCTTGGTAAACCTTGTGTTCTAGGTTAATGGTTTCTTCTGTGGGACTATAGTGGCTCCCCGTTCAACTCCACAACATTATTGAGTTTAATCGAAATTAAATAGCACAAAGCCAAGCCTATTTGAGAGCCACAACCTTTTATTTCTTAATGCTAAGAATATATATTGGTGCTTAATGCCCAATTTGAGCCTACTCACTAGTGCAAAATCAGGAAAAGAATTAGACATTTAAATCCCTTTTCTGCAGTAGTGACTGTCCAAGAGACCAAGATGCAGACATTTCAAGCTCGTAAAAGGTGTTACAACACAAGTTGTGTCCTCTTGTCCAATGCTTGCCAAGATAAAAAATTCACCCTTGGGTGTAACAATTATTGATTGCGGATAGGAAGACTCTTTCGAGTGGTGACATTTTTCCGAGACCTTTAGGCACCCTCTGGCTGAACCACCATATTTTGGTTGGTCCATCTGGCGAGTCATTTGTTGGTAGCCAATCCTCGTCTAGGTTTTTTAAGTTAGACTAGAGGTCCTTTAAGTTATTTAATTGTAACAAGTTGGACCTTTAAGTTTTTTCGTACCACTTCGGTCCTTTAAGATTTTTAATTGTAACAAGTTGATCCTTAAAGTTTTTCCGTACCACTTAGGTCCTCTAAGTTATTTAATTGTAACAATTGGGGGCCGAAAAATGTAAATTATTCAGCCTTTAAAAGTTACAATTATATAACTTAAAGGAACAGCTTATTACAATTAAATAATTAAAAGTCCTATATGGTACGAAAAAACTTAAAAGGCCAACTTGTTACAATTAAATAAATTAAAGGACTTAAGCGGTAAAAAAAAACTTAAAGGACCACCTTATTATTACAATTAAGGCAAAATAGCACCCGGGGTCCCTTAACTTATTTTCCTTTTTCACTTAGGTCCCTTAAGTTTGAAACTTAACGTTCAAGTCCCTTAAGTTGTTAAAACGTTGCACCGTTTTCCCATTTAACGTTTTAAAATTAACAGCGTTAAACTGTGTATTACATGGCTATCACTGCCTTCAATATTCCCTCTCTCCCCTCATCTCCACCTCCGTTTCTCCACCGTCATGCTGTTAACACCACCACCATACGCAACTTCTTCACATGAGTCTCACATTTTCGAATCTTGATCAAAATCCAGTTCGGGATCTATCGGTGCAACCATAGCTTCTTCTGCCGTTTTCTAAAGCTGCACCACGACAATGAAAATCTAGATCCAAATTGATCTCTTTCATTAAGATCTCATACATTGTAGCGACGCTCCTAAGATTTGCTTGGATAAAGAAGAAACACTATTTTAGATTTAGGAATTTAGGGATGAGAACGAATTGCAGGTCTGAATGTGATATTTGAAGGTCTGATTGTGAAATTTACAGGTCTGATGGGGATTATATTTACCGTATCCTTCTTCCTCTCGTTCTCACCTCCTCCAAACCCTTGGTCCTCTCCCTTATAACCCCTTTTTATTTCAATTTCAAATTTGAAGGTTTGGGTGTTTGCGCTGGGGAGAGGGGGGTTTGTTGCAGTGGTGGTTGGTTGTACGCGCCATTTGAGGGGTTTTCATGTGGTGGTTCTTCAGAGAGGTTGAGATTGATGGTGAAAAGGAAAAGGACCGTGTTGTTGAAGATGGAGAAAGATGAAGAAGTTCAAAGAGAGTGAGAGAGAGAGAGATGAAAGACGAGATGTAAGAAAAACCTCACAGTTTAACGCTGTTAATTTTAAAACGTTAAATGGAAAAACGGTGCAACGTTTTAACAACTTAAGGGACCTGGACGTTAAGTTTCAAACTTAAGAGACCTAAGTGAAAACGGAAAATAAGTTAAGGGACCTCGGGTGCTATTTTGCCTACAATTAAATAACTTAAAAAACTTATAATTTAGCCCAAAGAATAAATCTTTTTGTCAAAAAATAAATAAATAAATCTTATTGAAACAAATATTTCGACATAGAAGCGAAGCAATTTGGGGGTTTCTTTCACCAGCGGCGAAGAGAAGAAGAATCTCCGGTCGTCGTGCTGCAACTGCAAACCCTAATTTAAGAAATCGGAAGGAAATAAGGAAACCGGAAAGATGGTTCTCGCACAGTTAGGCGGGAGCATATCCCGTGCTCTTCAACAGATGAGCAATGCGACAATAATCGATGAGAAAGTCCTTAACGATTGTCTCAATGAAATTACTCGCGCTCTTCTTCAATCCGATGTTCAATTCAAGCTCGTACGTGACATGCAAACTAATATCAAGAAGATCGTCAATCTCGATGATCTCGCTGCAGGTCACAATAAACGTAGGATCATTCAGCAAGTACGTTCCCTCTTCTTTTTCGATTTTTTTTTGTTTTTTGTTTTTAATTAGGTATTTTGAGAAAGTAAATGCTTTATATTTATTGGATCTTAGAATTGGAGTGTGATTTGGTATTCTGCATTGGAGGCTTATGAGGAAAAGTTTAATTTTTTTTACTTTGTATGATTAGATATGCTCATTGCAGTTTGAAGGATTTACTATACGCTTTGATTCACGAGTCCTGGTTTGTGCAGTTAGATTTAGAGCTTTGATTGGATAAACCTTTTACCAAGTACGTCTGATAAAAAAAGAGAAGTCGAAAACATTATAAGTTTTAAAACAATGAATTTGAATAATAAGTTTTTGAATAAGTTAGGAATTAGGGGTAGCTTAATCGTTTGTCATATAAGAGCTTAAATAAGCTCCCTCTAAAATTGAAGGGGAATTGAGGATAGACTCTACATAAACTCAATATAAACTGTTTCTATATCCTGCTAAGCTTATTAAAACAAGTTAAAACAACTTATAGACATATTGTGGCGTGTTTGAAAGAGCTTATTTTTGTTTGTCTTATGATATAACTATAAACACCTGTCTAAGTGTTTGGAAGAGCTTATGAAAATAGATTCTGGTATTCCGCAAGATATTTTGAGTTTATTTTCATAAGCTCCTCTAGACAGCTTATTGTCATAAACCATTTTCAGCTTATGTAAGGATTATCCTCATTCCTCTTTGATTGCAGAAAGAAATTGTACATAAGCTCTATTGTGATAAACACTGTTGAATAAGCACGAAGCTATATATCCAAAGGCTCCCATAAGCTACTTTTAAAATCTCTACCAAACACTTATTACACAAGTGTTTATGTCATCTGATAAGCTCAAATAACTCTTCCAAACTCTCCTTAAATACTTGTCTCAATTAATAAACACCTATAAGTTAAGTCAAACCAGGCCATTCAAGTAAGAATTATATGGTCTCGTCTATCTCTCTTTTGCTCATGAATGCTAAAAGGCTGTGTTTTACTGAATAAAATTCAACCTCAAGGCATAAGATTTGGAAGTGATGGGAGTCTAAGCCTAATAATTTCTCTTAGCAGTTAAAACAGGTTTGACGTTTTTGTTGTCGTCTTCTTTTTTGTGTGGTTTAATGTGCAGTTAGTTGGGTCATGGTTGGATATAGTTGGCATTTATCATAACTTCTTATTATGTTCTCTGTTATGCTTATGGACTCCTTTGACTCTAGGCTGTGTTCAATGAACTCTGCAAAATCTTGGATCCTGGAAAGCCTTCTTTCACTCCCAAAAAAGGAAAAGCAAGTGTTGTCATGTTTGTCGGTTTACAAGGTTTGTTGCCGATTAAAAATGTCTACCTACTGTTTGTCTATATTATGCTTTTATGTTCAATTGACAAAAAATGATACCGGGATGTATTTTAACCATCCCAAGCACATATTCTAAATTTTATGATTTATACTTGAGATTTATGCATTTTTGCTAAGCGCTATTTGGCTCTCTTTATCTTTTATTGCCTGTCCATTTATTTTCAAAGAAAATGCATTTACACTTATTTATAGATGCTTATATGTTTCTTGAATGAATCCAGGATCTGGAAAAACCACAACTTGTACAAAATATGCATTTTATCATCAAAAGAAAGGATGGAAGCCGGCTCTAGTATGTGCAGATACATTCAGAGCTGGTGCATTTGATCAGTTGAAGCAAAATGCTACTAAAGCTAAAATCCCTTTCTACGGAAGGTACCCACTGTTTCTCTTTATGTTTTTTTAGAGATTAACTTCAAATGTAAACTCGGAATCTGTGACTGGTTATTTTGCCTTATCCTCACTACTCTGCAGCTATATGGAGTCGGATCCTGTGAAAATTGCTGTGGAAGGTGTGGAAAGATTCAAGAAAGAAAATTGTGATCTTATAATTGTTGACACCAGTGGGCGGCATAAACAAGAAGCTGCTCTTTTTGAAGAAATGCGCCAAGTTTCAGAAGCAACGGTATTTTCTGTGGATACTGTAGGGATGTATGTTTTCAAAAGCCAATTATATCTAATATCTTTTCTTTGCATTGATTCAGAAACCAGATCTTGTTATATTTGTTATGGATAGCAGTATCGGTCAGGCTGCTTTTGATCAGGCTCAAGCATTTAAACAAAGCGTTTCAGTTGGAGCTGTCATTATCACTAAAATGGATGGCCATGCAAAGGGTGGTGGTGCGCTTAGTGCGTAAGTTTTGTTGTATATTTATAGGATTAATATCAACTTCTATGAATATGATGTGTGTGCTTGCACACGTGTTGGCGTTTTTATGTGTTGTGGATCACCTGGTTTTGCTATTATATCATCATCATCATTTGTGAATTGTGAATTTAATCTTAATTAATTTCGTATCTTCAGTGTTGCAGCAACAAAGAGTCCTGTCATATTCATTGGAACTGGAGAACACATGGACGAATTTGAAGTTTTTGATGTTAAACCATTTGTCAGTCGTCTATTAGGTGTGTATTTTTTGGTTTTTGTCTTCACATGAGTTTTAGGTTACATTACGACTCACTTTATCAAGTATATAATATGGATGTGCCAGTTCCCTTCAAACTTTAATCTTTTTTTGAATTAGGCATGGGAGACTGGTCTGGATTCATGGACAAAATTCATGAAGTTGTTCCCATGGATCAGCAGCCTGAACTGCTTCAAAAGCTGTCAGAAGGAAACTTCACCTTGAGGATTATGTATGAGCAGTTTCAGAACATACTTAAAATGGGTCCAATCAGCCAGGTTACTTCCTTACTATATTTGATTGAATTCACTATACACAAATTCACATTTGATCCCCAATCAGTGGGAAATGCTTTGGTGGTTGTTTAATAAATTCTCAATTAAAGCTTTAAACAGATACTAATTGCTGCATGGTTCTTGTGTAATGACGGGCTGCCCTAGGTTTTTTTTTTGGTGACTAATTTCGTGGCTGATTTGTGCAGGTTTTTTCTATGCTACCAGGATTTAGTGCTGAACTAATGCCAAAAGGCCGTGAGAAGGAAAGCCAGGCAAAAGTTAAGCGTTACATGACAATGATGGACTCAATGACAAATGAAGGCAAGCATTGGATTATTTTTGGGATTGGGGAATATCAATATTTTCTGCACTGAGTTTATTGTTGTCATTTAAATAGTGTGCCTTAACTTGCTAACCTTTAACTGCTACTATGTTGCAGAGTTGGATAGTTCAAATCCAAAGCTCATGAATGAGTCACGATTGATGCGAATAGCTCGAGGTTCTGGTCGTCAAGTTAGGGAAGTAATGGAGATGTTGGAAGAGTACAAACGTCTTGCAAAGATATGGAGCAAAATGAAAGGTCTTAAAATACCAAAGAAGGGAGAAATGAGTGCCTTATCTCGAAATATGAATGCCCAGCACATGAGCAAAATCCTCCCTCCACAGATGCTAAAGCAAATTGGAGGTATGGGTGGCTTACAAAGCTTGATGAAACAGATGGGATCTACTAAGGACATGATGGGAATGTTTGGTGGCGGTGGCGAAAAGTAGATTCTTGATGGCTTATGAGCTCAGGATTGTGTCGAATCACCATCACAGACTCTTATGCTTCATAAGAGTTAGGTTCATCATTGCGCAATTTATGCAGTTCAAATTGGATTTGGATCTGCTGTCAACTAATCTGGAGAAACCTCTAATGGGAGGAATAGTTCATTACCTTGGGAGTTTTTTTCCTTCCTGTAAAACTAAAGTCCCTTTTTCTCTTTAATTTTGTATATTTATTAGTCTTCAAAACTCAGATAGCAGTCATAAAATTTATTGTGAATCTGAAATTTTCTTGATAAGTGTAACATTAAAAAATAATTATTTTTTTGACAAATAAAAAAATAATTATATATTGCATCTCTCTCGACATATTGAAAAAGGAGGGTTCACATTGAAGGACCTAAGGTTGTGTTTGCAATCCGTGAGGGATGAAATGTGATAATCGCATTAGCCAATGCCATAGACATGTATTTTCGCTTCATAGTACTTTTAGGGGCTGTTTGTTTCCCTGTAAAAAATTACATTCCTTAGAATTGCATGCTCATGAATCAATGACTGAGAATGTGATTCTTGTATTTTCTAAAACTTGTTTGGTTAGCTAAAAGCTCGGGAATCCAATTCTTGGAAATAATTTATAAGCTTATTTAGTTTATACCATAAATTTTTGGGAATAAACAATGTAATTATCAAAACACCCCAGTTTACATGAAATATTATTTTAACTTATTAAGTTATTAAATGTGAAATAAAAGTATAAAATTAAAGTGATTATTAACTTATAATTTTTCTTAGGCTAAATGGATCAAGAGTTTTTAAAAATAGGAGGATTAAATATTTGAGATTTAAAATAGGGGGATCAAATATCCGAATTTATGAAAATAGAGGGACCAAAACTATAATTTAGCCTTTTTTTAGAATAATATATATATATATATATATATATATATATACTTGCTGTGAAAAAAAAGGAATGTATATTATAATATGTCAGAACGTAAATCATGCCTTGTGTGAAAACATGTCTTGTTTTATTAGTGTGAGTAGGGGTGAGCAAGACTCGTCCCAACCCTAAGACTCGTCCCGTCTTCGTCCCACTAGACCCGCAAAATATCGGGTTTGTTCGGGTCTAAGGACGGGTTAGGGTCTAAAGAATTGGCCCGACCAAAATTTAGGGACGGATTAGGGTTAGGTATATCCCGTCCCAACTCGTCCCTTACTCACTCCTCACTCTAATTTTTATCTCTATTACATTGGTAATAAGACTTTTATAAATAAAATATTCAATTTGAAATCGATGTTAGTTTAAGTAGAAACATTAATGTAAAGTAATATTGTAAAAGACATGTTTTAAGTTTGAATACATGATAAAATACTAAAAACATTCAATTTATCACTTCTAACTTTCAGTCATACTTGAGTGATCACCTTATAATTTGGTTTTAATTGTCCTTCGGGCCAACCCGGTCTTGTCCTAAATAGACTCGGTCTTATTTTTTTCCTAAGAACATCGGGTCTATTCGGGCCTAAGGATGGGTTAGGGTCTAAAAAATGATCCTATATAAATTTAGGGCCGAGAAAGGGACAAGTGTAACCCGTCTCAACCCGTCCTTTGCTCACCCCTAAGTGTGAGAACGTGTCACTCGCATGCGGAAATGGGAGAAAGTAGTTTTAGTGGGTAGTGAGTAAGTGAGGGTAGGAAGGTATTTTTATCCATAAAATTGCTTTCCATCTGTTCTGGAATGTAACATTAAACACAATATTTGAGGGGGAATCAAGATATGGGCAATGTGGGCAGAAGTTTTCCGGAGTCTAACTCACTCCAATGATTTTTTTTTTGTTTCCATTGTAACAAGCACCGTAATCTTTTAATCCAATATTAGATTCCAAGGAATGATGTTTCATTACTCGAAACAAACGCCCCATTACTTTCTTTTCTTTTAACACACAACATATTGCTTTTGACTTTCATTGTTGCTTCCTTTTTCTCATCTTCACATTAAAGTTCCCTGTTTGTGTATGTTTTCAATTGACGTTGCCCAAATAAACTTGCGAATTAACTCATCTATTTCACTCTATTGACCCTCTGTAAATATTATTTGATGATGTCTTCAAGTTTCATCTCCTGGTCCATTCCAATCTTTCCACTACCATTTTCTGGGAGTTTCCATATTTGAGTTTGCCTTAACTTTGTTCATTGTTTTCACTATTTGATTACAACTAGTTCCACCAAGATTTCTAAGACTTTCATTTTGATCATGTCATTTTTCTTATTCAGACAAATAAAGTCTTCAGATTCTTTGAACACTTATGGAATGAATTATATTTACCTCACTTTAAGAGGAATATTGAGAACTTGAATTTGCGACCCGTGCTTCATTGAGTCAACTCTGGTTTTTTTTATGTATCTCATATGTGAGATGTGAGGTAGAGATGATGTGCAACAAACAATATTAATCTTGATGGCCAAAAAGAAGATAAATTTAGTACTTGATTGTTAGATATGTATGCATATGTTTCTTGATGAATATAAGATTTTTTTTTTTTGGTATAAGTTGGGGAAAATATAGGTATTCATCAAGGCTTTTTAGAAATCAAGGGCTAATTTTTGTACAAAAAAAAAAAAGAAATCAAGGGGTTAATTTTAAGCTCTTGTTTTACACATTGGTTTCACACATGTTTATATCCAAGAAATGATATTATAGTGGATTTTTTGTGTGTCTTTTATAGTTTTAATTAGAGATCCAGAAAATAGACAAATAAAAAGTTAGTGATAGGTTGTTGAGTCTCAATAATACATAGCTTTTGTTCAAGTAAAAGCAAATTATTTACAAATTTTAACATAGAGATAAAAAGTTTAATAAATGAAGTAAAAATTGAAGAGATAAGATATCGTGAGTTCGTACTTTGAGTACCTCAAGTTGTTATACACAGTGACAGCCTACAGGGGTAGAGGGAGATGGGGGGAGATTTTATTGCTCCAACAATTTCAAATAAAAAGAAATAAAATGAAGCTAAATGAAATGTATTTTCTTCCAAACAATATTATTTCTCTTCTTTTCTTTATCAATTTTGAATGTTTGATTATGAAATTGATGAAATTTCATCCATCTCTTTTTTTATGGCTTTTGTTTGATCACGAAATTTCCCCTTCAACTTATTCCCTCATGGATCCAAATCTTTGTGCACCTAGAAGAACTTTTCGCCTCAAAAGCCAAACCTTGAATTTCGCCTCATGAGGCATAATTTGTGATAATAGACTGCAATGAATTTCGCCTCAAAAGCCAAACCTTGACTCCTTCCAATTCTACCAAACGCAAAAGCATAATCAAAGCCCAACCCTACCCGAATTTCTTCTATCTGTGAAGCTTGAATTAGCGTTTCACACAAAAAAATTATGCCTGGTCTGTAACTTCGAACCAGGTCATGATGCACCAGAACTGACTTAAGGTGACCCAGTCCTTGGCAGTTCACCATAGAATAGACATTACTTATGGTAGGTATGGTGACCAGTCCCTGCCATTAAAAAACCATTGATTGAGTTGATAGAAGATGTTGTCTCCATTTCCAGGACCATGTGATCATTCAAACCATTCTCATGTTCCAATTGGCGTTCATCCCGACGTCTGTGTTTCTCTCGCAGTGCAATATTTTTTTTATCTCCTATCAAGAAAGAAGGCATGTAGTCAACGCAATCGCTTTATAGTTCATGTGGGGATGTATGTGTGTGATGCACTGGGACCCACAAGAGTGATTTCGAGGGGATAAATCAATAAAGACACGTGATTCAATGTCAGTAGTCAATGATGTGGTTATTAACTCGTCATTATTCCCATATAGTGCAATTTTTCTTTAAATAAAGTTTCTAGGAGTGCTATCACGAATATTATTAGTCATTGATTGTCCATTAATAACTGTCTCTGTGGTGTGGTTTCACTACAAAAAAAACAGGGATTAGCGAGGAAAAATTCCCTCGCAAACTGACCAAAATCCCTCGCTAATGGTCATTTGCGAGGGAATTAGCAAGGGACAGATTCCCTCGCTAAATCCCTCCTCAGGAATTTAAATCCCTGGCTAATTAGCGAGGGAAAATTCCCTCGCTAATCCCAATTTTTTTTTAAATTTTTTTTCCTGCTAAACCTATTTTTTTTATTGATAGACCTACTTTTATACCTGATTGAAATAGCTAAAACAGTTTTAATTCCATCTAAATCAACATAATATAAATCCAAATCAACATAAAATCCGAATTAAAACAACATAATATCCGAATCAAAAATAACATAATATCCGAATAAAGTACTGAAATGTCAAACTATCCTATAAGCTGCCGTCAGACTCCTCTGACTGCTGAGCTTGCTCCTGATCTTTCTCCTCATCTAGAAATATATTCTTGCTCTTAAAATAGTTATACATCAGCTCCTGTCTCCTTAGCACCTTCGCATGGTCTGCCCTCCAGCCCCTAACCTCCTCTTGAGTATCCTTCAGCCGCTGTTTAGTAGATTGCAACTCCTTCCTAAGCTGCTCTGTCTCCGCATCTGACTTAGTAGAAGCTGGTCGACTGCGTCCTCTGCTGCTCCCGGCCCCAGACGAGCCCTTAGAACCCATAATAGGAGCCATTGGCCCAGTACCATACAGACGACCCTTGTACCAACCAACTAATTTCTCCCAATTGATGTTTGCCAGATCTCTCATCTCAAGAGGAAGTTCACCAAGTGAGGCAGGGTCCCAGCTCCCCTGAGTCAGCTGAGACATGATCTCATTAATTTGCTCCTGTTTTGCATAACCACAGAACATAGCATAATTAGCGCTCCATTTTAACAAAGAAACTTTATATAATACAAATCAAGTTGTATATTTACCTGAGTAATCCTGGCGCGGTCATCAATATACTCGTTAGTCCCTTTCCTCAAATGGGTGACTCTATGCAGCTCAGGAGCAGTGATAGGGCGTCCTGCCTTCAAACTCTGTAAAATGAAATACATTTTCAAATATTGCAAACTAATTAACCAATGTAAAAATAACACAAAGATTTTTAAAATAATATACCAATCTAAGAGCATGCTAAGCCTGGTTGACGGACCCGCAGGTGTGAAGTGAGCCACCCTTCTCTGAGTTTCTATTCTTCTTGCCTGCTTCAGATTTTGCTTTGAACTTTGTTGTAGCCCAATGAGCCTGGAAGGCATTCCAAACTTCATCACTCATGTAGTTTGGCCGCTGATTTTTAGCCCGCAACTTATAAAGCAAATCTGATAACTGAGCGCTCATCCTTTTATTAAAAACTCTTCTCACTTCTTCATCATCTTCTTCGCGCCATGTCACTTTACCCTAAGTAAAACAAAAATATGTATTAGTAATTATATTAAACATTAAATTTAAACTAACAATATAAGTAATGACATAATTGACACTTACCCTAAAGAATTCCAGCAGTTCCTTCTTTTCCTCGTTAGTGACCTTAGTCCACTTTCAACTACTTCTTTCTTGAAGGCCTTCTTGTTCTTTCTAAATTTATGATCTTGTGGTAAGAATCTACGATGTGAGTCAAACCAAGAACTCTTGCCCCCGTACTTTAGCGTAAACGGCATTGTGTGTTCCATGCAGTGGGGACATGCCAATTTACCGTGAGTCCCCCAACCAGACAACATACCATATGCAGGAAAGTCGTTAATTGTCCACATCAATGCCGCTCTCATCATAAAATTTTTCTTTCGTGCTGCATCATATGTCAAAACACCTCCCCACAATCTCTTAAGATCATCAATCAGAGGTTCCAAAAAGATATCAATATTAGCCCTTGGATTGTGTGGACCAGGTACAAGACAAGTCAAAAACATATACGGCTTAGTCATGCACATCTCAAGAGGAAGATTGTAAGGGGTAACAATGACTGGCCAAAAATTTCATTACGTGCAACACCAAAACCAGAACTGCTTGAAGCCCCTGCGTCAAAATTTGGACGTCGTGTTTCTCCATGTTCCACCCAAATCGAATAATTAGGCTTAAACCCCCCAATGATACAAGTGCTCCCTAATTTCATCATCGGTCTTAATAGGTATTCCGTCGCATTTTAAGCATGGACACCTAACCCCCTTTTCCCGTCTAGCCAATTCATGTCGCCACGCTACCACAAGAAACAGTTCAACCCCAATTACAAAAGTTTGCTTCAAACTCGCTCTTCTAGGAAATAACCGATCATACACCCAATCACGATTAAATTCATACCAATTCATCTACACATATTTAAGAAAATGTGTTAGTTTCCCATAACATTCCCAATAACCTATCAAGTTAGTGGCATCGATATGATCCCAGTGGAGATGATTCCGAGCCGAGTATGGGGGTCAAGGACAACACAAAACCCTTTTCCATCCAAGTAGTGAAGGAAGTTATTTCATATAACTCCCAACCTTACCGTTGTTAGTATCGTCTCGCAATTATCTCAATGGAGATGATTTCGAGCAAATTATGGGGGTGAGGGACAGCACCTCACCCTTTTCCATCAACAACACACAGTCATCTAACCTAGGGTTCATCAAAACAACAATTAAAAAAATTTCAATTAACAACTCTAAAATAATACACTTTTCAATTTCAACTATTTGACACAATTAACAACATACACAATTTTTAATTCTCAACAATTTTCAATCTAACTCTTCTCAACAAATTCACTTTAACAAATTTAAATTCATTTTTCAATTACTAACATTCACATTTCACAACTAACACACAATTCACGCTTAAATTCATTTTACAACTAACTCACAACAATTTCAATTACTAACTCAATCCTAACTCACAACAATTTCAATTTCAACAAATTCATTTTACACTTAAATTCATTTTACAACTAACTCACATTTCACAACTAACTCACAACAATTTCAATTACTAACATTCACATTTAAATTCAATATACAATTCACAACAATTCCAACAAACACAATTCTAACAACTAACTCACTATTCATAACAACACACAACAACAACAACAACAACAAATAATTCAATCCTAACCAATTCAATCCTAACACAACAACAACAACAAATAATTCAATCCTAACCAATTCAATCCTAACGAACAACAACAACAACAATTTATTTTAAAAACTAACCGTTATGAGCGAGATTGAAGTTCGGTGCGGTGGTTCGGTGACGGTGTGCACTCCGGTGCGGTTGTGATGCTTCAAACACCAAATTTCAATCCTAACTAATTTCAATTTCAACCAAAAAATAAAAACAAATTCAATAAATAAAAAATTAAAATCAACAAATCAACACAATATCATGAAAAATAATAACTACACCTACAAAAGAGAGCTCCGGTCGTGGTGGTTGTGCACGGTTCGTGGTGGTGGTGGTGGTGGTGTGGAAGCAAGGTGGAGAGAGGAAGAGGGAAAGAGGGAAGAAATTGGGGTTAACCTAGGGAAGAAATTGGGGGGGTTAAGAGAGAGTGTAGGTGGTGGTTGTGTGGTGGACGTGGTGGTGGTGGATGGTGGTGGTGTGGTTGTAGGTGAAGAAGAGAGAAGAAGAGTGTGTTGTGAGTAGTGTGAGTGAGAAGAAGAGTGATTAGTGTGAGTGAGAGAGTGTACACGGATTACAGAAGAAAAAAATTAAAAAAATTAGCGAGGGATTTGACCAATTCCGTCGCTAACGTGCACAATAAACAAGGCTGAACGGTCAAATAATTAGCGAGGGATTTGGCCATTCAGTCGCTAATCTCCTCGTTTTCTGTGCCACAAATTTTCAAATTGGCGCCCAACATTTTGCGAGGGAAATTTCGTCGCAAACCTCAGCAAATCCGTCGCTAATTGTCTAAAAAACGAGGAGACCAATTCCGTCGCAAATTCTTGTTTTTGCGAGGGACCTGTGTTCCCTCGCTAACGTCCCTCGCAAATAAGCTATTTTTTTGTAGTGTTTGTAGCCTGGACATATACAGTTTCTGATACAAATTGTGCGCAAAACTAGCTTCTTTGGCTCGGAACTCCCAAACTAGGGTTGTCGCATCTACTCCATCGTTACCACTTAGCCACTGTGATCAGCCACCAACCGCTTGTCTTCTGGTACTACCTTTAGCTCTACTTCCCCAACCCCTAGCACCATTGTCCTTGTCGTGACCGGGGTCCCGAAGTGGACGACTCAAAAATAGTAATTTTTGGGAGTAGCCACCCAATTTATTAAATAGGAAAAATTGAGAAAAACCTACCTTAGATTATCAGTCTGCGCTGACTGAGATGGATTCGGGAGTCGGTTATGCAAAGGGAAGGGCGAAAACCTAATTTCACTACACCCCTAATACACCTGTCCTAAGACAGTTACCCTAAATTAGATTGTGCGAATAAAATATTTAATTATTTGTTTACCCAAAAGTAATATTTAATAGTAGGTAACAATAATAACTAATCTAGATAAATTTACTTTTGACTTGACGGGGAAGCCCCGCTCCTACGTATCCTCTGGTGCAATGAGGAACTCAAAAGTCACGTAGTTCTTCCTGAAAATTTTGTTGGTTGGTTGATTTTATTTTTGAAGGGGTTTAATATCAAAGTTGTACAGCTAAAGTCTCTTAAACCGGAATTGACAAGGTGTACACCTCAATCAAAACCATATTTATCATTTTTGTAAGTTTTTGTAGAAAAGGGAAATTGTTTTTTTTTCTTGAGCAATAATTAAACGAAAAGGGGTGAAAAAGCAAATATAGGGTGTAATTAATACATGGGGGCTGTACTAGAAGTTAGGGGGTGCAAGAAATAGCCCAGTAATAATTTCAGTTTTAGTAAGCCCACGAAATCTGGGCTTTCAAAGGAGGGGGTGCGTGAATTAAAACGTGGGTGCAAGTAGTAAACTGTTTTTAAAAAATAAAACAAAGCAGGCCCAACAGACTATATGTACTAACTTTTTTTTTGGGGTGAGAAGTATATGTACTAACTTAACACATGAAAACCTAACTTTTTTTCACCTTTCTTCTACTAGCGCCGTTTCCAGCATTTGCAAAGGAGAGAGAGAGAGCTTCTTTTTTAGAAATGGAGAGAGAAAAGAGGAATTTGCGAAAATAGTGGAGATTGGAGAGAGAAAACGAAGTGATGATAGAGAAGGGACGAAATGAAACGAAGGGGAGGGAGAAGCCTTCGCGGCGGCGGCCGGAGATAACACCGCTTCCGGCGACGGTGGGTCTTACGGTGACGACGGTGGTGGTTGTTTGGCGGCTTCGATGGTGGTTATATGGTGAGGGTGGTTAAGGTTTGAGATGGTTGTTGCGTTGGTGAGGACGGCGGTGGTCGCGGTTGTTGTTGAAGTGGTGGTGGCTGGTGGTTTGTGGTTTTGGGTGGTGGTGTCTGTTTGTAGGGTGACGACAGTGAGATGGCGGTGACGGAGAGGTGCAGGTTTTTATGGTGGCTCACGGTGGTCCACGGCGGTGACACGGCGGCGAGCACCACATACGGTGGTCAGAGTCAAGGTTTGGTTCTACTCTCTTTCTCTCTCGTTTTTTTTTATCAAATCTATTTTCCTTTTCTCTCTTCCCCTAAACTTTTCCTTTTTTATGTTTCCTTCCAAAATAGTCACTTGTATCTCTCTAAGTTTTAAGAAAACATTTTCAGAGTAAGCGTAAAAGCAACATTTTAAGCGTATATATAGAAAAACATCTAATCTGTATTCACATATTGAGTATGTACATATAAAAATGTCAACAATATTTTTTAGATAAACAACAGTATTAAAAGAAACAACATTTTTGAGAGGAATGTAAAACCTAGCATATAATCAATGTTCACATTTTTATAGTCTAGGAAAATAAATAGAGGGTGTAGAGTACCAACTTGACTTCTGTTTGTTGTTACTGCTTGTTCTAGGAAATGAATATGTTGTTGTTACTGCTTGCTGTTGTTGCTACTGCATGCTGACCTCTGTTTTTCTTCCCTCTGTTTTTCTTCCCTATGTCTCTACGCAAGTAAACTAGAACTCATATCTTGAGTCTTAACAGTGGTATTTGTTGTCTCTGTGTATTTGTTACCGTGTGTGTGTGTCACCGTTACTGTGTACAGTATTTATAGGCTAAAACTGTGGTGTAGGTGTGGGTGCAAAGCAGTGGATTATTGCTCTAGGAGACCAGTTTGTTGTGGTTGCAGCTGAGGCATAGTGGAGCAGCAAGAGCAGCAATGGATGTGCCGAAATGTTTTTGCCCAAAATATGAAAAGCCAATGGACAAGGGTAAATGAATTTGAGCTTCACTCTCAAAATGGAGCAAGGCCAGCAACAACAAACAGCAGCGCATGCTGCTCTCTTTTTTTTATATTTTTGTTTTAATTTTTTTTTGTGTACTATTTTGCTTTTAATCTTTTGTCCCTATGTGTAACAAAATCAATTTTGTTTGTGTACCCTTTTCTTAATAAGAACATATATCCAAAAGCCTGATTTTTTCGTTGTTATTTATTTCATATATTTTTTTTATAACAATAATACTAAACTAACAACAACTACTATAACAACAGCTATAACAATAAAAATAATAAGCACTCAAAATAAACACTTATACACGACAAGACGCGAACACGTGGTGTCGCGAACACGCGCACGCTCAGCGAAAGTATTTACTCGATAAAAAAACACGTACACAATTAGAAATTATACACGCGCTCAGATTGGAGAGATGAGACACACAATGTGAATAAAATGGTACATGCTTAAAAATAACGCACGCGCACAGTTAGAAGTGGCATGCGGGCAACGAGACAACTCCCCTTTTTTTTCATAGTCTTTTTTTTTCTAAAACGAAATTAAAACAAATACCGATTAAAATTGGGTGTTCACAGTCCTCATACATATTTATAAGTATCTCACAACTTCGATCAGAATGTCCAACTATTCCACAAATGTAATCGAATACTCCTAGACGCTCATACTTAAACTTGACTAGTTTTCCTTCTGAACCTACCTTTTTCATCATCTTCCCACGATTCAAAGGCTTCCCGACATTGAGACGAAATTTAATACGCATATACCTCATGCCTATTCTAATATATTGCTTCATGATATTAAAAAGTGTGTGGGGAAAGTAGGGTGACCAGTCCCTACCATGAAAAAATTATCGATTGAGTTGATAAAAGAGGTTGTCCATATTTCCAGGACCATGTGGTCATCCATTCCCATGTTCCAATCGGTGTTCATCCCGACGTCTGTGCTTCCCCTGTTGTGCAATCTCTCTCTCCCTCCCTCTACCTCTCTCTCTCACTCTCTCACATAGCCAATGGTTGGGGCAATGCAAGCGCTTTATAGCACGTGTGGGGATGCACATGTGATGCTCCCTTATGAATTGGTTTGGTAATCTACACCTGGGACCCAGAGAGTTATTTCCAAGGGACAAATCAATAACGGCACACGATTTAGTGTTGGCAGTCAATGATGTGGATATAACTCAACATTATTCCCATACAATGCATCCGTTTTTTCAATCAAATTTCTAGGAGTGTTGTCACACATATTATTAGTCATTGATTGTCCATTAATTACTGTCTCTGGTGTGACTCGGAACTTAGACATTTACAGTTCCTAAGATATTGTGTGCGCAAAACTAGCTTCTTTGGCTTAGAACTCCCAAATTAGGGTTGTCGTCTACTCCATCGTTACCACTTAGCCACTGCGATCAACCACCAACCACCTGTCTTCTGGAATCTCCCTTCAGCTCCACTCCCCAACCCCTAACACCATCATCGTCATCCATATTTATAAGCACCTCACAACTTCGATCGGAATATCTAGTTATTCCACAAAATGTAATCGAATACTCCTAGGCGCTCATACTTAAACTTGACTAGTTTTCCTTATGAACCTACCTTTTTCATCATCTTCCCACGCTTGAAAAGCATTCTAACATTGAGACGAACTTTAATACGCATATACCTCATCCCTATCCTAATTGATTCATGATATTAAAAAGCTTTAGTCGATAATGTATATAAATTAAATCTTTCCACTCAACTTATTTTTGAGTTGAAAAATACAAAGAGTTGTTACTAGGTGTGTGTATGAGGAACAAGTTTAAACCCTATTCTCAAAAAAAAGAAAAAAAAAGCTTAAACCCTCGTCGGCGCTTCCAACGCAACGTTGACGTTCCTTACCAACTCAACTCCGCTCCAATAGACCAATACTACCGCCTTCTTTCTCTCTCTCTCAATACACATTCTTTCATTTCATCTCTCTCTCTCTCTCTCTCTCTCTCTTCTATATATATAACGACGCATAGTGACTCACTCTTCACTCACTTTACGACGCCGTTTTTCTCTTCCGTCGCACTCTCTCTGCTTTTCCAACTCCTCTCACATTTCTCAACCGCAGCACCGCAAGGTTCTCTCTCTCTCTCTCTCTCTCTCTCTCTCTCTCTCTCTCTGATGTTTGATTTGAATGTAGTGCTATTACTTGTTAACTGATTTTTATTTTCTTTTCATTTTTTGTTGTTGTAATGTAATACCTGTTGTTGTGCCTTGTTTGTTTACCATTTCGTTATTCATCTTTGATCATTGAATGAAACGAGAAGAAACCTAGAAAACAAGGATCAAACCCTATTTTTTCAAATTAAAATCGTTTCTTTTCTAATGTTTGCGAATATCTATGCCTTTGTCATGCAATTTCACATTCACTCAAACAAGCTGCCAACAATTTCTGATCTTTCATTTCAAGGAATGGACAATATTATTATTAACTAAATAATAATTTTATCGCTGTATAGTTAAGTAGTTAATCCCGGGTAGCACCCGAAAGCAGCTATTGGGAAGTTTAGAAGGGACAGTATATAATACTCAAAAATAAAATAAAAAACACAAAATCAAAAGGGTAGTCGTTCAATTTTTGTCAATTGTCACTATTAATCAAAATCTAGTGATGGAAGGGACAATTTAATGGAACAGTTGTGGAATCAGAAGTCGCACAAGTTGCAGAAGCAGACCTAGAAGGAATGGAACAGTTGCAGACCAGAAGGGAGAAGAATCAAAGAAGAGAGAAGTTGGCGGGGGAGGGACAATTTAAGACTTTAATCTGCTATTTAATTATCTTAAATCACATTTAATTACCCAAAAGCCGGAGATGTGAGATAGCGGGAAAGTTTAAGATTTTAATCTGCTATTTAATAACCGAGAAGCCCGGGTAATTAATAAAAATGACAGGTTTTTGGTCCAAAAAGGAATTTTGCAACAAAATCAAGATAGATGCCGCGAAAGCCGTGATTTACCGCGATCTGGCTTGATTAGCGGGCGCAAAGTGCGCACCACTGAATCTGCTCTGTACCTGAAATTGCATCGCACCATCGCTCCAATCCGCTTTGGGATTCCGCGAATTCCTGTTTTAGCGGCATGATTTGCTACTTAGCTGTATAGTGTAGTGTTTCATTAAGATTGAATGTTCCTTCTGTTAGCATAGTGAGGAGGACCGTTG
Source organism: Astragalus glycyphyllos (assembly GCA_963573325.1). NCBI lineage: Eukaryota > Viridiplantae > Streptophyta > Magnoliopsida > Fabales > Fabaceae > Astragalus > Astragalus glycyphyllos. The sequence goes on from OY754310.1 coordinate 8,134,957, forward strand.
GGCGTGGAAGAAGGAAGGATGTGAAGAAGGAAGGATGTGTTGGGGTTATAGAAGAGGAGTGGTTAAGGTTAAGGAGAGGGAACAATGGTGGTGGTAGAAATTGGGAGTAAAGTCTTGATTAGGGTTTAGGGGATTAAAGAAGGGGTGCATGGGTGAGGGAGATTGAAGTTTGAACAGCATTGAAGGTTTGGTCGCGATTCCCAATCGGTGCAGTGTCTCCTGGAAATGGTTGATATGAGGTGGGTGATGAGTGATGACCCATGAGAAGAGACATTGGCCTAATACAACATTCAAATGCTTAGCTTCAGTGAGAAGGAGTATAATTGTGCAAAACTCCTTTGTAGCAAGGTGAAGGATGAGATAAGGATGTGGATGACTGATCCAAGTGGTTTTTGGCGATGCACAGCCAATAGGAAACAGTCATTGTGATGAAAATGTTGGGGATTTGAAATTAGAATATTAAGACTCGTATCTGTAAATGTTATTAAAAGTAGATGAATTCTTTTGCACCGGTGTACAAAATTTTCCTGTGAATGGCACCCTGGACAATGACAACTAGTTTCACGTTAGGGAATTGCTTAAGATGAGAAAAGTTGTTTAATATTTGTTATTTTTAAGCAATTAGAAGCTTTTTAATGTAGTGCGTTAAATGTTTGAATAATTCAATTAGGATACTTGTTAGTAAGACCCGAGCAAAAATACCCCCCCTGGCATTGTTTGCTCCGTGTATAATGCTAATAAATGTTTTGGAGTTCTGACTGCAAATGCTGATTCCTTGCTTTCCGTCCCCTTCAGTGGTTATAAGCAACTATGTTAGATTCTTTTGTAGATAATGTGAAGAAAGAAATAATCTTGTGATAATAGAGATAAATGTGGACAAGTTATTTGCAAAGGCTTATGGGAAAAGGCTTTTGTTGGTTGTTGGGGTACAATTATATACTGATTTATTTGGGTGTTCTTACCAACTTAGGGTTAGAACTTAGAAGTTATGCATAAAAACTGTTTTGCATTTGTAATCGAGTAACAGAAAGAATCAAAAAAGGATGCAAATAAGGGACTGACCTAAGAAAGAGGACGTCCACTTTTCAAACTGATAATTAAATATGATTTGCCACAAGTACTAATATGAACGGAGTGGCGGTCTTTGGACATCTTTCCTGTGACGAGCTATGTTATCTATAACAGTATTGGTGGAATTTTCAGACAATCTTACATTCCTGAGACTGAAGACTGTCCCACAAATTTAGGGACCAGGCTATATGGTTTTTGTGTAATATGTTTGAACACTTACACATTGTTTGTCAGAGTTTGTTCTTAGCAGCTGAAGTTATATGGCTTTTTATATTTTTCCTCTTGCTTGGTCAAATTGTTATGAATGTTTTGTATAGAATATAGAGTATAATTCCTAGCCTAACTTGTTAAAGTATGAATTCATCTACATATTGATTACCCTCTTAAAGTTCCATTCTTTTTGTTTTCTAGGATTAACCTGCCTTCATGGAGGTTGAAACTCGTGTTATCCCTCTTAATAACACTGAGAGACCTGATTCGGGATCACTACCTGATAAGCGGAAGAAAAAGAAGTCTGTCGTGTGGGACCATTTCACAGTGGAAACCGTTGGAGCTGGATGTACCAGAGCTTGCTGTAAACAGTGCAAAAAATCCTTTTCTTATATAACTGATTCAAAATTATCTGGCACAAGTCATCTGAAAAGACACATTTCTTTGGGAGTCTGTCAAGTAACTCAGCAGGAAAATCAACAAAGCTCATATCCCGAAACTCCTGGTCCTCAAGTTATTGCCAATCTACCCAAGAAACGGCCAAGAGCAACACCTGGGTTTGCAGGTAATAGTGTCTCATTTGATCAGGAGCGTTGCAACCATGACATTGCTAAGATGGTAATTTCACATGATTATCCTCTTAATATTATGGAGCACCAGGGTTTCATTAATTTTGTGCGGACTCTTCAACCCCAGTTCAATCCACTGTGTTTAAATTCTGTTGAAGGGGATTGTGTTTCTATGTACCTCAGTGAGAAGCAAAATCTGTTCGATCTTATTAATGGGATTCCTGGAAAAGTCAACCTCACATTGGACTCGTGGACTTCAAACCATGGACTGAATTATGCTATTGTTCGTGGACACTTCGTTGATGGTGATTGGAACTTACATCACCCTATTCTTAATGTCGTTACAGTACCATTTCCTGATTCTGATTATTCCTTGAACCAAACTATAGCATTCTGCTTATCTGATTGGCATTTGGAGGGTCGGCTCCTCACTGTTGCAGTCGATAAATCCTTCTCAAGTGAGACTGCGGTGGAAAACCTGAGAGGCTTTCTCTCTATTAAGAACCCTTTGATTCTCAATGGTCAGTTATTAAACCGGAATTGTTATGCCCGTGTTCTCAGTCGCCTTGCAGTAGATGCACTACGGACAATGACAGGAACTATTAGCAAAGTTCGTGACAGTCTGAAATTTGTGAAATTTTCTGAATCTCATGAAGAGAAATTTATTGAGCTGAAGCAACAACTACAGGTACCTAGTGCGATGAACCTTTTAATTGATGATCACTATAAATGGGACACAACATACCATATGCTTGTAGCTGCCTGGGAATTGAAGGAAGTCTTTGCATGCTTTGATACCATTTGTCCTGAATTCACAATGGCTCTAACTATGGATGACTGGAAGCAGGTTGAAACTCTCTGCATATATTTGAAGTATTTGTATGATGCAGGTCACATTTTAACTGCCAAACCATACCCGACTGCAAACTTATTTTTTGCTGAAGTGTCAAAACTTCAGATGGAGTTGACTAATGCAGCCTTCAGCGAGGATCCTTTCCTTAGTAATTTGATTTTGCCTTTGCACAAGAACTTTGATCAATATTGGAGAGAAAGCTGCCTTATCTTGGCAGTTGCTGTAGCCATGGACCCAAGGCATAAAATGAAACTCGTGGAACACACCTTTGCTAAGATATTTGGTGAGAATGCCGATCCATGGGTAAGAATAGTTGAGGATGGCCTTCATGAACTATTCTTTGAATATAACACCGAAAGGCTTCATTTAACGGCAACAAATGGCAATGTAATGGACGAGATTATGTTTAAGACAGAGCAATGTGAAGGGGCTACAAATGGCGACGTAATGGAGGAGATTATGTTTGAGCAATGTGAAGGGTCGCTTGATAACTCTCTTTTTGTTGATGAAGATGGACTCGCTGACTATGATTTTTATCTATCTGATTTTACTGGTATGCAAGAATTTAAGTCAGAATTGGATGAGTATTTGGAAGAACCTCTGCTGTCCGAAGAAAACGAATTTGATATTCTGAGCTGGTGGAGGGTTGATGGATTGAAGTATCCAACATTATGCAGAATGGCATCTGAGATTTTGTCCATGTCAATATCCACTGTGTCAACAGATTCTGTTTTTGACAGAGAAATTAGAAAAATGGATAACTACCGCAGTTCGTTGGGTCCCCTAACTCTGGAGGCCCTTATTTGTGCCAAGGATTGGCTCAAGTAGAAATCTTTAGCATAAATGATTCAAATACACTTGAGAAAACTAAATTTTAGCCATAGGTGATAGATTCTGAAGTACCTTTTAAGGTACTCAAGTTTTGAAAGCATGGTTCAGGTCAATTGATCTGGGATAATTGTCTGTACATGTTTTATAGTATAAATATTAGAATATTGATTTTATTCAAACTTCATATTTTGGCCAAAATAACTCATTTGTAACAAAAGAAAAATTGTATTCAAATTTTAGTTTCAATTGAAAACCATAAAGTTTCATAAATTTTTTATATCAAAATAAATAAAATAAAAATTGAAAGATTTAGGGCTTCTAATGACTTCCTTCTCAAAACTGATTCAGTTTTCAAAAAATTTAAAACTGAGAAACTTGTTTGGTTAGCTTGTTTATGGCTAGACTAGGCATATCATTTTCAACTAGTGTAGTACATTGTTTAACTTTGTTGTGACAACCATTAGAATGCAGTTGTTTGGATTTTTAAGTATATTAAAGGGTCACCTAGAAAGGGGATTTTGTTCACTGATGGAGGCCACACCAATGCAGATGTTGGTTCGACTAGACATGCGAGTGATAGACACTCTACTTCAGGTCATTAGTTGTATATTCATAGGTGAACAATTGATTTCAGGGAAGAACGAAACGTTGATTGTTGTTGTTTGATATATAGTATAAAACTTGAGTATCAAGCGTAGGAACATGCCACCTACGAGCTTTTATGGTTGAAACATTTAATGTAGGACCTGCATGTTTTTGTGAGAGAACAAAACACATAGATGGCGACTGTCATTTTTTTGAGAAAAGATTCTCGCTATAATCATCAGAACTTCCTTTATCAATTTGTAGGATCAACTTGATGATATATTCACTAAGTCTCTATGAACGTGTTTCCTCGAGTGCAATCTGCACCTCTTATCCTTCTTCCTAGGATTGTTTGCTGATGATAGCTCTACGCACTCTAAGCAAAGGGGTTCTTTGTTGTTGTTAGTTCTGAGAAATCTAAGGAACTTCACCAACATAGTGAGGGCCAATCTCTTATCAAAACATATAACTGGAGTGAAGTGCAACTTCGGCTATAAATTAAGTTGGAAGTGTCCTCCATATTCAAAAGTTATATTAGATTTCTACTAATTTAGTTGAGCTGGATTGTTATATATATTATAGGATTAAATATGTTTTTTTTTTGACAAGCGGATTAAATATGTTTTTACTCTTTACCAAATATAAGGTTTTTATTTTTAGTCCCAAATAAATTTTTCATTTAACTTTTGGTCCCCATTTATATATTTGTTTTCACTTTTGGTCATAAACATTAAGTTGATATTCAGCTAGCTAATAATTATTACATTGACAACTGCCACATCATTTTTTTAATGACTAGAATGTCATGTCTCCGACGTGAAGTTGATGATCAACTATGTTGAGATTTCTGGCTTGCCAGGAAGATGAGTTGGTCTGTGAGCAACAACTAATTGATGGTGAGCCTCACTATACCTAGATCTGAATCCAGTGCAGCTAGAATGTTGTGTATTTATGCATTCAGTCGATCTCATCCATTCAATTTTAATAAACGATCAATATTTTAACTATATGTTTTATATCTATTTTAAAGTTGAAAATTTAACTGTTCGATTAAGTTTAGACAGTCCAGATCTACCGAACAAAATTCCAGACCGCACAAGATCTGAATCTCGCTATACCCTACGTGTATACACTTTTCAAGAAACTTGGTGCCCAATTTCCCTTTACTAAATTCAATCTAAGGTTTTTAGAATCTTGAACAGTGAACACTGCTTCGACGCCATTGCATCCAAATGGTTGAGGCTTTATTCGGGCTTTTGAGATAATGTGTGAAGCACCGGGAATGGAAGTATTCATGCTTCGATTTCTTAGTTACTTTTTGTTTGAGCCCTTCTTCTACTATGGTTTGGCATTCCTTAGGCAACTTATCTTGACAGGGCCAACTCAAACAATTTGAAGACCTTGTTCAAATCTTAAAAATTGGGCATCTAATTATACATTTAGCCTTTTTTTATCAAACACCCCCACTTCTCTCACCCCCTTCAAATTGGTCAAAAGTCTAAAACACCCTCCACTTCGTTTTGTCCTTTATTCTTTCCGCGCTTTTAACATGTTTGGTACCATAATACCGAACTGAAATGGTATCTTGATACCGTACGTTAACATAATTTACACATTACAAATCCGGTACCAAGGTACCGAACCTATCAGGACCAAGGTGTCGAGTGTGTTACACATGAAACATCACACAACCATACCTTGGTACAGCCAGATTTGGTACCTTTAAAAGTATAGTTTCATTAAAAAATATTATCTTGTTTTTATCAAATAGAATTACTCTTATTATATATATATATATATATATATATATATAATTAAAAAATATATAGTTTTCATTATTATTCTTAATTAACAAAATTAAAATTACTTTAAAAGTTATTAGACTAAAATTGTCGTATAAATAGAAGAATATAAAGGTACTGAACGGGGTTTCAAAAAAAATAAATGTACTGAACGGAACTCAAGATAGAGAAAGATACCTCGCGACGACGTATCTGAGGTGAATTTGAGATGATTCCAAGCTCCATGGAAGTTGTCCGTTAGAGCCAAAGTCGGGTGGTACCTGCAATGACACTCCAACGCATAAATCGGCAAAGTGAAAGTCAGTCATGAGGTAGAGATAGAAAGTGTAGATGTTTCTTTAAATGCTAACCTACTTATAGGCGCTAGGAAGGTGCAAAGAGTGCTTTTGCGCACAAACAAGAAGTGAGATCTAAGTCGTTCCACTAGGCTGCCCGATCTCCACCGTTTTTAAGGCATGGCGCATAGATCGCCTAGATGAGAGCCCCTATGTGCGTTTGGTTGATAAATACATGTATAACTATTTTTGCTACAATTAATTCTATTGAAATTTTGGTTTGAATTTTTCAAAATTGATGTAAACTTTGATATTTATTCCATAATAACTTATCTTACTTAAGGTTGTATTGAAATAACAAATTTTAATATATATGATTTATAAAAATAAGGCATCACATTCAAATTTCGCACAGGGTATCCAAAATCTCATGCACGACCCTAAACTTAATCATAAATTAAGGTAAAAAGTCTAAGTAAATAACATCTTGTACTTCTAAATTTACAAAACTAAAGTAAGTTAGTATGAGTTGATCGGGTTCACATATTTGATTTTTAAAATCCATTGCCCGAGTCGAACTACTATGGATTGGTATTGGTTGATTCAGGTTTAACCTAAACACGAAAAATGTTCAAACTAAATATATTGATTTAAATTGGATTCTGAATTGATTTGGATTTACACGAATCACTAAACAACTCTAACTCCCCTGTGGACCCCATATTTTTTAGTTTTTATTCTAAATTTTTAAATTTTAAAAATATGATGGAGACAAGATATTAGTTATATCCCAAGTCTTAAGTGGAAAATATATGAGGTGGACATTGAAGTAGCTCATCAACCGCAATTTAAGAAGCAAAAATAATAAGCGGAAAAAAAAAGAATAAAAAAAAAGTTGCTAGTTTTGTTCGTTATGTTGTTCTTGTTCCCTCTTGAAATTGGACCGTAATTCCTCAGCCACTGATGACAATGGTGTTTTCTCCAACTCTCAACCTTCCCATTTCTTCTTCCACCGTAAAGTGTTGCAGAAGAAGAGCATCAAAAACAAGTTCAATAACAAGAGTGAATATTGTTAGAGCTAGCTCCACAGACAACAAAAGTGAATCCAAAGACAAAGACCAAGATACCCCTTCATTCAACCCTTTTGGATTCGTCACTGACAACCCTTCTAGCCGTTCCGCCATTCAACTTCCTGAAAATCCTGCTGAGGATGGCAACGTTGGACAAATGCTATATGTATTGTAAACCTTTATTGTTTTTTAACATTTCTTTTCCTAAGGTTGTTCTTTTGAGTTTTGATAATAGGAATTTTTGTTTATGCTTTATGTGAATGTATGATACAATCACTTGCCCAAGGAGATTATAAGAATTTATAATATGTTTATGCCTGTGTGGATTAGCTTATTTGAACTTATCTACCGCCATAATTACTTCTGAGACTGTTTGAGAGAACTTACAGAAATAGTTTGACATACCCATTAGCTGTTTTTTAGCTTATTTTTATAAGCTCTCATGGATAGCTTATGAAGATAGCGTATCGATTAGCTATTATATGATAAATGCTTATACTATAAGCACTTAATTAAGCTTACTCTTCGAAATAGTATGCGAACCCTAATTTCAACTTCAATTGTAGAAACAATTTATACCTAGTTCTTATGTGATAAGCATTAATTGAATGTGCTTGATTATGTTTTTCATTCAAATTCAAGTGCTTCCTTTGTTTGATTTTGGTTAATTGCTCTTCTTATTTTGGGAATGTAGTAAATAATTTTGTGATTTGTGTGTTCCTAGAGGACCGAAGACAAGGGCAAGGAATTTGGGTCATATGTTAAATCTGGGAAGTTGAGATGGTTTGTTAGGGAAACTGGTATTGTTTACTTTCATATCTATTTTTCATTTTAAGGAATTGTTGGAAAAAATATATCTAATCTTGATTTTGTTTCCTTATCCTTTTTTGCAGGATCAACGGATAGCAGACGTGGAACAATTGTCTTTCTTCATGGGGCCCCGACGCAATCCTTTAGCTACCGAGTTGTTATGTCTCAGGTTCTCTTTCTATATAGTATCTCATTCCATTGCGTTCCGTTCCATTCCATACTATTTCTATCTTATTTTGAACAATCCATACAATTCAACATAATCTCACTTCGTTTCATTTCATTCTATTCCATTCCATCCTTTATAATAATAATCCAAACATAGACTTAAACTCATGACATGGGTAGTCATTAGCACAGACAGTTCTGGTTGAAGACGTGTCCAGTGTCTGACACGTATCATGTCGGACACCGACACCGACACTTCATTTACTTGTATTTTTCAGATCAAAACCGGTGTCTCCGTGTCCGTGGTATCCGTGTTTGTGTCAGTGCTTCATAGGCTGTTAAGGCTGGCTAGAAAAAAGCCTATCCGCTTGAGCTACTCAAGCAACCTGAGAGGACTTATTCTTCCCTTCTTTGGCTATTTTTTCAATTTTGATTCTACATATTTTTATTAGTTAAAATTTTAATGTTCTTCCTCTTAATTAGTTGTCAGATGCAGGGTTCCATTGCTTTGCACCTGATTGGATAGGATTTGGTTTCAGTGACAAACCACAACCAGGATATGGTTTTAATTACACAGGTGTGGTTTTCATTGACCTTATGCATGATCAATTTTCTTGTTCCTGCAGAAATCTCATAAAATGTTTTTCTTTCAATTCTTATAGAAAAAGAGTTCCATGATGCATTGGATAATCTGCTTGAGGTGCTCGGCGTCAAATCTCCATTTTTCCTAGTTGTTCAGGTATCTAAAGAATGATAAATACAATCTGTGTAAAGTTCAATGAATTGGATGTAACACCAACAAATTTTCATTTCTAGATGCACTTCTTAGAAATAAATGAGTAAACTAGTTGCTTTAAGTTTTGTGAACTCTTTACCAAATACTGTGTCTAACATATATATGATCAAAATTCTCCTTAAGGGATTTCTTGTAGGTTCATATGGACTAACCTGGGCGCTGAAGAATTCAAGCAAGTTATCAAAGCTAGCAATACTTAACAGTCCATTAACCGCTTCATCTCCCATTCCTGGACTATTTCAGCAGCTAAGGTTTGATGCTTTTATGTACCAGTTAATGCATCATTAATTAAAGTGGCACTAATAACCATTTTACAACTGAGGGGATTTGAACTTCGTCTGTTGACATGACATAACAAATCAATTGCTCTATTTGCCATATATTATGCTCTACATGGCATGCACAGATCAACTGCATCTTCTGTCTTTAAGATTTTAGTTTGATTTTGATTACTGTGTTATATTAACGACTTTGATGCCTTGTCTTTCTAGAATTCCACTATTTGGTGAATTTACCTGCCAGAATGCTATTATTGCTGAGCGGTTTATTGAAGCAGGTAGCCCGTATGTATCCAAAAGCGCATTTAACTATTAGCTGGTAATTTTGTTAATTGGAGTTGTAACCTGCAACTTATAATGTCAGAGATTCACATACTGGAGTAAAACATTCTTCCAGTTTTTCCTGTTAAAGCATTAAAATATGATTTGAGGGGAATATGATTTGTTAATTTTGCAGTTATGTTCTGAAAAATGAGAAAGCTGATGTCTACCGGCTACCGTATTTGTCAAGCAGCGGACCAGGATTTGGTTAGTAACATTGTTTTCATCGCATGAAATTTTGTCATGTATTTGTTATCAAAATATAGTAAACAAACATTCTTAGAATCTATATGTATGTTACATGGAGGTGTAGAGGAAAAGCTACTTTTATGGCATGACCGTATAATATAGACTAGATACATCAGTTATTCAATAAACCTAAAACTGTATTGTTTTTATAAAGTGGACCGGAGGTAGTATTCAGTATATCACTAGATTATCTGTAGTTTATTCATGAAAAATTGATGTAATGAACCTGACTAAAACTAATTTTGCTAACTTAGTGTTGCCAATAATCAAGTTTCTGATGTTGGATTTCAGCTCTACTTGAAGCTGCAAAAAAAGCTAATTTCAAAGGTACTTTCAGTGAAATAGCAGAAGGATTTGCAACTGACAGGTATATTTATTGAATCTGAGCCCTCAAATAACTAAACATTACTTTTTTCCTTTTGGAATTGATTAGCTGTGCTTGCTAGAGAAGGCTAGGGAACACTACCTAAATGGATTGATAATCATCATAGAAGAAAGAGATTTACTAACGGTTATATGTTTGGAAATTGGAATATTGTTAATATAAATGACATATTTTGAACATTTGATTCAATTCAACTATCATAATTGGGATCATTAAATCTCCTAACTAGAAGAGCATAGCAGAAACTTACTAGTTAATCTAATTCAAGATAAACTCTTGTTTTAGCTTAAAAGGAGAATACTATAGCCATATAATTAAAATCGAGTTAATAGCCTATTTGGTCCCTGACTGACTTTTCAAGAAAGTTCAATTTAGTCTCTAGCTTTTCCAATATTTCTATTTAGTCCCTCACTTTAGCAAACGTGTATAAAGTTAGTCTCTCCATCAATGTTGACGGAGCGAACATGTCACGTTAACTTCCCATGTGGCATCCATGTGGGCCAAAGGCTAGCTCATGAGATGACGATAGCTCAAAAAAGAGTACTTTGGCCATATAATTTAAATCCAATTTTAAAAAAGAACGTTTACAGAATTAGGCCTAACTCAATCTCAAAAACTAGCTTTAGAGGAGAAAAATTGCCATATCTTTGCAAGGAGTGTTTTGACCATGTGTCAAGTTGATATGTAATGTTAACAAGATCAAAATCTTATCTTGAACCTACAATGATAAATTTTGTAACTTATATTTTAGATGGGATAAACCAATAATGCTTGCATGGGGGTTATCAGACAAGTACTTACCCCAGTCTGTGGCTGAGGAGTTTCAGAAAGGAAATCCAGAACAAATCAAGCTTAAATTGTTAGAAGGAGCTGGTCACATGCCACAAGAAGATTGGTGAGTAATTTTAGCAATTGATTCAAATGCATTAATGAAATTGAAAGTTTCTTTCAATCTTTTAAAAGTTAAAACTATAACACCCTTTGTACTTTTTTGACAGGCCTGAGAAAGTTGTTGATGCTTTGAGAATGTTCTTCTTCTGATTTCAACATTTGACTCACCATGCAAGGATCAAAGTGCTTATTTAATTTGAAGGGCATTCTTGAGTATTTTCTTTAAATTGTAATTGTAAATTTAGTGTCTCAAATTTTTTACACCGGTCAGCTAATAAAATTCTAGCTTCCTTTAAATGAATCTGTCCTCCATTTGCTAATAATCAAATGACAGAGAGCTTTAGCAGAAATAATAACTATAACTAATAAAGAACTTTGTTATATATTTTATAATGTTTTTATCATGATTTTAACTTATCAGTCAATCAACCAACTATTTTTTTTTTGACCATGTCAATCAACCAACTATTATATAACATTTTACTCAGTCAAAAATTTAAAACTATGGATCTGAAATCTTCTAATGATTTTTTTTAATGATTTTATCATTAAGTGACTGGTAGTATATGTGACATTATTTATGATTCAATTGTGATTCATTGTAAAAGTAAGGGTTGTGTTACCCACATACACTTGGCGAGGATTAGACTTGCCTTTTTTTTTTGGTCAAAAGGATTAGACTTGCTTAAGAATGAAAAGAAGAAGAAACAATGGGCTAAAGCATACATATTCCACCTTTGTACTAGTCCCATACTTCGTCAAACCTCCCCTCTACTCAGTGGACACCCCTAATTTTCATTTATCCCCAAATTACCCTCACGTGGCAATCAGATGACTTTTTAAAAACATAGGGTTCGGCGCACGGGTGGCCGAACCCGTTCGGGTGGACCTCCACCAAGTATTAAAAAAACTCGGTTCGGTCCTGCGAAATCTGAACCGGTTCGAGCTTCACTCAACCGAACCTTCCAGGGGGTGTGTGAGCTTGAGAAGCTGTTATTTTGGTAGGTTCGGCCATCCGTTAGCCGAACAGGTTCGGCCTTGGCTGGGTCGAACCTATCTGTTACCAGACAGAAACATTAAGTTTTTGGACAGCAACTTGTTGGACAAATTTTGCCCAAAATTGTTGTAATTCTACCTGTAAAATAACTACTTCAATTTAACTGAAACCCAACAAATAGCATAAATAATGATATTGTAACAATAGATGTGTCTTAATAATACTTAACCAAACTCAAAAGTTACAACCAAATTGAAATAAACATCAATCTTTATCTAAGTCAATACAAGGAGGAGCACCGTAAGTATCTAAGGTTAAAGCTTTCCATTGTTGCAAGCGTCCTGTGAATGGCTTGGGCCAATCCTTTGCTATGTCTTTTCTGAATTTTGTCCAATAGGTACTTACTCCTGGCATCGGGCAACCTCTCTTCATATTCATGTATACAAAGTGGTTCCCCGTGAAGCATATGTGGTAGACCGGTGCATTCTTGATTGGTGCGATTTGAAATGGATAAACCGAAAAGGAAAGATGACGAGACCAGCAAACCAACACGGCCTTGTACGCATTTGCAATCAAATAAGCGCATTCTGGCAGAGTCATCCAATTCTCATTTCCGTTTTTTACAACATGTTGATTCATCAAAGCCTTCATAAGATAAGTGACTTTGCCCATTCCATGAAACAAGTTGGAGTACAAGTCGTAGTCTCGCTGAACCTCTGCAAATAAGTCTTTCCTCAAGCTGAACCAATCGTCCTCACCCCGTCCAAGAAGTGCAGTAATACACCGAAACCCACAGTTACCATCACCTTCGACATTCACTATATCATCAACAAAACGATGTATCTCTGTAGGCAAAAAACCTATGAATTCATTGTATGACTCTGACCGAATGATATCAGTGGTAGGGTTTAGTGTAAGCCCTTGAATTTGAGTTACTGGCATAGTGGAGTAGGATTGGGTTGGTTTTTCGATTGGTGATGGAGTAGGATTGAGATTTTTTGGTAACGGGGGTGTAGGAGCTCCACTTTTAGACATTTTCCCTTTAGGTAACTGAAATGTACTTGGGGTGGAGCTTCTACTCTGACCTGAAGTTGATGACTTTGATACCGGGGGAGTATGGCGTTTGTGAGACTGAGCAGCAGCGGATGTGCTATCTTGTTGTGAGTCAAAAATGTGATCAACATGTTCCCAGTATGATGGTTCTCGCTTTGTTGAGAACTCATCTTTCTTCTTCTTCTTCCCCTTCCCTTTTTCCTTTTTAGGTGCCCCCTTGGTAGTGATTGGTTCCGGAGGTGGACACATGGAAGTAGTGTTCGGGAATGCCAACTCACGTGTTTTTTGCTTTATCATTACTCTACCAGGACGATCAGCAGCATCAAACCTCCGTTGTATAGCCTCAAATTCAATCTTCAAATTCAACTCATCATTTGGGACTTCGGAAGAATCTTCATTGTAGGAAACCTTGAAATTGAGTCTCTTCCAGTGATTATGAATTATATCCAATGGAAAGCGAGTCAGGTTCGTTGTGTAGCTACAAAATAGTTGAAATTGACATTACAAACATAATCTAAAATCATTTATATAAAACTAAAATAGTTAGATGAATGAATTACCTAGCAAGCTCACATGCACACAGTAGACCGTGTGTCGTTCTTATGATGCATCCACATTCGGAAGACTCCATACCAATGAAGCTACGCTTAAACTCTTTGCCAATATGGTCCATTGCAGCTGAAGAAACTAAACCCTTTAGGTTGTCATAAATTTTGCTCCAATGACTGTATTTGACTTTGTTGAGGCTCAACTCAAAATGTCGCTTAAATTCACCATGTTGTACTCTTAGCATTTCATCAACCGAATCCCAACACTTACACAAATCGCCCTTACTGTCATGCAAAACCTTCTTTAAGTTTGAGTGCGCCGACTCCACTCGGTTGGTGGTGGTGTTGCCGAGGTGCATATGCCGGTTTATCCACGCTTCTACAAATCTCTCTTTATAGGGGGTGGTCCACTGCTTCTTCACATAGGCAACAAGATTGTCAAATGGTTGACAAATAGCCTCAAATTGCTCCATAGCCAACTCATACACTTCCTCCGTCTTCGCATGGACAACTTTTTGGAATGCTTCCATCACTTCGTCAACTCTATCCATCGGACGCTCTTCGTCGCTCTCTTGAGCAACCACGGGATGGATGTACACCCTAGCCTTCACCCTTACATTCTTTTTTATGTGGAATTGGCACAACAAGTTTGTGGATTCCGGAAAAACAATTGCCAAAGCATTCATAATAGGTGTGTCACAGTCGGTAAGTATGACCTTTGGCACATCTTTCGGTCTTCTAATCAATGACCTCAGTTTTTTAAGAACCCAAACAAAATTATTCTTCCTCTCCCAATTGACATAAGCAAAGGCAACAGAGAAAGTATGCTCCGTTGATGTGACCCCGACAATCTCACATAATGGAAACTTGTACCGGTTTGTCTTGTAGGTGGAATCAATCAGCAAAATAATGAGAAATGTATTCAGAAGCTCAATCGAGTCTGGATGTGCCCAAAACATGTCGGTGATAACCTCAGTCCCATATTCAACTCTATGCCAATACACATATTTATCACGCTCCAAATAAGTCATCAACTGTTGGAGTTCAGTCCTACCCTGACGATTATTTGATCGTAACCTTGAACGCGCATTGTGTATTTGTTTGAGATTCAAGTGGCTGTCTATGGGGTACATAGACCTTAGTTCGGCCAAGATCCGATTAGGTGGAATCAAGTTCTTCGTCATTCTAGAAACAACTTCCTTCTGTTCTGTCGTTAATCTGTTGTTATGGGGATGACCTTCGCCGTAAGACATTAACGCATGGTTATGTGTTCCACACATAACGCTCAATATCCATCCATTAAGTTTTTTGATAAACTTTCCCTTTAGGCGAAACTTGTAACAACATTTTCTGCTCCCCGTTGGAACCATATCCGCATGCTTGTATTTTCCTGCCTTATCACAAACCAGCTCAAAGAAGATTTTCCCTAACCTTTGTCCGTTGTCCGACCGGTTGATGACAATAACCATCCCAAGAGTACGCGCAACGGAACGAACATACACAAGCAAGTCATCGCGAGTATCAAATACTTCGTTCGTCTCAAATGAACTCGTATAATCAACAACAAGGGCATCAGACTTAGGAACGCCGCTTTCATCCATATTAGTACCTAACAAATCGAAATAAAATCAAACATAGTGTTAAAAAACATGCTTTCTGCACAATCTGTTCAACAGGTAGGTTCGGAAGCACCAGCTTCGAACCGGTTCGTCGCACGGCTGGCCGAACCGGTGCTAGCTGAGAACCCCCCCAGAGAGGGTTCGGCGCATGGTTGGTCAAACCGGTCCGACCACTGTACAATCGAACCAAGCTCGAATTAAGAAAACCCAGCGAACAAAAACAACGAAAATGCGCAAAAAAAACGTGGATGAAGAGAAGATTAGCTACATACCGTGATATTGATGACAATAGGAGGAAGATTTTAGCTGGATTGATGTAAGAGTGTGGATTGAGAGTGCTGAGTGATGAGAGTGAGAGTAGTGAGGTTTAGGGGGTGTTTTGGAGGAGGGGTGTGAAGGATGGATAAAATTGGAATTTTAAAATTTTAGTAAGGGTATTTTAGTCATTTCATTAGGGAATGGAGTGTCCACCGAGTAGAGGGGGTTGTACGAAGTATCAGCCTTGTACTATTGTTGTACAAATATTGCTTTATTATTTTCTTTTTGCCTTGGCAAAAGTATTTGTTGACCAAGAAAAACCAAAAGAAAAAAAAACCACAAGTATATGAATCAAGTTCCAATCTGCAATGCTCTATTTGATAGGCCACATGATAGGAACCGGAATTCCTCATCACTCAATAGAACAATGAAATCTGCATTAATGGTGATAAAACTGAAATTACAATTGTTGAAATGATAAAGTAGGCACTTTGAGAAGTCTATGGTCTCCCAAAAGGCACTATAGAGGCCTAATATCTCCCAAAGACTCTAAGTTTATTCTTAATTCTTGCTTACCTTTTAATTCCCTCCACTTTGCCATGTAAGCAAGTGGTTACAACAAACTACTATTGCACTCCCCTTACACTTTATTCCCTTACCCTTCATTTACTAAAGATCCTATCACCACACTACTGCTAACCACTAAAACTAAGGTGGCAAGAAAACAACAAAAAATTAACAAGTGATACCCTAGCTCTGAGAATGGCGACGACGACGAATAGAGAAGAGGAGGGCAGAGATGAATCGAAGGAGGAGGACATGCGTATCCAGAGTACTAAGAGGGTCAACGAAGGTGACAAACCATTCACCAGCAAGTCTTCTTTGCCCATCATTTATGCTGATTTGGTGGGTGAACCGAGGAACGATGGGGACACGGGAAGGCCATACAAGGATATGGTTCTAGGCAACAATGAGGTTCAGGATGGTCTCACCAAAACAATGGATCTAGATGCCTTTGATATTGGTGCATAACAGGAGGGCGAGGAAGGAACAAGGATGCAGAAAGGCTACTCCATCTTGGAAAAACAACATGGCCGTTTTGAGTGTATTAGATATATAGTTAGTTAGAAGTTAGAGAGATAGTTAGTTGGTAGTTACAAGTGAGTTTGTTAGATAGTTGGTAGTTATAAGTGAGTTTGTTATTGTTATATGCCTATAAATAGGCTTCATGTAATCAATTTAGAAACAACTCTTATCATTTGTATCAATTCACTTTGATGAATATTAGAGTCTTATAATCTTTTCTCTCTTACCTTCCATGGATGCCATATTCTTCAATATGGTATCAGAGCAAACATGGTATCCACCTTGAATCTGAATTCCGCTGCAGGTTCTTTTTCGTTTTATTAGTTTTCTTCTCATTCATTTCCTTTTCTACCTTTCTTATCCGCATTGTTTTCTTTTTGCTTCGTGTTCTATGTTTCGTTCTTGAATTCGAAATCGTGTTTCGGATTTTTCCGTTTGTGATTCTGATTTCATGATCATCACATCTTTGCATTGGATTCTTTTTGTGTTTTTCGCAATTCTTGGTGTAATTTTTGCGTTTCAATCTCGCTTTTGTTCGTTCGCATATGCGTCATTTTTTGTTTTACTCCTCTTTCATTTGATTAACATAATTCCATTTGCCTCTGTCCCGATTCCGGTTTCGTGTCCGTTTTGATTTCGCAATTTGCAAATTCGTTTCTTGATGTGCAATTTGCAATTTCGTTGTCAATTTCTGCAATCTGGATTTAATTTTCTTGTGCGATTTGCATCTGTGATCTTGATATGTTCTTCGAGTGTTGATCTCGATCGCGTTTCCTTTTGCGACAAACACTTTTCAGTTCGATTCGCATTTTGGTTCTTAAATCGGTTTGATTCTTGGATCGTTCTCTCTTAATCTTCTTGTTGATATGTGCTGCGTTCTTTCTTCATCACATTTGTGTGTTCCGCAGTTCCGCACATCGCGTTTTGGCGTTCTTTCACATCGCCGTATTGCATTTCGCTTCATTGTCCTCCTTTCAGTTTTTATTTCCGATGATTGTGATCTGAAGCCGAGTTTCAATTTCATTTTGGATCGAGTTTTGATTTCGTTTTCGATCTTGAATTGAATTTCATATCAGATATTCAACGTGGATCACTGTTCTGTTTCGCGATTCTGTTTCACGATTTAATTTCGTGTTTGTCATTCTTCTGAATTAGTGTTGCATCGCTTTCCTTCATCTTTTCGATTTCGCGATTTGCTTCTCTACTTTGTGATTCAGTTTCTTTGTTTTGTGATTTCTGTCACGATCTTTATTTTGCACTCCTAGTGATTTGCAATTTGCATCACTCACCAATTCTTGGTTGTTTGACTCCCTTCTTTTTATCAAAAAAAAAATTGCTGAAGATAATAGAAGAAAAGCCATGAAATATCTTAGGCCAATCCAATGTGAAGAGTCACATACTGTAACGTTTTTGATTGGACTATTTACTGGATGCTTCTTGGCACTATTTGCTGGAATTTCTTACTACAGTGGCTCCCTTTGAAGATTATTGGCTAACGCATTATATCAATGGAATTTCCTCCGAGCACTTATAGCGTTTTGTCTTAAAACTTTGTTTTTTTGCCAATGTAATTCTAGCATCTCTCATTGTAGTTTTCTTTGTTTTGATATATCTTTCTTTTGTTCATGTCAAGCTAGAAGTGTTGTGAATAACTTCTAGCTTGCGGGGGACTATTAGATATATAGTTAGTTAGAAGTTAGAGAGATAGTTAGTTGGTAGTTACAAGTGAGTTTGTTAGATAGTTGGTAGTTATAAGTGAGTTTGTTAGATAGTTGGTAGTTATAAGTGAGTTTGTTATTGTTATATGCCTATAAATAGGCTTCATGTAATCAATTTAGAAACAACTCTTATCATTTGTATCAATTCACTTTGATGAATATTAGAGTCTTATAATCTTTTCTCTCTTACCTTCCATGAATGCCATATTCTTCAATAGAGTGCCCAGAAATAGTCCTTTCACCATGGGAGGAGCATCGGATCTATAGGCCTTGGTGCAAAGGTTTCTGTTCACTTCACTAGTGACGAAGAAGGAAAGACATTAACTGATGGTCCATGGCATATTTATGGCCATTATATCACTGTAACCTAAAAGGCCACCTAATTTCCGGACAGAAAGGGGAGTCACTGATAAGGTGGCAGTGTGGGTTTGTATGCCAAAACTGCCCATAGAGTACTATCAATTTGTAACAAAGAAATAACCATGACTACCAATTTTACGTGGTTTGTATGTTAACAGAGAAGCATTTGTGTACAACTTGAAAGTAACATGACTACAGTACACAAATTCCAGTCAAAAAAGTACCATGGTTGCATCAGTTACCTACTCCATAATAATAATAATAAAGACCATGAAAAATGAGTTAACACTCAAAAGACAATGCAGTAATAATACTAAAAAGGTTGCATCTTGCAACTCAAAAGACATGCCAGTTAGGAACAGTGTCTGTGCTTCATAATTCTTAACAAGACTATGGGCCCGTTTGGATTAGCTTATTTTTGAGCTTATGAGAAATAACTTATGGAGATAAATAAGTTTTTATGTTGATTCACAAGTTCTCACTGACAAAAGTTATATCTCTATAAGTTCTTTTTTCATAAACTACCTTAACAAGGTTATGATTAATACATAAAACCTTATTTATTTGCATAAGTTGTTTTGCATAAGCTTAAAATAAGCCCTATCCAAACGGACCCTAAATGAGGTGTGATATTTTTTTTTGCAAGAATTTAAATATTCATGATATGCCAAAATCAACGAAAAAGAGACGTCTACCTTCTGACTTCGTGATATTTGTTTGCAAGAATTAAAATATAAATGAGTTGTCCGTAGCTGACACTCTAATAGGAATATATATGGAAAAATATTAAAATGCCTACCACTCAGGGAGGATTGAACCAGCAATAGGGGCCTCCCGAATTATGGGCCAATACCGCTGCGCTAACTCTTATATTGGTACAAAAGTCTCAAATATTATAGGTTATTTTTTTACCCCCACCCTTTGACACTATACCCCGCCCATGGACTCAGCGAAAATACACAATTACCCTTCATAAAATTACAAAATTACAGAACAGTTATCATTTTTCACTTACATCCGTTTTATAGAGAGAGTGAATTTTTTCGAGGAAAACAGAAGTACCTAGATCCGATTTCCATCCCAACACACTTACCTACATACGTTTCGTCCAAAACGCATTTAGCTAGATCCATTTTTCCCAGATTTTCCTAGAACGCAAGTAAGTTGGATCTACCTAGATCCGTTTTTAATTTGTTTTTTTTCCAGTAGTTTGGACGAGGATCAGTGGCCGGATTCCCCGAGATTCACCGGGGTTGGTTAGACGAGGGGAGTCATCGTCGCGATCGAATTTGCAAGCCTCCTCTTCCTCATCAGTCGATACATCTCCTAGTACACGCGCTCGCGTCAAGACTGCGGGACATGCGTCCTACCGGCGTAGACGCACCCAGGGACGACAGCGGCCTGTGCAGCAGCAAGAGGTGGAGGAGGAGGAGGAGCAGCAACAGCATGAGATGGAGGGAGTGGAGCAGTACCACCAACACTATCAGTATCAGCCTCATGACCAGCAGCACCACCAGCACTTTGACTATCAGCCTCATGAGGAGTACCAGCCTCATGACCAACAGCAGGAGTACCAACAGCTGCACCAGCAGACTCATGACCAACAGGACCAGGCTCATAATGGGTCTCTCCTGACTGGTTTTGAGGCGCATGTAGCGTATTGCGTACTTAGAGACTAGGTAAAAATAATTTAATATATTTATTTACATAGTCTTGTTAGTTAAATTTTTAGATTTACATAGTTTTATTTATTTTTTATTTTAAATTTAGACATATACGCGTAAATTGAAAGTTGCAGCACACAAACAAAATGGGTCAGAGGTTGGTTGGTTTTTCACAAAACCAGGGGTTTTGGCAGCATATTAGAGATTCAGGATTAGCCCCTCACGTCCGGCCAGCTCACAGCACTGTGGATCATGAGGTGATGGCTGCCTTTATAGAGAGATGGCACCCAGAGACATCGTCATTTCACCTACCATTTGGTGAAATGACCATTACTTTGGATGATGTGTCATGTTTGCTACATCTTCCACTAACTGGCAGATACTTCAGAGCTCCACCACATTCAGTTACTATTGATGAGGCCATCCAGCTGGCTGTGAGGTATCTTAGGGTTTCTGTTGTTGAGGCTAATACGGAGTGTAGCCTTGCGAAGGGGCCATATTACCGATTTTCATGGCTGCAGGAGAGAGTTAGGACTGACATGCAGCTGGAGACCAGACCACTGCTGCCAGGGTGATGATCCTGCTTATTCTTGGGATGAGAACAGAGGAAAAGTGGCTGCTATTACTGGACGACATCACCACAGCTGGTGGATGGGAATAGGGGCCAACAACACTTGCCCACTTGTACGACCAGATGAACTTTTCATCCTTAAAACCTACACTCAGTTAGGGGGTATGCGACGCTTTTCATGGTAAGTTAATTTTTTCCCTTGTTACGAGTTTGTTTAAATTAATGTTAAATACTTTTTAATTGACCATGTTGTTTATTTCTGCATTTCAGTCATGGATTTTAGAGTACTTTCCTGAGCTAGATGCGCGGTAGTCCACTGAGAGTACAGTCGGGCCACGATGTGGGCGTTAGAAGAGGAAGGAGACATATACAGTGAAGATAGAGGACTACAGGCAGAGGATTGATGCCCTCACACCTGATGGTGTCGTCTGGCGACCATTTGAGGACCACCGTCAAGAGAGACCTTTTGAGATGATATCTTTATATAGGGGTTTCCTCACCTAGGGGGATGTGATCGTTCCCTACATGCCTCCAGCAGTTTGGGTACATTCAGGTCATCCCACGTGACCCTCTTAGAGGTCGTCCTAGCCAAAGGGATATCATCATGGGTATCGGCAAATATAATGACAGTGTCGGGGAGGAGTTGAGGACTATTGCTCTTGCTGCAGAGTTGGGTGAGGTTCATCCGGCTTACTTGCCATGGTACGTTAGAGTATTAGTTCCTAGGCTCTTACCAGCAGCAGCACCAGCACCACCACCACCCGTAGTACCAGCAGCAACACCAGGTGTGAGGGGACATGCAGGCATATTGGCCATTGTGGAAGAGCAGTTGCGGTGGGGGCTTGAGACCGGAGATATTCTTCACGACTCTCGGGTGTACAGACGGTTCATGAGGTTGCTTGATTTGGTAGAGAGACGTGAGTGATTTGTTTGGTTGTTGTATTGTACTGTTGTATGTTTGAACTATTTTTAAGCACTTTATTATTAGTATTTGTTTCTTTATTATATTAGACTAGTTTAATTAAAATTTTGATTTCATTGATGCGAAAATATAAACAAACATAAA
This sequence comes from Astragalus glycyphyllos, assembly GCA_963573325.1. Taxonomy (NCBI): domain Eukaryota; kingdom Viridiplantae; phylum Streptophyta; class Magnoliopsida; order Fabales; family Fabaceae; genus Astragalus; species Astragalus glycyphyllos. The sequence continues at coordinate 8,157,061 of OY754310.1, forward strand.
ATGTAAAACATAACCAACGATAACAACAAATACATTTTCCTAAAATCCCGGTCCTCCAGAACGCAAATGACGTAAAATCTCATTGACGCTTCGTTGAGTTTCCACGTACAGCTTCAACGGCTTATACCCCTGAAGCGTGTCATGTATGTGAAACATGTTCGCCACGTCTTCGTCGGTCTTGATTGTCATGGACGAGAAGGAAATGCGGCCACCGTCTCCAAGATCGGGTTTGCGATAAGTTATACTAGTGATGTCACGGTCGTCACCAATCACTTGAACTTTGACCGACACTTTATCCTTCAAACCTTCGAACCCCATGCCGCGGTGGATTCTGCATAACACGGGTTTCGGACTCCAGAAAAACACACCATTTTCTCTCATGGTGATTTGGTCGTGATAATGAATAGCGCAGAGCCTATTGTCGTCTGAGCGTTGAGTGAGGCAGATGTTCATTTTCGAGGGTGTGGGTGTGTGAAATAAGAATGTGAGAGTGAAATTTTTGTGTGAAATGAATGAGGGTGAGAGTGGGTATTTATAGAATTCGGCAATGATTATCAATGCAAATATAGTCGTTGGGGCATAATTATCAATGCAAACTAAATATGCCGTCGATCAACTTTGGCAATGGAATCGTGCCCGTTGAATTTAGGCCAAAATGGATTTACCTAACTGGTATGTAAATCCGCTTTGGTATTTAACAAAGTGGATTTACCTACCTGATAGGTAAATCCGTTAGCAACATTATCAAAGCGGATTTACCTCCCTGATAGGTAAATCTGTTTGCACAATTCCTCGAAACGAATGTATCTAGCAGATAGATATACCCGTCTTTGATTTTTTAGAAAACAGATGTACATACTGCTACGTAAATCTGTTTTTGCCAAAATTTACCAGGGGTGTTTTCGGATTAAACTTTTTGGTGGGGGTATAACTTGAAAAGATGGGGGTGGAAAAAAATCCAATATTATATATAGAGATACAATTGATTTTTTTTTGTAGTAATTTTTAAGCCCTAAAAAAGCGACATTGGGTTGGAGCCTTAGCCGGTAACACAGCCAGCACAGGATCATGGCTGGCTCTACCTGACATTATATATTCAAAGCAACACCTATCATTATTGTGTTTTTATTTCAACTATTACTCATAGTCTAAGTGGGCAAAAAAGGACCTAGACCAAAAAAAAATTACCAAAATAGAACACCTTTTAGATTAATTACTAAAGTAGAACACTTTGTTTTTCAGGCTAGAAGTCGCCCCCTGTGGTAGTGACTTCTACAATGCAATTTTGTAATTTGTTTTGGTTTTATAGTGCAGAAGTCGCCCCTGTGGGAGAGACGTCTGAACTATATTTTTTTATTTTTCAATTTCTTTTATATTAATATATAAACCTAATTAAATTCTAAAATTAATTTTAAAAATAAATTTTGTTATTTCTAAAATAATTAGATAATTAATGGTAGAGAAAAAAATAATTTACGCTATAAAAATAATTTAAAGCTCTAGGAGAGATTTTGTTTCCAATGGCTTGTCTAAGTTTATCTAGTTTGAATTTTGATTTGAGTTTGACAAGGCATGTGTTACGATATCTAAACAAGACACCTTCTGTCTCCGTGTTTTCAACAAAATCATTTTAATACACAGTCATAAAAACTGGAGTTGGAGCCATTGATTAAGTTGGGACTAGGAGAGTGTGTTTAGCGGTGAGACATTGAGGGGCTATTTATTGAAATTTGGACGGTCGAAATTGCAGCAATAGTTTTAAAGGCCCAAATTGCACTGACAATTTTAAAGGCCCAGATTGCACCGACAGTTTTAAAGGCCCAGATTGCACTGACAGTGCAGAGTGCATACTGCAGAGTGCATAGAAACTTTTTTGTGTTTATTGACCACATGTTTACATGTCTTGAAAGTGTGGGACAGGCTTGCGGAATGAAACACTTCTGTTGGGGGTCGCTACAATTGGTTTCTCAGCGTCTTCACGCTGAAGAATATCTTCTTCATTTTCGCTAAAGTCCCCAACATCTTCATTACGGACACCAACAAACATACTAAACGGTGGGGTATTAGTCTGGCTATCTAGAGGGTAACTTGTGTTTAGGTCAATGGGGTTTTGTGAGGATGATGGGATTGATTGATGGTGAAATGTTTGCGTTGGTTCTTCATAACGCATATGGTTTTGTGAATTTGGTGGACTGTAATGCATGTCAGTTTGGGATGATGAAGGATTGAATTGATGGTAAACAGGTGGAATGAAGTCAGTGTATGGTGTTTGTGTTTGTTTAGGAAAAGGTATGTTGTGTTGTGAAGAAGATGGAATAGATTGGGCGTGACTTATCTGGGTGTAGTTTGAAGGAGCATCAACCAAATCTGCGTATACTTCTGGTGTAGTTAGACCAAGTTGCCTACATTGTTCGGCATGTTCTACCATAAGTGCCACATCATTGTCGGAAGTTAATTCCAATCCCACATAAAATTTATGGCCAGTAGTGAGAGTTGTGGGGTACCGATATGTAAGACTAGCAACCATTTTTGAATGGTCAGGAGAGATTTTGTTTCCAATGGCGTGCCTAACTTCATGTAGTTTGAATTTAGACTTGAGTTTCACAAGGCTTGTGTTTTCACACCTAAACAAGACACCTTCTGTGTCTGTTGTTTCAACAAAACCATTGTAATACACAATCAAAAAAAATGAAGTTGGAGCCATTGATTAAGTTGGGAGTAGGAGGGTGTGTTTGAGTTTCAGTTGGGAGTAGGAGAATGTGAAATTGTTTGTGTGTAGTGGTGAGACATTGATGGCCTATTTGTTGAAAGGCCTAGATTGCATCGACAATTTTAAAGGCCCAGATTGTTTGTGATTTTTTTTTGACAATTAGAAAACAGTGTGATGAGTAATACATAATTAAGAGTATAATTAGGAAGAGTATTTATTGTATAATTAAGAATAATAAAATATAATGTAGTAATTTCTTTGCTTTTTGTAAAACAACATTAAAAGACATAGATAAAAACAAAACAGATGTATTAGTTAAGAGGGAAATGATTATTATTTTGTTGCGGCAAGTATTTTTTGATAAATAATAATCCCCTTTGTCAAAAAAAAAAAGATAAATAATAATCCCCCTTGTGATAGTATAAACAGAGATAATATTTTTCCCGGGATAAAACAGAGATAAATTTTAAAAACTAACAACAGGGGAATATGATCTATTTTTTATTTCGACTGATAGGAATAGGTTACTCTTTTTAATAAATTTAGATTAGATTAGATACAAGAGGGGAGTATCTTAAAACCTTGGGCAAAAAAACGCAGTTAGCACACAAAAAAAAAAACAAATACCAAAAAGGAACACTTTTGGAGGGTCCAGATTGCACCGACAGTTTTAAAGACCCAGATTGTACCGACAGTTTTGAATGACACTATTTATAGTGCAGTGTGCATTGTGCAGAGTGCAGTGTTTACTGTGTATAGTAAAGAGTGCAGAGTGCGTAGTGCAGAGTGCCGTGTTTACGGTGTATAGTAAAGTTTTTTTGTCACAACTTGTTGTACATATTAGAAGTATTAAAAAAATTTATAAGTCATATTTTTAAGGCTAAATACTACTTTTGGTCCTTTATCTTTCCTCTAAGTTTCACTTTGGTCCTTTATCTTTTTTTTGGTCCGTTTTGGTCCTTTATCTTTCATTTCTGTGTCAGTTTGGTCCTTAATCTTTATTTTGTTTCACTTTGGTCCTTTATCTTTCATTTATTGTTTCATTTTGGTCCTCTTAAACAAAAATACAAAAAAAATGAAGAACACTATGAATGTGCTCAAGAACACCAAGAACACTTTGATTTCTTGTTTCTTGAACAACTCATGCAATACACGACCAAAATGTTTTGTTTAAGAGGACCAAAATGAAACAATAAATAAAAGATAAAGGACCAAAGTGAAACAAAATAAAGATAAAGGACCAAACTAACACAAAAATGAAAGATAAAGGACCAAAACGGACCAAAAAAAACATAAAGGACCAAAGTGAAACTTATAGCAAAGATAGGACCAAAAGTGGTATTTAGCCTATTTTTAAACTCAACTGGTAGTGTTAGGTACCGGAGTACAAGTAGCTACCTCGGATGAGCACACGCCGCGAGGACGGAAGGGTGACTTCGGGTCGCTGAGACTAGACCTCGGATTGGCCGAGGTGTGCTTCTCCCGCGCCTCGGGTGGGGTACCTGCAAGCACTCCGATGCCTAAGTCAGCAAGGGAAGTGAAGAGGTAATAGAGACGAGAATGGAAAGCGTACCTGAAAATGGTGAGCGAGTCCCATATTTATAGAGCAGATTGCCGTGCCCGTCCCATTGAATCGGACGAGCGGGTTTGGTCCGTTGGATGCGGATCCGGGCGCGGCGAAAGGTAGCAATGGGTTGGGCCCAAATGCCATAAGTTTGGCCCAGTCCGGAATAGTGGCCCCCAAGTTGAGGTCAAGGGCGACGGGACTCGGCCTCGGCTTGAACATTTTCTTTTTGGCCTTGTTCGTGCTTCCACGTGTCCTGTGTTGAGTGGCTGACAGCTTCTGTTGTGGGGATGGAGGTCATCATTATGGTGCTGATCCCTATGTTAGGAGTTGATTAGGCGCATTGATTAGATGCGACGGTTCGTCTTTCGAGGCCCCCTGGTATTTAAACTTGCTTCGAGCCCTCCATTCTCACTTGTTGTTTACGAGTTCTTTGTCGCGCGAGGTCAATTTAGGCTTTTTTCGGCAACCGTACCGAGGTCGGATTCTGTGTTTCGAGATCAAGTTCTTTGTTTGCAAATCCAGTGGCGAGGATGTCAGTCTCGAAAGATCAGAGGGTTCCTCCATCGGAGAGTTCCGCAGGAGGGGCTTCCACCGAGGTCCTAGGCTCTAACACCGTGACGCCCGAGGCCGCTGGGTATCGGTTCGAGCCGAGTCAGTACAACTGGGTTTCCTTGAAGGTGGTGGATGCCCGGTCCAAATTGAGTGGTGGCAAAGTGGCCAAGCTGGAGAAGTACATCGTTGCTCCGGCGGAACAGAAGTGGAGGTTGGAGCATCAGGGCAAATTCCTACTTGAACCGTGTTGTCGCCGAAGGAGATCGGGTACTTCTTCTATAAGAGGTGTTTAGAGCTGATAGGGATCAAGATCCCACTGTCGGAGTTCCAACAGAGCGTTCTGGATCACTTATTGGTGGCTCCCTCCCAGCTGGCCCCCAATGCTTAGGGATATGTCAGGGCCTTCGAGGACGTCATGGGCTACCTCGGGAGGACTCCATCTGCCAGGGTCTTTTTTCCCGTATTTGAAGTTTTCCATCAGCCGGATAAGGAAGACGCCACTCGTCACGGCCACGTTTGTCTACGTGGGAGACGGGATCGGGCATACTTCTTTCCGGTGAACGATTCCAACAAGGGCTTTAAGAAGTCCTTCATTTTCATCCGAGCCGCAAACAAGAAAGCCAAGAGGGCAATTGTTGATTTTGAGGGATCGGAGTCGGTCAAATCCCATTTCCCGCTGTCTTGGGACGGTCACCACTACGATCATCCGAACAAGGCCTATCTGATTTTCTAATTTTTGTGCAGACGTCCTGGCAACCTGCCCCCCTCCTGATCCCAATGCTGAGGTTCAACTGAAGAAGTGTTCCTCCACAGGAAGAAAAGGCAAGGGCTCTTCGAGGAGTAGACGGGTGGCCGTGAATACGGATGTTCCTGTCCGGCCTGCGAAGAGAAACAAAGTCGTTGCTGACCAAGAGGTGATCTTTCCACCCGAGGTCACTGCGGAGCTACCTTTTAAGGTTTTGTCCGATGTCGATTTGGAGGCTTGTATCCGGGTGGCCGAGACCGCGTTGGTGCTGTTTCGCGAATTGGAGGAGATGGAGGCGGACCCTGAAGTGCTTAAGCTTTCTCGAAGATTGGATAGGGCCGAAGCTATCAACCGTGAGCTCGAGGGGGATCTCTTGGATCAGACAGACAAACTGGAGTATTGCTGTGACGTTCGCATTCCAGAGATCATTGAGGAAAATCAGGTGCTCTGGGCTTCTATCGACTCCCTGGATTCGGCGGATGAGCAGATTGCCGATCTCCAACACCAACTGCAGTTGGGCCGACCCGAGGCAGAGGAGGCAGAAAGGATCTCAGCTTGTCTTGCGGAGGCCGAGGCAAGGGAAGCTCGTGTTCTGGAGGAGGTCGCCACCCTCGATGCCGACCTTGAGGAGCTTCGAGGGGATTGTACTTCTGGTGAGGCCAGGATGGAGAGCTCGGCAGCGCTAGGCTTTGAGAGATGCCGGAGTCTTCTAGCTGTTGTGAGTCCGAACCTTCCGATGGACCTATTGGTTCCTCAGAATGACATCTTCGAAGGTAACCTGGTGACGCCAATGCTGGGCGCTCCTTTAGATCAAGCGATGCTGCCCTTTGTTGACTCCAAGGCGGAAGTTTCTGAATGAAGTCTTTCCCGTTTTTATCTTTTTGCTTTTGTAAATGTAAGGTTGTGGCCGCCCTTATGTAACCCTTTTAAGATATCAATGGAAGTTTCTTTCTATGCACTTTGTCATTTCAGTTGGTTATCGTTCTTATTTGACGTAGTGAGATGAGAGTGGCCGAGGCCGAGTTTAAGATTACCTGAGTGCCTTCGTTCCCTAATGGAGCGTGAGGTTCGGAGATCAGGGATGTCTTCATCTCATGATGGAGCGCAAAGCTCGGAGATCAGGGGGTCTTTATCCCCTGATGGAGCGCGAAGCTCGGAGATCAGAAGTCCCTTCAGCAACTGATGGAGCACAGGGCTCGGACATCAGAGGGAAGGTCTTTGGTCGAAGCCGCTGGGGACTTTTTCCTTCGGCCTCTGATGGAGCTTTGAGTTCGGAGATCAGAGGGAAGGCTGCTCGCTTGGCGCGAGATAAGGGTCGCTGTGGACCTGAGCTGCTATGGGCCTTGGTGCGCCTCCCGAGTGAGCGTTTGAGCTCGGAAACAGGAGGGATATGGACCTCGCCTCAAACCGTTGCCCGTCGAGTGGCCAGCTCGGGTCGGACTCGGGTAAGAGGGGCTTCGCCGGGGTCAGAATCTGCGAGATAGAATAAAAAATAGACAGTGAAAGTGTGTTTCTACAATCCTTTTATTGAAGACGGGAATCAAAAGTTGGATACAATCTTGATGTCTAGCATCTGTTTTTAATTCCCTCTTCGAGGTGCGGTCCCTTTACCGTTCCTTCGTGGCGTTTGAGCCGGCCACAGCGAGTGCTTCCTTCTCAGCTCGGCGGTCCGACTTCAGACACAAGTATTGGCATCTCCTTGCCCCGTCAAAGTCCACGAGGATGGTGATCACTTCTTCTTTTTCCGAAAGGAACCTCATTTTGAGATGAACTGTGGAGGCTACAGCTCCGAGCTTTCCCAATGTCGGACGGCCGACGATCCAGTGATACGGGGATGAGCAAGGTAACACTAGGAACCTGGTCTTAATAGTTTTGGAGAGTTCATCTTATCCGTAGGTTACTCTCAGCTTGAGGTATCCTAGAGGCCGGGTCCTGGCGCCGTTGAATCCCACCAGATCGGATCCTTCGTAGCTGGAGAGGTCCTTCTCGGAGATTTTATGCTTGGGGAGCAGTTCTTTGAAGAGAATGTCCACCGAACTCCCATGGTACACCAGGATTCTCTTTACATCGACCCCGGCCAACACGGCAGAAATGACTAAGGGGATCTCTTCGTTGGGTTTACCTCTGAGGAGATCTGATTCGGCGAAGGACAGAGGGGGTCTGTCTTTTCCAATTGCGGGCGAACCCGTGGCCGAGCTGATGCTGAGGACTTCCTCCCAATGCCGCTTGATGGAGCGCTTCGTTCTTCAGACCTCCATGGAGTAGCCCCCCATGATGACTATGGCCACGGGCGTGGTCTCTGCGACCTCGGTGTTTCTTCTGCAGAATCGCTGCTATCAGCAGGGGACTTCGTCACTTCATTTACTGCGGCCTTAGACTTCCGAGGCGAGTGTTTTGGAGACATCTCCCTCTTCTTGTCGTCCGTCCTTAGGTGCTGCTTCAGTTTTCCTCTTTGAATTAAGTCCTCTATGTCGTCTTTCAACACTCTGCAGGCTTCTGTGTCGTGGCCGCTACTCCGGTGGTACCTGCAATAAGCTTTTTTGTTAGTGTTTCCCCGCTGGGGAATCGGAGCCGGCCACTTCACATCGCGAAATTCGGTGCTTGCGCATTCGGCTAGAATTTTTTCCCTTGTTGCGTTGAGCTCAGAATATTCCGCGTGTCTTCCACGCCACTCTTTGGTGCCGGCGCTGGTATCCTTCTTGTTTTTCCCTTTGCCCTACGCTGGGGCTGGATTGGAAGTGTCTGTGGTGTCGGCCTCCTCGTAATCGATATAGTGCTGTGCACGCCTCAGGAATTCGTCCAGGGTCTTTGGCTTACGCAGCCCGACGCTGATCTGGAAGAGGCTCCCTTTCCGGAGCCCGTGTCTCATGAATAGGACCTTGATGTCGTCGGAGAGTTGGTGCACCTCATCAGCTATTTGGTTATACCATTCAATGTAGTCCCTTAGAGATTCCTTTCCCCCTGCCGGATCCCCTGTAGGACATCTTCGGATTTGGGCTTCACCTTGGAGGCGGTGAAGCGTGATGAGAACAACTTTGTGAACTGCTTCCAGCCCGATATTGATCCCGAAGGCAGGTAGCGGTACCATTTGAGGGCGCATTTGCTTAGTGAAAGGGGGAACAGCTTGCATCGGACATAATCCGAGGTATCACGATAATCCAACATCAGGTTAAAGGTGTCTACGTGCTCGTCCGTGTCTCCCTTTCCGTCGTACACGTTCGGCCTTGGAGGTTTCTCAAGAGATTTCGGGATCCAGCATTCTGCGACCTCGGGGATGAACGGACTGGCTCGGGACCCCTTGTCTTTCTTGGACTTTCCTTTACCGGCGGCTTTTTTGCAGGGAGAAGGGTCCCTAGACGAAGAGGAAGGATCTTCCGAGTCGCCCGGGGACTCTAACCTCGGCGGGGAAGGCGGAGTTGGAGGTTTACCACGTCGCTTCTTCCTCCGGACCGGTGGGGAGGTGTTGCTAGGGTTGTCGTCCCGTGGGGGCGATGTGCGGCGCCTTCGAGATACCACGGTCTGAGGTGGAGACTGGGGAGGTCGATCCCCGGGCTCGGGTTGAGCTGCGGTGGCCTTGGCGAAGGCGGCCATTTCTTGTTGCATTAAGCCTTGACTGCGCCGTTCCAGCACGTCGAGGAGTTGGCTCACGGCTTGGAGCTGTGCCGGGATGGCGTTGATCTGTGGCACCGGGAGGGGCGGCGGAAGCCGGCCCGAGCTGGGAATTACCGGGGCTTCCTCCGGAATAGTTTGCACGTCTCTCTCAGAAGTATCTTGAGGATGGGCCCCGGAATTCGCGTTCTGGAGTCGGGATTGAGATCGAGTGGGTGGTCGTCCTCGCGGAGCCATGGGTAGTTTGAGTATGAAGTCGGATTGGAGAGATTGGTCTCCCACTGTGGTCGCCAATGTTCGGTACCGGAGTACAAGTAGCTACCTCGGATGAGCACACGCCGCGAGGACGGAAGGGTGACTTCGGGTCGCTGAGACTAGACCTCGGATTGCTGAGGTGTGCTTCTCCCGCGCCTCAGGTGGGGTACCTACAAGCACTCCGATGCCTAAGTCAGCAAGGGAAGTGAAGAGGTAATAAAGACGGGAATGGAAAGCGTACCTGAAAATGGTGAGCGAGTCCCATATTTATAGAGCAGATTGTCGTGCCCGCCCCGTTGAATCGGACGAGCGGGTTTGGTCCGTTGGATGCGGATCCGGGCGCGGCGAAAGGTAGCAATGGGTTGGGCCCAAATGCCATAAGTTTGGCCCAGTCCGGAACCGGTAGTATTATACTTCGTCTAAAAGGTCATAAATTTTTATAAAAAAAAAAATTAAGTCATGAAGAAAACGTACCAAAACTTAGTTAAAAAATCATTTTTGACACTAAAAAAATGTTTTTTGTGACACCTTTGTTGTACATATTAGAAGTATTAAAAAAACTTGTAAGTCATATTATTAAACTCAACAGGGTAGTATTATACTTCGTCTAAAAGGTCATAAATTTTTTTTAAAAAAAAGATTTAACTCATGAAAAAAATGGACCAAAACTTAGTTAAAAATTCATTTGACACTAAAAAAATGTTTTTTGTGACACCTTTGTTGTACATATTAGAAGTATTAAAAACAAATTTGTAAGTCATATTTTTAAACTCAACAGGGTAGTATTATACTTCGTCTAAAAAGTCATAAATATTATTTTTTTTAAAAATTAACCCATGAAAAAAATGGACCAAAACTTAGTTAAAAAATCATTTTTGACACTAAAAAAATGTTTTTTGTGACACCTTTGTTGTACATATTAGAAGTATTAAAAAAATTTCTAAGTCATATTTTAAACTCAACAGGGTAGTATTATACTTCGTCTAAAAGGTCATAAAATTTTTTTAAAAAATTTTTAAGTCATGAAAAAAACGGATCAAAACTTAGTTAAAAAATCATTTTTGACACTAAAAAAATGTTTTTTGTGACATCTTTGTTGTACATATTAGAAGTATTAAATAATAATCCCCCTTGTGATAGTAGTATAAACAGAGATAATATTATTTTCCGGGATAAAACAGTATTAGAAATATTTAGTTAGTTTGTTAAGTAGTTAATAAAAGTTGTTAGTTATAATTCTGTTAGAGTTAGTTTTATTAGTTACTAGTTTGTTATAGATTAGTTAGGTGAGGTTGGATCTATATATAAGGTCAAACTCATTGTAATCAATTAACTTTTCTTCTTCAATAATGAAATTGTTTTCATTCATTTTCCTTGAAGTCTCTCAAATGTTAATATGGTATCAGAGCGATTATGTAGCTTCCGCATTCCTTTCTCCTCAATGATTCCTCCATCGCCTTCTCGCAAATTTCTTATTCTATTTTGCGATTCATGAACAATGGGGCTCATTGCGGTATATATCAAAAGAGATTTCTTAATTTTATCTTCATTTTATTTGTTTCTTATCCTCATTTTCTCGTTTATCGTCTATTCGATTTCGTCTTTGGACCATTTGTTTTTCTGGTTCCCGACTTCGATTTCATCTCAGTTTTGTTCTTCAACTCTTTTTCGAAACTCCTCCTATTTCTGTTGCGATCTTTGGTTTTGATCTTCAATTCATGTTCAAAATCTCTTTATTTTCACAAATTCGTCTCTATTAGGGTTTCGGTTAATCTTCCCTTGACCGTTTTCTCCTTCCTCTGGCTTCTTTGAGAGTGTCTCTATTTCTGCAATTTGCCTTCTCCAATTCGATTCTTGAAGTTTCTAAATTTCCTTCAACTCGTTTTGCGATTCTTGCAGATTAGTTTTGCGATTTCGCTTTATTGTCCTCCTTTCATCTTGATTTCCGATGATTGTAACCTGAAGCGGAGTTCAAATTCCTTTTTAATTCAGTTTTCAAGATTTGTGATTCTGCTATAATCTTGCGACCTTTCATTTTGGCTAGTGTTGTTTCTATCATTGTCACCGTTTCAATTTTGTGATTCAGCTTCATATTGTTGTGATGTGTTCATGAAGTTATTTACCAAGAAGCATTCAAGCTGTTTGCTGAATAGCCTCGCTTGGAAATCTTGCTACATTTAGATTCAGAATGTGATATCACCTCCTACATCTCCTTTCAAGTGTTTCATCTCCTGAGTGCATTTCTTTTCCAGGGCATTTGTTGTTGACAATTTCATCCATATACATTGCCAGCAATATAATTGCCTTGTTTTGTGCACTTTGTCATCATAGCAAGTTATTGTCACTTCTTGCAATTATCTTGGAGTTTGGAGCGCTTAATTTGATTTTGGGCATCGTTTGTTATATCCTCAACAACCGAATTTTTCATCTCTTTCTCAATGCTACAAAGGTCTTCCAACACAACAATTCAGATTTGGTTCTTGGATCTGATTTCATTTTGTTCTTGTAGCTTTGATTTTTACCGATGTATCTCCGACATCTCTCGATGTAATTTTCTTTTGATTTGTTTTAAATTTGTATTGTTCATTCCAAGCTAGAAGTATTGTGAATAACTTCTAGCTTGCGGGAGACTATTAGAAATATTTAGTTAGTTTGTTAAGTAGTTAATAAAAGTTGTTAGTAGTTATAATTCGGTTAGAGTTAGTTTTATTAGTTACTAGTTTGTTATAGATTAGTTAGGTGAGGTTGGATCTATATATAAGGTCAAACTCATTGTAATCAATTAACTTTTCTTCTTCAATAATGAAATTGTTTTCATTTATTTTCCTTAAAGTCTCTCAAATGTTAATAAACAGAGATAAATTTTAAAAACTAACAACAGGGGAATATTATCTATTTTTTATTTCGAGTGATAGGAATAGGTTACTCTTTTTGATGAATTTATATTAGATTAGATGCAAGAGGGGAGTATCGTAAAACATTGGCCAAAAAACGCAGTCAGCACAAAAAAAACAAATACCAAAAAGGAACACTTTTGGAGGGTCCAGATTGCACCGACAGTTTTAAAGGCCCTGATTGCACCGGTAATTTTAAAGGCACAGATTGCACCGACAGTTTTAATGGCCCAGATTGCACCGAAAATTTTGAATGACACTATTTATAGTGCAGTGTGCATTGTGCAGATTGCAGAGTGCAATGCTTACTGTATATGGTGCGTAGTGCAGAGTCCATTGCACCGACAGTTTTGAATGACACTATTATTATTTTTTAATTTATAGAAAATGGTAAAAATTGATCAAAACTTGGTAAAAAAGTCATTTTTTAGACTTAAAAAAAACTAGTTTTAGTCTTTATTTTGATTTTTGTACACGTCTAATTTAAGTCTGTAAGTACTAATTCAAAACCCAACACGGTAGTTCCATACCTCTACTATAATGTCATATATTTTTTTAATTTTATTATTTAAAAAAATTGTTGGTGGTCGACTAGATTGAGGGAATATATTCCTTGGAGACAAAAAAACATGGAATATATTCTATAACAAATTTTGGAGGGGTCGACTAAGATTGAGAGAATATATTCCTTGGAGACAAAAAAAAAACATAGATAGAAATATGAAAGATATTCTTTCTCAATAATTCTTCTCATGACGGCCTCCTTCTCAGCACAGCCTCCGCGATGTCTTCTCCGTTGCACCTAATTCACAAAAATACAAGGCCCATCGCTGACTATATCGGTAGGGTTCAAAGAAATGTTACTGTGCACATGAGAGGAATATTTGTTGATTGGTTAGTAGAAGTTGCTGACGAGTATAAGCCTCTTTCCGTTAGACTTCATCTATCTGTTACCCACATCGATGGATTCCTTTCTTTTAACTATGTCGCTAAATCTAAGCATCAATTGCTCGTATATTTCCTCCATGATCATTGAATCGTTATAAAGATGGAAGCTGGCATACTCAAGACCCTAAAACTTCAAATTGGAAGCCCTACTGTAATCCCTTTTCTAAGGTGGACTATTACTTCAGTCACAATCTATTTTTTGGGTATCATATACTTTTTCAATTATTATGTAACTCATCATGTTTCTAATCTAGATATGATTACTGTTATTTTCTCAGTTAAAGAGGATAGCATTACATTTAATGATGGTCACACACTTTTCAGTCAGTGTTGATTTAGAATATGGAAATATGTGCTTACTGTTTTGACTCCATTAATTTATATTCCAAGTTAACTGATACTTTACCCTTGTGAGACTAATCAAAATCTGTTAACAACAGTCAAGTAGTGGCTTCAGGATGTCATTTTAGATTTTGTTTTAGGCTTTTAGCATCTTAATTCAGTGTGTTGATTGCAAGCTAGGTTTAAAGTTTTTTCCTCTCTTGCTTTTTTAGCACAAAATGTGATTATTCATGCATTTTTAGATTTGATTTTCTTTGATGTATTATATAGGTAGAGATCTTTAATTGGAAAGTTGGGGCCTGCTTGTTTTCATTATCATTTTCTGCAGTCATTTTAGTGGAAAAACAGATTCTATAACAGACTATAAGCCGTCTTGATAGTTTGATTCAAGCACTTGTACAGAGAAAGGATAGGTAAAACAAGTAAACAATTCAAATTTTTTGGTCAATTTGATGCATTCAAAATTGAAGCATGTGATTGATAGTGACATTTTACTTAGTATTGTGGTAGTTCACTTTCATCAAACCCCATTTTAACTCTATTGAATTGGCAGATTTGAGAATTATTATAGGTGTTTTGTGTTTGTAGTTTCGACCATATATTGCTGGAAACCACTAGTTTGGCAAATCCAGCACCTTTGGCATCTGTTCTTTGGTTGGATGAACAGTTGGAATTTTATTGAGTTTAAATTACCTATCTGGAATTTTTTGTTCAACAACAACACGTTAGTTTTTTCCTTGCCAAACAAGTGAAACTGTTTTAGTTGTTATCACCTTCAAAATTGTCATTCTTCTGTGTCCAAGAAAAAATTCTTGAATATGCAAAGCTCCTGTCTTGGTCTTTTGAAGTAATATAGGTTTGTGTCTTTGTAATTGTTGTTCAGTTTTCATTTATGTGTTGAATAAAATTGTTTCTTTCCTTGGTATATAATGCTCTCTTTTCTAATTGAGTTTCTGCTGGTGGTGGATGCCAAAAATCTTCCTTCCAGCTCAATGAGCACTGAGACTCTTCTTCATTTCCTGAAGCATATTTTTATATAGCATATGCGATATTGAAACTGGTGAATATGCTGCAATAAACAAAGTCTTCCAAGTGATCTTGGGTTTGGCAGAGTTGGTTTGTATAAGTTATTATATTTGTAGAATTTTATGTAAGAAACTTGTACAACTTATAAGATTAATAACTTGTATTGCATAATATTAAATTTCAATAGAATTCGAAGTATTTATAAAAAAAATAATTCTTCTCATGACTTCAATCGATAAACCATTCGACTATATAACACGCCAACCTTCTCTTCATAAATCATTATTTTCAATACTTCAAAATTGATCAAAACATGGTAACAAAAGTCATTATTTACACTTAGAAAAAACTGTTTTTAGTCATTATTTACACTTAGAAAAAACTGTTTTTTTAATTTATAATTAAAAAAAATGCTAATGGTTTGATAGACTGATGATGATAGTATATAATGCTAATGGTTATAATTTTTTTTGATCAAAAGGCATCGAATATTATAAGGCATCGAATATAGTGGCATCAAACAAAATGCAAATGGACAAAAAAATTTGATGGAAGTTGATAGACAAGGCACCCCACCATCTCTAAACTCATCGAATATGTGCCTTTTCCAAAATGGACATGGACAAAAATAATTGAAGTATCCTTCCTACAAATTCATCACTCCTACGAATGATTGAACCATTCTTCATCAATTCTTCAAGGCACCCCTCCTACAAATTCATCACTTTTAATTCGTCACAAAAATCATTGAACTTCCAACTTCCATATACTTCATCAATTCTTCATCAAAAACTTCATCGACTACATTCTCACCATATATTACCGCATCTATACTTCATCAATTCTTCTCTTCATAAGTCATTCAACAATACTTCTTCTCACAATAATCAATCTTCTTCCAAATTCCATATGACTTTGCTGAGAAATCAACACATTAATAATATAATTAGTTCATGGAACCCCAACCAGGCAGGACCTAGTTCATCAACATCGCACCAATACGAACAACCACCTGCCCCCACTGAAGAACAAATACCAGCACGACGTCCACAACGTAACCATCAACGATGAACATGTGGGACTGGGCATCATCTAGGAGACTAATGTTGTAATGTTGTTGTAAAGTTGTAATCTGCTTTTTAATCCCCTTTTTGTTTCGTAATTATGTTCGTTTCAGTTGTTGTAATGTTGTAATCCTCTTTTTAATCAATTAAAATAAATATTTAAATAATATTTAATAAATGTGTTTATTTCTAAATAGAGCCTAATTATTTTTTAATATTTTTTTGACCATAGTTTATTTAATTATATTTAAATTAACATTTATAATTAATTTATTAAAATTTTCTAATTTATTTACATTTAATTAAATTAATATAAAATAAAATAAAAAAACACAGTTGATAAGTCCTCATGGGGGAAGCGACTTCTCAACTAGAAAAACAAAAAAAATTACAAATTTCATGTTGAGAAGTTGCCAAGGGGGAAACGACTTCTTAACAGAAAAACAAAAGTGTTCGAGTTTGGTAAATAACCAAAAAAGTGTTCTATTTTGGTATTTTTTTTATGCTAAATGAGTTTTTTTGCCCATATTTTAAAGTATATTAATAATAAAATATCAATTAAAAGAAAAAAAATAAAAAATGGTATTGGCGCTTAAAAAAAATTGAAGACTATCCTCGATTTATATATGAAGATGTAACTTCAAGTTGAACCGTAATTCCTCGGCCACTGATCGCAATGGTTTTCGCTCAAAGTCTGAACCTTGTCATTTCTTCTTCCACTACAAAGTGTTGCAGAAGAAGAACATGAATCACAAGTTCAATAACAAGAGTGAATATCATAGCTATGGTAGTTTAGGTGAGGTGACATGTTCTTCATGTTTTGTTCTCCAACTCACTTGTCTTCTTCCATTAAAAGCTTCAAACTTTCACTTTCCTTGTTCCTCAAGCGAATGATTTCTAATACCCCTTTTACTACTGTTAAGTGTTCTTCACTCTCCTATAGAGAATCTCCAATTTCTTTGCTTCAAAGTTGCAAGTCCATGTACCATTTAAAGCAAACTCACTCACACACAATCACAATGGGTCTCTCTTCAAACCCTTTGTTTCTAAGTAGAATTATATTATTTTGTTGTACATATGAATCAGGGGATGTAAACTATGCACGAAAGGTGTTTGACATAATGCCACACCCAAGTGTTTTCATTTGGAATACCATGATCAAGGGCTATTCTAAGATAAGCTGTTCTGAGAGTGGAGTTTTATTGTATCTATTAATGTTGGCCCATGGCATCAAGCCTGATAATTTTACATTTCCATTTTTGCTTAAGGGATTCACCAAAAATTTGGGTTTGAAGTATGGGAAAGTGATACTTAACCATGCTGTGAAACATGGTTTTGATTCTAATATGTTTGTTCAAAAGGCTTTCATACATGTGTTTTCCTTATGCGGGTTAGTTGATTTGGCGCGCAAGCTTTTTGACATGGTTGATGCTTGGGAAGTGATCACGTGGAACGTAATGCTATCCGGGTACAATAGAGTTAAGCAATTTGAGGAATCAAAAAGGCTTTTTATTGTGATGGAGAAGAGTGGTGTATCACCCAATTCAGTTACTCTAGTTTTGATGCTTTCAGCATGCTCCAAATTGAAGGATTTAGATGGAGGCATGTACATTTATAAGTATATTAAAGAAGGTATTGTTGAACCTAATCTTATATTGGAAAATGCCTTAATTGATATGTTTGCAGCTTGTGGAGAAATGGATGCTGCACATGGTGTTTTTGACGATATGAAAACTAGAGATGTAATTTCTTGGACTTCCATTGTTACCGGGCATGCCAGTACTGGTCGTATTGATATAGCACGAAAGTATTTCGATCAAATGCCTGAAAGAGATTATGTTTCTTGGACTGCTATGATTGATGGCTACCTTAGAATGAACCGTTTCAAAGAGGCTTTGACACTTTTCCGCGAGATGCAAATGTCAAATGTGAGACCTGATGAATTCACCATGGTTAGCATTCTTACAGCCTGTGCACATTTGGGAGCACTTGAACTAGGGGAGTGGGTACAAACTTACATTGACAAAAACAAGATTAAAAATGATACTTTCATTGGGAATGCTCTAATAGACATGTACTTCAAATGTGGGAACGTTGACAAAGCGAGAAAAACATTCAATGAAATGCAGAAGAAAGACAAATATACTTGGACAGCAATGGTAGTTGGTCTCGCCATTAATGGCAATGGTGAAGAAGCTCTCACTATGTTTTCAAATATGCTAGAAGATTCGGTTACACCTGATGAAATCACCTATATAGGAGTTCTGTGTGCATGTACACACTCAGGCATGGTAGAGAAAGGAAGAAAGTTTTTCTCTAGCATGACCATACAACACGGAATCAAGCCTAATGTGACACATTACGGATGCATGGTTGATCTCCTCGGTCGAGCTGGGCATTTAAAAGAAGCCCTTGAAGTCATCTCCGATATGCCCTTAAAACCAAATTCAATTGTTTGGGGATCTCTTCTAGGTGCTTGTAGACTTCACAGAAATGTGGAACTAGCAGAAATGGCAGCCAAACAAATTCTCGAGTTAGAACCTGATAACGGAGCTGTTTACGTTGTGTTATGTAATATATACGCTGCCTGTAAGAGATACGAAAACTTGCGGGAAGTTAGGAATGTTATGATGGAGAGGGGAATTAAGAAAACACCAGGTTGCAGTTCAATGGAAATGAATGGCATTGTGCATGAATTTGTTGCAGGAGACCAGTCACATCCTCAGTGTAAAGAAATATATGCAAAGTTAGAAAACATGGTCTTAGAATTGACAAGTTCAGGGTATTCACCTGATACATCAGAGGTTTTCCTTGATATAGGGGAAGAGGATAAGGAGAGTTCAGTTTACAGGCATAGTGAGAAGTTAGCTATTGCTTATGCTCTCATTAGTTCAGGACCTGGAGTTACCATAAGAATAATGAAGAACCTTAGAATGTGTGTGGATTGTCACCATACGGCAAAGGTTGTTTCAAAGGTTTACAATAGGGAACTAATAGTTAGGGACAAAACCAGATTCCATCATTTCAGACATGGTTTATGTTCTTGTAATAATTTCTGGTGAACATTTTAACAAATAAAAGCATACAGAAGAGTACCAAGTACCTACACATATCATGTTCTCACTTGCTTTGGTAAGTCATATTTCAATTTAGATAAATAAGTCATTACACTTTTGATTACATATGAGATGTGGTGACTCATGAAAACTTTACGTACTGAACCTGATTAAAACTAATTTTGCTGACTTAGTGTTGGCAATAATCAAGTTTCTGTTGTTGGATTTCAGCTCTACTTAAAGCTGCAAAAAAAGCTAATTTCAAAGGTACTTTCAGTGAAATAGCAGAAGTATTTGCAACTGATCTGAGCCCTCAATGAACTAAGCAATAAGCATTCCTTTTTTCTTGTTGGAATTGATAAGATGTGCTTGATGGAGAAGGCTAGGGAAGTGAGAACACTACCTAAATGAAATGATAACTCTCATACAAGAAATAAATTTACTAGAAAATCGTAGCAGAAACTTACTAGTTAATCTAATTCAAGATAAAATCTTGTTTTGGGTATGAATCAGTATAATGCATATGCTGTTCCATCTTGGTTTCCCCCTTCTTAATTCCATCTTGCATCTCTTCCTGTTATAGCTTACTTTTACAAACTTAGGCTTGGTTGCAAAAGCTTTTGTGACATGAATTTTGATTAGTATAGAAATCTTAATCATTATTTTTTATACAATGAATTCAGTGTTCAATGCCCACCTACAATTTGTTGAAATAGAAAATTGGTTGAGTCTAAGTGTCAAAAATACTAACTCAATGGGTGAATATAGAATTGATATGGGATGTTAACAAGATCAAAATCATATCTTGAATCTACAATGATTTATTTTATAACTAATGCTTGCTTGTGGGTTATCAGACAAGTACTTGCCCCAGTCTGTGATGTCGCAGAGGAGTTTAAGAAAGATAATCCAGAACACATCAAGCTTAAATTTATAGAAAGGAAATCCTGAACACATCAAGCTTAAATTTATAGAGGGAGCCAGGCACATGCCACAAGAGGATTGGTGAGTAACTTTAGCATAGGATTCAAATGCATTATTGTAATTGAAAGTTTTATTCATCGTTATCAATATCTTACGATATACGGTTCGTATCTCGATTTGATACGAAATCAAACAAAATCGATGCGTATTTTAGTTTGAATATCTTTTGCACCTAAATCTCCTCATAAATCCAAATTTGCTCTACGGAATCTCACGATTCATGAGTTTTGCTTAATCTTACGATACAAATTCGCACTGCTAAAATGCCTGCTCCTGATTCATTTTGGAAATTTTTCTTAAATGGGATACAATAAGCCAAAAGCAATCCTTCTAAATACCCCAAGTCAGATCTACTCTAGCACACGATGTTTTTGGTCGGCAGTGCACTCCCTCCTAAAATGCGAGTTTTTTAAACTTTCTGCCTACAAAGTGCTTCACACCCCTTTCTCCTATGTTATTCTTTGTTTTTTTAATCTTCAATGTATGCTTTGAATATGTTGAATTGTTTTGAAGTTCATATATGATACACCAACTTTACTTTTTAGCTTAGTTCTCTTGCTTTTATTAACAAATGTTGTCACGATTCATAAAATTCATATATGAACTAAATGTTGGGCCAGTCACTAAATGTTGTCACGATTCACAAAATTCATATGAAATGGTACGAGCTAGTTAAAAAATTTTTGACGGCCCAGAGAAAGTTGTTGATGCTTTGAGAATGTTCTTCTTCTGATTTCAACAATTGACTGACCCAACATGCTTCAAGTTCAAAGTGCCTATTTAATTTGAAGGGCAGTCCTTATTATTTTCCTTAAATTGTAAATTTAGGGTCTCAAGGCAAATAAAATTCTAGCTTCCTTTAAATGAATATGTGCTCCATGTCGGGTATACACGTGGCCAGCCAAGTTCTCTAGCGTAGATTAGTCATCGACAAAGCTAGTGCTAATAAACAAATGAAAAAGAGCTTTGGCAGAAACGATAACTAATGAAGAAGTGTGTTTCTGGTGATGCAGCTACCAGAAATTCCATTTAATCCAGTATATTTTATCATGTATTTATCATAATCTTAACCTATCAATCAATCAACCAAGTTTTATATACTTTTGTAATCAATCAAAAATTTAAAAGTCTGGATCTGAAATCTTTTGATATTTTTGTGTGTGGGTATTTTTAATGATTTTATTATGTGTTTATAAAAAAATTGATTTTATTATATATGATTGGTGGTAAATCTAACATTATTTATGATTTACTTGTAGTTTACTATCAGAATGAAACTTATATGCTATGATCCAAATATTCCTATTAAATCACTGTACTGTAGAAGTTTGGCGTTTACAATAATTTGAAAATAATAACTCTTTTATTGATGTATCAGAACTTTGTTGATTAATAAGGTAAATATATTTTACACGGTAAATCAAATTTACACTTTATAACATACATGCATAATTCCATAATAAGACAAAAAGAAAAATCTGAAAAGACATCATAAGAAAAGTGTTTGATTCGATCAATAAATTTCATAAAAAGTATTTGTATCAATATTAAAAGGTTTTCGTATGATCGTGTAAATCACATTGATAACAGCTTTTTTGTTTATAAAATTCCATATTAAAGAGTTTAACAATTATGCACCTTGTAAAATTTACAACACTGTTTGGTTTGGTTGTGAGCCTCCACCAAATGATTTTTTTTTTGACACAGTGAGCCTCCAAATGATGATTGCATTGCATCAAACTATATGTAGGTAAAAATGTGGAGTAGTATTACATGTTAAACTAGTAGGATACCCGTGCATACGCACGGCTGCTGTGTTCTTTTTATGAATGAACTTAGACAGAATTTAAATAGTCTGAACATTATCCCATGAAAATAAAGACAAATTTAAGGAGATAAAAAAGGAGTGTCAAATAAAAAATAGATAAATATTAAAATCTAAAATTGTAAAAGTATCATTTAAAAATAATCCATGCATTTATCGCGTGTTTTTTTATATATCAATATTGCTATCCCGGGTGTTTTTATATATCAATGCATCATTGCAGTTATCCCGTATTTTTTATATATCGGTCTGTTATCCCGTGTTTTTTTTATATATCAGTGCAGTTATCTCATAGTTTCAAATGATTATTTTAGTTGATTAGTATATTATAACAGATAGTAGATTATCAATAACAAATATTTATCCCGTGTTTTTTATATAACAGTGACAATTATTTGTCCTTTTTTAGGTATTAGTGACAAATATTTGTCACGTGTGTTTTAAATATTAATCAGTAGTTTAAATAGTCATTAAGTCTTTTTTTAGAAAGTATGTTTATAGTTGTCTTCAAACCTTATAATTACCAAAGACAAATATTAATCTCGTGTTTTTATACATCAGTGCAGGGGCCTGTGTTTTTTTTATATATTAGTGCAGTTATCTCGTAGTTTCATTTGATTATTTTAGTTGATTAGTAGATTATAGTAGATAGTAGAAGATAGATAGTAGATTATCAATAAGAAATATTTGTTTTATATATTAATCAGTAGGTTTCAGTAGTCTTCAAAAATTTTAATTATCAATGACAAATATTAATCCCGTGTTTTTTTATATATCAGTATTGCTATCCCGTGTTTTTTATATATCAATGCATCATTGCAGTTATCCCGTATTTTTTATATATCGGTGCAGTTATCCCGTGTTTTTTATATATCAGTGTAGTTATCTCATAGTTTCAATTGATTATTTTAGTTGATTAGTATATTATAACAAATAGTAGATTATCGATAACAAATATTTATCCTGTGTTTTTTATATATCAGTGACAATTATTTGTCCTTTTTTAGGTATTAGTGACAAATATTTGTCACATGTGTTTTAAATATTAATCAGTAGTTTAATTAGTCATTATGTCTTTTTGTTTTTTTAGAAAGTTGGTTTATACTCTATAGTTGTCTTCAAACCTTATAATTACCAAAGGCAAATATTAATCTCGTGTTTTTATATAACAGTGCAGTTATCCCGTGTTTTATATATTTTAGTTGATTAGTAGATTATAGTAGATAGTAAAAGATAGTAGATTATTAATAAGAAATATTTGTTTTATATATTAATCAGTAGTTTAAATAGTAATTAAGTCTTCTTGTTTTTTAGATAGTAGGTTTCAATAGTCTTCAAAAAATTTAATTATCAATGACAAATATTAATCCCGTGTTTTTTTATATATCAATGCAGTTATCACGTGTTTTCTTACATATCATTGCAATTATCTCGTAGTTTCAATTGATTATTTTAGTTGATTAGTAGATTATAGTAGATAATAAATATAGATAGTAGATTATCAATAATAAATATTTATTTTAAATATTAATTAGTAGTTTAAATAGTCAATAAGCGTTCTTGTTTTTTTTATAGAAGCCTTCTTGTTTTTTAAATAGTAGGTTTATCAATGACAAATATTAATCCTGTGTTTTTTATATAGTAGTCTTCAAAAAATATGGAACAAATATTTGTCACTAATTTTTTATAGTAGTTTTATAATTTTTAATGACAAAATAATTGTCCTTGTATGGATATGTGTGAAAAAGATTTAAATTTTAGTCCAATTATCATTGTATCCTTTCGCATTAAATAAAGCTATCTAGGTGTCAAATAAAGTGAGAGGCTAAAGATGGAATTTTAAATTTAGTTTATTAGTAAATACATATTAGATTAGATTAGATAGATAATAATAATAATAATAATAATAATAATAATAATAATAATAATAGATTTGTGAGGGAGTTTGAATTTGAATTAAAGGTGAAGGGAAAGAGAAAGAGAAAAAGAGTTGGGAAAAGTGAAATTGAGAAAAGTGAAAAGTTGGGAAGAGTCAAAAGTTTGATCCATAAATTGACATTAGTACCCTTTAGTCTTGTATTAGGTAGTACCCTTTTGGAAGTTCAATGGTGATGTTTTTGATTATATAGATATTAGATTAGATTAGACTAGAATAATTAACCTGTGCCTTGCACGGGTATTAATATGTTATTGAAAATTGTTGTCGAATAATTTATATTTTGTAAGCTAGTAGCAAAATAATGCATGTATGGTATTTTTTGTAATTTGAAAATAATATTTAAACTATCAAAAGTTTATTTCAATTTTATTTTTTAAAGCACAAACGATATCATATTATGGTGATTAGAGTTCTTCATCACATACACTATCTCTAAATAATGACGATATTAATGAGCATTTCATGACATGGTCATGTCGGTCATATATTTGGTCGTCTACCTCCCAGTCTCACGTCTTTTACTTGCTCCATTTGCACAACTTTTGCGAAACCTCCGGTCAAGATTGAGTAAGAAATCTAAAGTTTACGGAGTAGTGCTTGTAACAGGGATTCCTAATATCAACCTTACATGTTTTTGAGTTCCTTCCCTTTTTGCATTTCTGTTATCTATTATTTTCTGTTTTTGAGCTCCCTCCCAAATGTAACTTGAATTTCAGCAAGATAACTCTTTGGCTCCTTAATTGTCTTCACCCGTATAAATCAATCCTGCAATGCAACAACCTCCAAATTTCATTAACATGTAACTAATTCCTTCTTGTAGCTGCAAAATATCCTGTATGTAAATATCATCATGTTGATAACCAACTAAACTCGGGAGAAAATTATCCAGTTGGTCAGAAATGGATTTCACTAATTTTTATACGAATAGAATTTAATAGCTGGTCATACAATATTGTCACTAAGATATTATATATGTGAAGAAAGCATAATGAAAGAAGGAATATATATATATATATATATATATATATATATATATATATATATATATATATATATTAAGTATTTTTTAAAAGAATAGCAAGTGAACTCCAGAATGTAGCATCAGAAATAACATCAGAAATAGCATTGGGGAAAGTAATACTAATAGAAATCCAGTTGCGTAGTAAATCATAATAAAACTTGGTTGATTAAATTGGAATCCCTCTTAGTCACAATAAAAATATAGTTGCGCTACAACAATAGATGCAAACCTCATCTCTTGTTGGCATTAAACTGACACAATATCAACCTAGCTGAGAACATATGAAATAGAAAAATGACGACTTTAAAAAAATTGCCTCCAAATATTCATTCATCTCGTATTTGGAGTATTCTTTTCCCAGGATACACAGTTAAAATCCACCAAATGCATTCTTTTTTGAAATTTTATTTCATTTCAAAATCTTACAACACAAAAGCTCAAATTGATGAACTGTGAGCATTAAAGCTTGCAACACTGCGCAAAATAGGGAAAAAAGGAGGGAAAAAAGCATTACCTTTTCATCCATATAAACCATTTAAATTGGAAAGAAAATATCCATCTTATACCAAAATCTGCAACAAACTAAAATACATGAGTGTAATCTAAAATTGAAGGTAACTAAAATACATGATAGATAATATCAACATAGAAAGAAGGATTAAAGTGAGAAAAAACACACGTGGAGAGCATTAAAACAAATCCCGTTTCTCATGGCGAGATTAAGAAAGTAGGTTTTCATCTTTTGCATGAATTCACAGAAGGTGGAGATTGTGAAATGCTTCACCCTCCATTTCAAGGTGCGAACCTTGATGTGTTAGTATATTAGGTTGTCTTCCTCTCACCGCTCAGAACTTCAATCCCTAAACTCATCAACACTCATCTTGGCAACACACCAAAAAAGGAATGGTAACATGAGGAATACTAAAGAGAAGTATTATAGAATGAGACGAGTGGTATCAACTAAGGAACTGCCGCCACTTGCTTAGCCATTCATTTTTTAGTACCATTGTTCTCTCTCATTCAAAATATCAAATGGTCTTTTTTTTAACGTCAAAAAAGGTTTATTTGGTTTTGTAGGCAAATTGAATATCACTCTATTGCATATGTAAGAAGGTGCCAATAATATGTGATTCAAACAGATTCATTAATAGAAATTAAAATATTCAGCCATTATCCTTATTTTCGTGGTCAAAAAAGTACCACTTAGAAATATTAATATTCAGCCCTTGTCCTTACTTATGTGGTCAACAAATTACCACTTAGAAATATTTATTACTATGTCAAAATTAAGGATTTCTCAAATTGAATTCATTTTTATACTTGATTGAAAGTTGATTTTCTGATATTTCCAGCAAGTGGGGTAGGGACATTCTATAGTTGAAAATGGAAATAAGCTGATTTGGTTGTCATTTAAACCATATTAAAGCATAAAATTGTTTTTACTAAAATTTGTAAAATGATTGTTACGGTATTTGATTTTGGAGATAAGATGATTTGATTTTGACATTTAATTTGTTGACAATTTGTAAAAAGTTGGTCACTAAATTTCCATTAATCTATATTCTTTTTCTAGTAAAAATACTAATCTACATTTCTTTTGCAGATTTTATATTTTTTAATACAAATAAGTCTATTAATGCGATTAGGTCTACACTCAAATGCGATTAAGAATATGCATACCAATTGAAATGACCAAAATTTATAGAAGTAGTTTCATTTCATTGCGGTGGAAATCTTTGGCACTTCAAATTCGAAAATTGTAATCGATTTGGCAGGTTGAGATAATGTCTAATTGTGAATCAAAATGTCAAAAATTATTTCCAGGTGTATTAGATGAATTTCATTATTTGCATAATTTGAGTATTTAAATTCAATTAATTATTTTAATATAATTTTTTTTCCTAAAGCAAGCGAATTAATTAGTGAATGCATGAGAAAATGACATGTGTAATGTCATTTATTGAGATGCATTCTCAATTGTTTAATATATAGATTAGATAGATTAGATTACAAGGTATTATCTTAGGCTTGGAGGTGGGGTTTTCAGAACATTCATGCATAAATAGAATTCTATGGAGGCTACAGGATCGGCCCAAGGCCCAGGCAACCAAAGCAAAGGCTTTGGGCCTCAAAAAAATAACTTTTTTATATGCCTAAAAAGGGTCTCAAATTAAGTGTCATATTTTAAAAAGAGGCATCATTTTCCTAAAATCAATATGCGCAGCTGGTAGAAGTATTGTTCTCTAGTCAGTTGGTCACAAGTTCAAATCCTACGGGCTTCACTGCACCAACTAACAAATACAAACATTGTGATAAAAATAAAATATATAAACTAGCAATACGTATATTTGATTATTAAAATAATATGCTATTTTATAGTTTAAATTTTAAAAATTACAAATATTGTCCATATAAAATTCTATTTCATTTTTGAATTTTTATAAAGCCTATTGTCTCTATTGTATTGCCTCACTTTAAAAGGTTTTAATTTTTTTTAATATTTCTCGCATTTATGTTATTTTCTCCTTTAAAGGGCCTCACTAAAAAGTTCGTTTTAGGCCTCCAAATAGGTTGGGCCGACCCTGGGAGGCTATCAACTTTCTAGAAAATAACTCGGCTGATAATGGCTCCTTCTTTGAGAATTTTATTTTTAGTCTTTTTAAAAATTTATCTCCCTTTTAGTCCTCATATTTTTCTTCGTCAATGCTTTTAGTCTCTCTTGACTTTTAATAGCACTTAGAAACGCTATCAAAAGGACCAAAAAAGTGCTATTAGAAATATGAGGAACTAAAAGCATTGACGGAGAAAAATATGGGGACCTAAAGTGAGTAATTTAACAAAATTTTGCAACTAAGTATGTTGGGTACAAATGAAGATTCATGCCCTTTTTGCAACTCCGAGGAAGAAACTATCCAACCTGTTCTCCTACACTGCATGTTCTCCTGGCGCCTATGGGTAGGAATCCTTGATTGGTGGAACATACAGATCCCGATCACTGCTAACTATGTACAAGGGAATCAAACCATTTTGCTAAAAACCTTGCTAGAGAATGTGCTTCTCTAGATGGCCATTGGGTAAAGTGGTCCAGTCGAGAGAGTGGCGTTACTTAAGATTGAGGGTGTGAGTCTTAATAAGCTTTTCTTCTTCATCGACTCTGATTGTCTTTTCCTAAAGCCAGCATGGACCAACTTCTTTGTTCATCATTTCGTTTTGTGGTGTGTGCCCACGGCCCTGGATAGCCCACAAATCTCCTTGGCATCATCCCTTGGAGCCATGATTGTTCTGTGCTGCCTTAACGTTAAAGTTGAGGTCCATGCCACATAGCTCATCTGCCATTGCCAGGTCTTCCTTGCTTTCCTTGGTTTGTTTGCTTGTTTTGGTGTCTGGCTTTTCTTGTTGCAGGTACTGGTTTGACTTTTTGGTCCCTTGGAGGCTGGTTGCGCTGTCAGTGTGCACGTAGAATCTTGGTGGCAGGCTGGTTGTCTGTCTTGCTTGCCTAGGTCAAGGAGAATTGTGGAAAAGATAATCTATGAAACCTATATGCTTGCAATTTCAAGCTTTGTAGCAGAGGTTTGTATTTCATGTGCTACTATTATAAAGGGCCTGGGTGAGTGAGGTGGATGCACCATCATTAACCAGATCAGGAGGGATCTGTGTCCAGAGTGCATCTGGTTTTTAAGTTTCTTAAATTCCTTAAGGTTCACGACAACCCTCTAGTTGTTGTGCCTTAGCCATTGTGGATGTAACCAGTGCTAGCCACTCTAGAACAAATTTTCATAGCTTGGTGGCGTGTTTTAAAGAGGTCTCGAAAGCTCTTAAAAATTGGGGTGGCTTGAGTAAGGTGCAGCTACCACACTAGATTGGTATCAACATCGACAGTATCCTTGTAGTTGATATCAGCTCAGTCTATATAAATTGGTTAAAAGATAGATGTTGATTCCAAGTGCTTTAGAACAAGTGGGTTTGGATTGTAGGTAGGAGTTCGTCTTGTTTATACTGTAGTTTGAAGACTTTATTCGTCTAAGCACAGTTCACGTATCTGTAACCATGTTGGGAGTTTCTTGTCGTCTAGTATTATGCTTTTTAGTAGAGCTTATCTTTATAATTGTCATCTGGCTTAGAGGTTTATCAGTGGCTGGTGGAGGTAGGGTGGGCCGTGGTGGGGGTGTGTTGTTTCGTTTGGTTTGAGCATCAGGTGTGGCGTTGTCGATCCTGCTTATTCATGGAGCTAGTGTTTCCCATCACCCTCAGAGTATTTGTTATATAGGAACTTTAGATTCACCATCCTCTTGATTTTTGTTTTTGTTTTAGTCTCTCTTATAGCTTTTCTATTTATCTTCCCCTCCCCTTTGGTATGTGTCAATAATGCTTAGCTATGTGGCTATCAATGTCATGAATGAGCACTACTTATCGAGAAAAAAAAACTAAAAACAAAATTTTCAAATTCTATAACGAACAAAAATATATTTAACCATATATTAATTATTGTGAGTATTTAGCGTACTAACAACCCTATATAGAACTAGGTTAAAGGGTACGACAATTGGCAAAATACACCCGACCATCAAGTAATAGCCCAACATATAGAGATCACGAGATACAAAATTTAGTGATCTCCACATGGAAGTCACCCCGAAAAACCAGCTAGTGGGTTCCTTCATGATATTGTGAATGGTATTAGAGAGTTGAAGAGTACGCATTGGAGAATTTTGATAACTCATGTTAGAAGGGAAGCATATGTGGTGGCACCGATTAGTCAATTACTATTAGGTGCAATTTGGAGTAGTTAATGAGAATTAGGTGTATTTTGGGTTGTTGTATGATTATTGGACTATGTATTTTCTTGTCTAGCTTTTCAAGCAAGTGATAATGGGTGTCTTTCAAAACCTTTCCTAGAAGGTGGGTGAAGTGTATGTGTTATGATGCTGGAGATAGACGATATCAATGCAATTATTACTTATTGAAAAAGTGACATGAAAAAACAGGCCATTTTTCCATGATGCTACTAGGGGTATGAGATATCCTATATCCATTTATTTGTAAGGTAAAATATTCTTTCGGTCTTTTATCTTTTACTAAATATTCACGTTGGTCATTTATCTTTTTTTTTTAAGATTTATTTTAGTCATTTATGTATTTTTTTTTTGGTCAAAGGGTATATGCTTTCATTGATTAGGTGGGCAAGGCCCAAACCATATAACCCATAGTTACAATATAGGTCCAGGAACTACAAGAACCACAATGGGCCAATTGAGACAATAAACCCAGGTCAAACACATGCCCGATAGTTGCCAACAATGACATTACAATAATTGAAATGCTAGAAACAGATAAAGATCAACAGAAGCAATAAAGAGCTAGGTTCCTAATTAAATAAATCCCTAACAATAAGCAAGATTCACATCTTGAACCGATAGTCAAATTGTTACCCAGTAAATGTCGTAGAATCACAGCACCGAAGGCATAGAGATACACTCAAAGGTCCCTTTGCATGAAGCATTTTGAAATCATCACGCATGGAAGAGTGTTGGAGCTCGAATTGAGAGATTGCACAGTCGCTGGAAGATGTTTAGGTCCAAGGCTGATACAAAAGGAAGAAACGTGAACAGGAAACCCCAACAAATTCCATCATGTTTCAAATCCACATGCAATCCGAATTGAGAGATTGCACAGTCGCTGGAAGATTGCACAGTCATTTATGTATTTCAAGTGGATTAACTTCTGACCAAAACCAGTGCAGAGCAGAGGCCCAATTATTCTCCAGTACAACCCGATCTAAACCATCTAACCAGCCATCATGCAACCCAACGGGCAGTTCAACCAGTCGCTATAACTTAGCTTAGTTTTATGTCCTTCCTAGACATAATCCATCCCCAAGACATATATTTAATATAATTTACCATGGAATTAGTATTTGCCAATTCTCCCTCGAAGATAATCTTATTCCTATCTTGCCATATGGCCCACAATGTAGCTATCCATATAAAATGTCTCAACGTCTTCAACTTTCTTCCCTTTAAAATTTGACCAAATAGAAGAAAATGTTGCGTAGGTTGTTGTGCTTGTAGTGGGGAGCAGCCAGTGGTTATGATCACATTCTTCATTCATCAACAGATTGACCCTGGGAATACACGACATCATGTACCAAGTGTCTCGGTAAGTGGCTGATATAGTTAAACCTATGGTGCATACCAAAGTGCAACAGACCAGAGAGCAACAGGGCAAGAAGGTTGTTCACGGCAACATCTTGACTATTCTTGGCACCCCTGGCCAAGGACACGAAGCACCCCTGAATTCAATGGGTAATGTACAATAGGTTCCACCACATCCTAATATGGCAGAACCTCCGCAGGTGCCTCTTCATCAGGTAACTCCTAACTTAGTGTTTCTTCAGCCTAGTAATTTTGCCAATGCCAACACTGGGTGTAGTTTATGACGAATGTTATAACTAACTCGGCTTTTCTTCAACTCGGAAAGGTGAAAATAGCCAGAAGGCCACCCAAAGCTATAGGGCAAACTAGTTTGCCACAAGGACTACCATATGCTTCTCCTATCGCGGCTCAGAGGCAAGACTCGACAGACCTAGTGCTTACTACTCGACTTAGCAGACATGGGCTCCAAACCCACTTGGCTTGACTAGTCTACCATATAACCAACTACCTTGAAGTAGTTGTTCAACCATCGGTGAGTTCGCTTCCATCACAACCGGTGTTTGCCAACACTGGCGATCAGATCAGATAATGCTATTTCACTTTGCCAAGTTGGCCAAGCCCCAGCACAAGGAACATGCTTTGCAAACCTTGGCCAAATGGCTCCAGAGCAAACATGGGCTACTAGTCCACCCCTGGTACCCACACAGCCAAGAATGCAAGGTCTGAGACCCTCAGACCAACTATGTCACCCCCCTTTGAAATCACTTGAAGAAAATGAAATCAAAAGTTCAAGCTACTAGTCGATACTCGGCCAAGATAAACTCCGACAACATTACCTTTCTTTGTATGTGTTTTAAGCCTTGAGATTTCCTTCACCACAAAAAAACGATATCGCCTAAGATGGCATCATCATGGCATATTGAGAAACATGACATGCTCTTTCATTATAATCACGTGATCTGCCTTCTCCTTTTTAATTTAAAAACAAGAAGAAAAGTCCAATTGAAATCAAATTAAAGACAAGCGACAAATAACTAAAATTGGCTTAACTCAGTGGTTTAGGTTTTTGGTTACAAATGGTTTAGTTTCATAAATTAAAATTAAAATTATTCTAAACTAGGATAAAATGAAATATGATGAAATACTCCACTTTTTTTTGACAAGAATAAAATCATCTCATTTCAATCAGAGTTTCAGTTTTCAATACAGGTTGGGATAAAATCATAAACTTTGGAGCTAGCGGTGAATCATGACGCTCTCGCAAGTGCATGAGCCACACGATTAGCTTGCCTCCGAATGTAGCTAACTTGAAAGCTATGTAGAGAATTTAAGAGATTTTTACAATAAGAAATACTCCACTTATATCATCTAATATCTTCCTTTCTCTTCTTCATTAATTTGGGGATGAGTCACTGTGTTCGGCAGTGGATACCCTGGTCTCGACCAAAAAATATCTTCCTTTCTCTTCTTCATTAATTTGGGAGGCATTGGTGAAATTGTTTTCTACAATATATCATATTAACATTTGAGAGACTTTAAGGAAAATGAATGAAAACAATTTCATTATTGATGAAGAAAAGTTAATTGATTACAATGAGTTTGACCTTATATATAGATCCAATCTCACCTAACTAATCTATAACAAACTAGTAACTAATAAAACTAACTCTAACCGAATTATAACTACTAACAACTTTTGTTAACTACTTAACAAACTAAGTACAATATTTCTCATAGTCCCCCGCAAGCTAGAAGTTATTCACAATACTTCTAGCTTGGAATGAACAATACAAAGTTACAACAAATCAAAAGAAAATTACAACGAGGGATGTCGAAAATACATCGGTAGAAATCAAAGCTACAAGAACAAAATGAAATCGGATCCAAGAACAAAATCTGAATTGTTGTATTGGAAGACCTTTATAACATTGAGAAAGAGATGAAAAATTCGGTTGTTGAGGATATAACAAACGATGCCCAAAATCAAATTAAGCGCTCCAAACTCCAAGATAATTGCAAGAAGTGACAATAACTTGCTATGATGACAAAGTGCACAAAACAAGGCAATTATCATGCTAGCAATGTATATGGATGAAATTGTCAACAACAAATGCCCTGGAAAAGAAATGCACTCAGGAGATGAAACACTTGAATGGAGTTGTATGAGGTGATATCACATTCTGAATCTGAATGTAGCAAGATTTCCAATCGAGGCAATTCAGCAAACAGCTTGAATGTTTCTTGGTAAATAACTTCATGAACACATCACAATCTGAATCGCCAAATTGAACCGGTGACAATGATAGAAGCAACGCTAACCAAAATGAAAGGTCGCAAGAAAAGAGTGAAGATTCTGACATGAATCACAAATCTTCAAAACTGGATTAAAAAGGAATCTGAACTCCGCTTCAGATCACAATCATCGGAAATCAAGATGAAAGGAGGACAATGAAGCGAAATCGCAAAGCTGAATTGCAAGAATCACAAATCGAGTTGAAAGAAATTTAGAGACTTCAAGAATCGAATTCGAGAAGACAAATTGCAGAGATAGAGACACTCTCAAAGAAGCGAGAGGAAGGAGAAAACGGTCAAGGGAAGATTAACCGAAACCCTAACAGAGACGAATTTGCGAAAATAAAGAGATTTTGAACATGAATTGAAGATCAAAACCAAAGATCGCAACAGAAATAGGAGGAGTTTCGAACAAGAGTTGAAGAACGAAACTGAGATGAAATCGAAGTCAAGAACCAAAAAACAAATGGTCCAAAGACGAAATCGAATAGACGATAAACGAAAAAATGAGGATAAGAAACAAATAAAATGAAGATAAAATTAAGAAATCTCTTGATATATACCGCAATGAGCCCCATTGTTCATGAATCGCAAAATATACAGAATACGAAATTTGCGAGAAGGCGATGGAGGAATCATTGAGGAGAAAGGAATGCGGAAGCTACGTAATCGCTCTTGATACCATATTAGCATTTGAGAGACTTTAAGGAAAATGAATGAAAACAATTTCATTATTGATGAAGAAAAGTTAATTGATTACAATGAGTTTGACCTTATATATAGATCCAATCTCACCTAACTAATCTATAACAAACTAGTAACTAACAAAACTAACTCTAACCGAATTATAACTACTAACAACTTTTGTTAACTACTTAACAAACTAAGTACAATATTTCTCTTATATCATAAAAATTATCTAAACAAGTAAAACTGCATGATTGTTCATTTCACAAAAAGTATTACATGATACGATTTTTTTATTGTTTATTTCACGGTGTTCGTTTGTGTATAGATTTTTCTTGATTTTTAATTTTAATTTGGACGGTAACGACTCAAGTCAAAAAGAACCTTTCGAAAGGAATTGGTCCCAAAGTTGCATCATTATCAATTTATCATGCACCAAATTGAGGTTGAAATTAATCTTTAGTGGGAAGAAGAGGAAATGATTAAAATGATATAAAAATTACTATTAATAATTAGTTCTTTGATATACTAAACACTTAAGCAATGAAAATGAGACGAAAGGACACATTTTTTGCATGTTTCACCATTTCCTCCTATCTTCTACTATATATATTTTTTTGGACGGAAAGATTCACAATTTTGGAAGCCGGATTACATATTTATTAATTTTTATTGTTGAATATAAGGGGCTAAAGACCCAATGCTAAAGATCCAATGCTTATTTATACATTAGTGGAATTAGAGGAATATAGAATAATAAATAATGAATCACACTAATTTAAACTAAATTTTGACTCCATCATACTACTAAATCTTGACCCATATAGCATTAAAAGCACAGATCCTCTACTGCGCGCAGAATAGTGCTACACCAACAGAAACCGTTAGATTTAGAGAAAAAAACTTCTCCCTAGATCTAACAGTCTCTGCTGGCGTAAAATCATTCTACCGCAGCGGAGGATACAAATCCATAGTATTAATCAACACTTCTAATAGCACTGACATTTTCTTCATGAAGTGAAATCAAACTCAAGAAAGTGTCCATTTTCTTTGTTTTTCCCAATGATAGGGAGCATATAGAACACAGAACACAATAATGGATTGACTAAATAGTAAATAACAATTGCTAACAACCGATGAGAAAGTGACAAAGGATTGATTGGTGATTGAATTTCAATAATACACTTTAGCTTAAGATTCTGTGTAATTCAAAAAATTAACGGCCCACAATTACTCAAAGGCAAAAACATATGATAAAACAAAAAATACATCTGCCACACAATATTCATCCACGTGGCATTAAATCAACGGTCAATCTCTTTTCTACCAATAACCATTGCCCTGTTTTGTCTTTAGCCTCAGCTTAAGTGCATGGGCTAATCCAACCTCTCATATAAGCTAGGTTCTTCACATGCTTCCTTCCACATATAAAGAGAATGAGAGAGAAAAAAAATAAAAATAAATTTTTATAAAAAAAGAAAGATAATAAAAGAGAGAGAAAGAGGGTTATCATATCAGCTTATTAGCAACAAGGAGAGGCTAGAATTGCTCTCAAATCCAGAAAAAGGTTAAAAATTTGAAGACCCTTATCCTATCTATCTTCTTCTCAATTCAACACAATTTACATTATATCACACTCTCTTCACAAATATCAAATTTTCTCTCTTCTCTAACTTCTCTCTCTCTCATGTTAGTTCTCTCTCACTTCTTTTTTCTCTTCATTCTCTTTCTTTGCTTTTTCTTTCTTCCAACTTCATCATTCACTCAGTGATTGTTTTCTCTTTCTAATACCTCTTTCAACATTCAAAATTGGAATTGTTAATTTTCTCCTTTTTTTTGTTGTGTAACTTTTTGTCCAAATTTTACTTTTTTGTTCTTTGGCAGTGCCAAAAGGGTATTCAGAAAATAAAAAAAATGGCCCCAAGATCAACCAAAGGGAAATCAAATAAAGCTAAGGCAGAGAAGAAGAAAAAGGAAGACAAAGGTCACAATCTTTTTTCATTAAATATATCTATTTATTTATATATGTTCTCATTTTTGTAATAAAAAGTTTTATTTTAATTGAATAATTTACCTTTTGTTTTTTCAGCTGTGGCACCTTCTCTTGTTGATATCACTATAGTTACTCCCTATGATACACAGATTGTATTGAAGGTACACATTTTTTTTATCTCTCATTTTCCAAAAATTGTTGTTTTTAATCACTAAAAACAATGAAATGTGGTTTAATTTCACTAATTATTGTAATTTTTTCAAAAGGGTATCTCTACTGATAAGATACTTGATGTAAGAAGATTGTTGGCTGTGAAGGTGGAAACTTGCCATTTCACAAACTATTCTTTATCTCATGAGGTTGGTGTTTTTTAGTTCAATTGATTATTTTTTTCACTGTTTAATCAATATTTTTAATTTATTAATTCTTTTCATTATTTAATTAATAATCAGTATTTGCTCCTTATATGCCAAACTCTGCATCTTTTAATTATTATTTTAATTATTATTATTATTATTATTATTAAAATGTGAATTAATTTTTTCAATATTTATTTAATATTCAAGAGTTTGTTCCTTATATGCCAAACTCTGCATCTTTTAATTATTATTTAATTATTATTATTATTTAATTAATTAATTTCTTGGTCTTCTAGGTTAAAGGTCAGAAGTTAAATGATAGAGTGGAAGTTGTTACCCTAAAGCCATGTCTACTAAGAATGGTTGAAGGTAGGTGTAGTTAGCATACCAAGTTAATTATTCAGCATCAACTACCATTTTTTGTGTCATGTTTGCATGTGCATTCAGTTGAATATCTCTACCATGTGTAGGTATTTTATGTAACCATATTCAACTTTATTGTATCTTTGGGCATAGCAAATTTAGGGAAATATAAGCTAATAAGGAAAAAGTAAACCCCTAATTTTTTCTTTCTATTTTTGAGCTAATTGAATGGCAAAGTGGGTATATATGAATATGGCATATAGGGACTTGAACATCCATCCCTAGGGGTGGATGTGACCACTAATGAGTCATAAGTCAAAACTACTAAATTAGATACTCTTAGGCTAATATTTTTATAAATAATAACTTAAGTTTTGATATATTTAATGGTTATTAATTAGTGATGATGGTTCATTCAGCTACCACATCTATTCTGAGCAGAGAGCCAAGGAGGTTTAATTTACCATTTAAGCTTCTTTTTTTCAAAAAGAAAATGTAGTGTAATTAAAAAGTCTTTTAGATGAAAAAACTAAATATGGACTTTTAATTTTACGAAACTTTGTCCAAGCTTCCAAGTCGAGTTGCCATAGATGGTTGGACCTTTCGCGAACGTGATTCTCTGTTGTCAAAATCTGCTATAGTCACTGCAGTTTTATTGTTTTCCACTAAAACTGGTTGCAATTGTGATTTTCACTATCAATTTTCATAACAGTAGAACCCAACACGCACTAAAGTAATGATGAATGATTAGGATCGAGATTAAATCAGATGAAAATATAAGCTTTATATTTAATGTATTGATTCATATACACTGAAAAATTTATTCCTTCTTTTAGATATTTAGTCATTTGCCTCAACAAATTGGTAAAGAAAACATGTGAGTAACCTAACCCAAAATTTATAGTTACAAATTGCTCTTTATTGCCTTCCTTATTTGAGGAGACCGGTTTCTCCTAAGAAGTCAGAACACATTTTTATGGCAACATAAAAATATCATTTTCTTGGGGCCCTTTTATGCTTACAAGAAAGTAGTAGTCACATTTATTTTTCAGCTGCTTTTCACAAAATTGAAGTTTTTTAATACTTAGAATCACTTATTTTAAATATTTCACTTATTAGAAAATGTAATATATTATTATATTATTTTGAAAAAGCCTTTTTAGTAGTTCTCATTCTCAATCTTATATTGCAATGTGTTTTTATACCTTTTGAAATTGTTAGAATATATTTTGAAAATTATTAAAGTTATTGTCATTTTTCGTTGGCGGTGTAATTTATTTTTGAGTGATTCATTTCATTGGATTCGTC
Source organism: Astragalus glycyphyllos (assembly GCA_963573325.1). Taxonomy (NCBI): domain Eukaryota; kingdom Viridiplantae; phylum Streptophyta; class Magnoliopsida; order Fabales; family Fabaceae; genus Astragalus; species Astragalus glycyphyllos. The sequence continues at coordinate 8,194,752 of OY754310.1, forward strand.
GAGAATTGTTGCTATCATTTATTCAATTGCATCTTGGTATTGCTATATCCGTCACATCACATTTATATAAAGCAATTTGTTACTTTTAATTCATTTTGCTAAGCACTTTTTGGTTTTTGAAAATCTTTTGGAAATATCAATCTACTCACTAAAAATTATCCTATCTTAAATTTTATGATGAAAAAATTATTATATCAAAGATAAATTTTTAATTTTAACATCATAACAATTCAAACTTTACTAATTATTGTCAAAAAACTGGTTATACAATGACAAAAATAAAAATCATCATTTCTCCTACTTTTAACTTTTTCCCCATTATTAACAACTGATGTGATGATTATATCACATCATGATGAAAGAATTATTATATTATATCAAAGATAAATTTTTAATTTTAACATCATAACAATTCAAACTTTACTAATTATTGTCAAAAAAGTGGTTATACAATGACAAAAATAAAAGTCACCATTTCTCCTACTTTTAACTGTTGTTTATGTTTCCTCAAAAAAAAAAAAACTGTTGTTTATGTCACACGTTTTGCATATGTAGCATTATGCATTAGTAATGCAGCACTACTGTTTATTTTTTAGTTTTAATTAGTTTTTGGTAGTAAATTTTCAATTTCCCAATTTTAGCTTCTCTAATTTATTTATGATGATTTCACCAACTTTTGCAATATAACGACTTTTGTCTCTATAAATTTTGATGGCATTTTAATTATTCAAAATCATGATTTTCTTAAAAAAAAAATTGCCTCTAAAATCTTGAATTTTGAAAACGTGAGATGACTAAAAATATGCATTAACTACTTTAATTGTCAAATTAAAAAAGTTAGATGAACAAAATTGAAAGAAAAAAAAATAGACCAAAATCACCCAATTCAAAAAGTTAGAAAATGAAAACTGCAATTATTTTTTAGCAACAAGTTTTTTTTTTTTTTTGGAAAATAATTGTTATTGTTATATAAATATATATAATATAATGTAATTAATTTTTAATGGCATTATATATCAGAGGATTACACGGAAGAGGCTCAAGCAGTTGCACACGTGCGAAGGGTATTAGACATAGTGGCCTGTACAACAAGGTTCGGGAAGCCCAAACGTAACATATCGAGCCCAGATTCAAAGCCCAAAAAGAACGGAAAGGCCCAACATCTTAACAAGACCAATCTGAGTCCACCCGCAACACCGAATGGAGAAACTCGGGTCGGGTCACCGATGTCGGAGCCACCAGCGTCGCCGATATCGGATAATGTGGGAATGGTGGCAATTCACCCTACGCCGAAGTTATCAGATTTTTATGAGTTCTTCTCGTTCTCTCACCTCTCTCCTCCGATTTTACGTGAGTTTCTATTTTTCTCTCTCTCTCTCTGTGTTTAATTTTCATGGGTTTGATGATTGAGAAGAAGAAAAGGTTTGATTTTGGGGATATGGGTGTTTGTGATTTCCGCAGATTTGAAGAAGTGTGAATTGAAGGATGAAGATGATCGACGCAAAGGAGATTACTTTCAGCTTCAGGTTCCGACTTTTTTTTTTGCTATAATAAGGGCCCGTTTATTGACAAAAAAAAAAAACTTGTTTGTTAAAATAAGTGATTTTGTTGTTAAATAATTTAGAGATTAGTTTTTAGAGATTTTCAAGAAAATGAGAAGTTGTTTTGTTTTTTTTTGTAATATACTGAAAATCACTTGTCAAAAAAAAGCAAAATCATTCTTAAAAAATTGTTTTTTTATAAGCTATTCAAAACAGCTTCTCATATTAAATAGTTTTATTCAAAACAGCTTCAAAACAGTTTTTATTCAGCTTTTCATTTTTTTTAAGAATCTGTAACAAACAGATAGCATGTCGTCATAAGTGATTATTCAAAAAAATGATTTTTTTTTTTAAAAAAATAATTCATAACAAACGGGCTCTAAAACTATCAATTTAGAATTATAAAACTGCATTATTATTATTATTAATTGAGTTTAACGTTGCCAAAAAAACTAGACTTAGTTTAATTAGTATGCGCCCATGGTATAAAGATATTTTACACTATATTAGCATAAAGATATTTTACACTATGATTTGTCAATTTCTAATTAATTGATGTCGTAGAATATTTGTATACTGTCGGTGCATACTGATTAAATCCTAGTAGATATATAGTGGCAATATTTGAGAACAAACTATCGACAACACAACAATTGTTGCTTGGTTGATGTCAAAAAATAAACAAAATAAATGGTTAACAAATTTTAAATACGCGATTGATTAAGTTTGGTAGATAGTTAATAGATACAGAATTTGATTTATAGACACAATAGGTGTGTAAATGTTTTACAGTATCTATTAATTATAAGTTGACACGTCATTAAAAAGAAGTTTTTTTTTGACAAAATCATTAAAAAGAAGTTAGTCAATTAACAATCACCTTATATGCATAAAAATGTTTACAGCGTATGTGTACACCAATTAAACCCATAGATATATCATGCATCGAAACACGTTATTCATTGACATAACTTAATTACCTGTCAATATGAACGTAATTAATCACAATTTTCGGACGTTCAAATCATGTTAATTCGAAAACACCTCACTATTGTTGGGTAATCACATTCAAATTCGTGATTAATGAAATTACGTTAATGATGAATTACTTTTGATATCTGGTATATCTGTATCGTACATTATTAACTATGTTTTGGAACTGTGTTAACCATTTATTTTAGTGTCAATATTTATATTGTACTGTGTTTCAAAAAATTATTTCTCTTATGATTATTGTTGCTCTGTGAAGGTTAAAATCTGTAACGGGAAAGTAATAGAAGTGGTATGTTCAGAGAAAGGGTTTTACAGTGTGGGAAAGCTGTCTCTACAGAGCCACACTTTGGTTGATCTTCTGCAACAGCTCAGCCGAGGCTTTGCTAATGTACGTTTATGTTTATTCACATTCACATTCACAAATTTATTTTATTTATTTATTTGCTTCCTTTTTTCTAACAAATGACTGATTAATGCAGGGGTATGGTTCATTGATGAAAGCTTTCTCAGAACGTAATAAGGTTCGCTTTACATGAAATGAACTTGGTTATTTCCTTCTCTTTTGAAAAATAAGACTTTAATTACTATATACTACGGTATAAACAAGTTTTACACATACATCTAATCATTACCTTATCATGGTGTAAATCTTCTAAGAATTAATATTACACCGTGTCAAGTTGGTGAAATATGATCAAATGTATGTATAAAACTTGTTTACATTGTTAGGTTCATTGAAAAACTGATGTATCTGATCTTGGTGTAGTTATTAAACGAAAATAAAATGTGTTTTACTAACAAATAAGCTTTTGCAGTTTGGAAATCTTCCATATGGACTCAGAGCAAATACATGGCTGGTCCCACCATCTATTGCCGACTCTCTTTCAACCTTTCCATCTCTACCTGCTGAAGATGAAAACTGGGGCGGTAACGGTGGTGGACAAGGAAGAAATGGTGAATATGATCTTAGACAATGGGCAACAGATTTTGCAATATTGGCTTCTCTTCCTTGCAAAACTGAGGAAGAGAGAGTGATCAGAGATAGAAAAGCTTTTTTGCTTCATAGTCAGTTTGTTGACACTTCAATTTTCAAGGCTGTTGCAGCTATCCAGCATGTGATGGAGGCCAAGTCAAATGTGAAGAATGAAGTGAATTCTTCCCTAGGTTCAGTTCTTCATGAAGATCATGTTGGAGACTTATCTGTTGTAGTCAAACGCGATATCCAAGGTGGAAATAGGAAGGATAATGATTTTAAACAGAACAAATCGAGTGAGCATGAGGAGATTGTTCCGAAGAATTTACTCAAAGGGTTAACTGCAGATGAAAGTGTCATTGTTAACGTAAGTCATAATCCTCCCATCTTGCATTGTTATAGATATTTTCTATGTGCAAGTGACTAAGGTGTGAATTTTCTTGGCCATTTTTGGTTACAGGATACTTCTTCCTTGGCTGTGGTTGTTGTACACCACTGTGGTTATACAGCAACAGTAAAGGCTGTGGGGAATGTGAATGCGAGAAAGCCTAAAGTTCAAGATATTGAAATAGATGATCAGCCAGATGGAGGAGCGAATGCTCTTAACATTAACAGGTATGAATAAGCTATTATACATATGATTTCTATATACGGTCTTAAGACGATTGCATTCAGGGTTTTAAGTCCTGCTTGCGTTGTGATTTTTGATATTGTGGAAAACCATGGTCAAATACGACTGAAGTAGCCTCCATTGCAGTCGCATTGTTGTTGCGGAGGCATAAACCTCCACAGCCCATATTGTGGTCCTAGGCCCTTTTTTTAAACCAATATTGCATTTCTGAGATCACTTATCATATATGGTTGAACATTTTATTTTACCTTTATCTATTTGCGGGTGGGATTCATGGTTATCTAGTCTATAATAGACCAGATACATAAGTTATTCAATGAACCTAAAACTGCATTGTTTCTTATAAAGTGGACCAAAGGTAGTAATAAAAAGATTATGGTGATGCTTGACATTTTTATGATCTTTGCAGTTTGAGGATACTGCTTCACAAGTCTGAAGCTGAGTCATCAGAAGGGACTTTAACATCCCAGTCAAATGTTGATGACTTGGATGCTTCTAAATATCTTGTTAGGAAGGTAGTCCAAGAATGCATGGAAAAGATAAAGGAAGAGCCTAGTGTTTCAGAAAGGTCTATTCGATGGGAACTTGGTTCTTGTTGGATGCAGCATCTGCAAAAACAGGAAACTACTACTGATAGTAGTTCCAATAATAAAGAAGGAAATGATATTGAGCAAGCTGTGCAAGGTCTTGGAAAACAATTTAAGCTTTTGAAGAAGAGGGAAAAGAAACAAAGTAGTTTAGATGGCGAAGATTCTGGGGAGAATGGAAATGTGAATGTGGATGCTGATAAAGTTGAGCCAAACAATGATGAATTAAGTAGCTCTAGTGAGTTGGAGAACCTACTTTCTAAAGAAGCCTTTTCGCGTCTCAAAGAATCTGGAACTGGTCTCCATTTGAAGTCAGTGGAAGAGCTTATCAACATGGCACACAAGTTTTATGATGAAGTTGCCTTGCCAAAGCTGGTAACATTAAATTCTTCAATGGATTCTACATTTCTTTGAATAACATGAAGGATGTAACCATGAATTAAGAACTGAATGTGTTACTTTTTTAGGTCACGGACTTTGGATCACTTGAACTTTCTCCTGTGGATGGTCGTACAATGACCGACTTTATGCATTTGCGAGGACTAAAGATGCGATCTTTGGGTGAAGTGGTGAGAATACTTTTGTCTATATCCTGTTTCCTCTTGAAACATTTACAATCTGAGGATGACCCTTCTGGTTATGTGTTTAGTAATGTTCTTTCTGGCTCCAAAATATCACTTTGAATGAGTGTTAAAATGTCTTTAGTATTCTATTCTTTGAAAGCTACTCATTTACCCTAAGAATGTGTTTGGGTGAACAATTTATTTCAATGCTTATCGAGTTAGTGCTTATCATATAAGCACTTTAGTTTGGGATCCGGGTTGTGTGCTGTCAGAACTGCATGCAGTTGGACAGCCAGTAAGTTCAGGACTAACTGATCTTAATTGCAAGGATTAGATTTCAAAGTCGGAATTTTTAATAAGCAAAAATAAAAAAATGTTCTTAAAATATGGACCGTCCGATCTTAATCGGGTGACTCTGAGCTCACCAACTGCATGACTGCATAGTTGTCCGACTGCATTTAATCCAAATTCTTTAGTATGAGCTATTTCAATAATTGAAAAGAGAATGTGGTTAAACTGTTTTCATACAAGTCGTAAGCCTTGAAAACCTTATTGAAATACGCTGAAAACAAATTGTAGACATGTCGTAAGTTATTTTTGTAAGCACTCTCAGACACAACAAGTGCTTATGCCAACCAAATATACCTAAATACCATGGATAGTTATACTAGTTTTAGTAATATAGTTTACTTTTGTATGTTCTAATATCTTGTATGAAACAGGTCAAACTTGCAGAGAATCTTCCACACATACAATCACTTTGTATTCATGAGATGATTACTCGGGCTTTCAAGCATCTACTTAAAGCAGTTATTGCTTCTGTTGACAATGTAGCTGATTTACCTTCAGTCATTGCATCAACACTGAATTTCTTACTTGGAGGGTGTCGAACGGAAGATGCTGATCAAACTTTGAACGATGACCATCATCTTAGAATTCAGTGGTTACGTTTGTATTTGTCCAAAAGATTTGCGTGGACATTAAATGATGAATTTCAACATTTGCGCAAGTTATCTATTCTCAGAGGACTCAGTCATAAGGTATCAGTGACTTGAACTCATGTTATCTTCTTTTTTTCACATGAAGCTTAATGTTATTGTTTTCTCAGGTTGGTTTGGAATTGTTCCCTAGAGATTATGACATTGAGTCATCTAAGCCCTTTGGGAAATTTGATATTATCAGCCTGGTTCCTGTTTGCAAGGTGGAATTTTGTTTATGACATGGATTCATTAACTATCATCTCATTGAACCATTTATCAACAAGATAGTTCTTTATTTTACAGCATGTGGGATGCTCCTCAATAGATGGACGCAATTTATTGGAATCATCGAAAATTGCTCTTGATAAAGGAAAGCTTGAGGACGCTGTAAATTATGGAACAAAGGTACCAATTACTTTCTTCAATCTCTGTGAAATACATCATGCTGTGTTTGTTTACAAGTTTGGCAGTGTTTGACATTTCTATCATATTGCAGGCATTAGCAAAGATGATGGCTGTTTGTGGCCCATATCATCGAAATACCGCTAGTGCTTATAGTCTTCTAGCTGTGGTTCTCTACCACACTGGAGACTTTAACCAGGTAAAATTTATTCCATACTTTAGTCTCAGCAATTGTAGAAACCTGAGACATTTATGGTTAGTTTTTTGTGATACTTAATTTATGTCCAGCAATGATAAAAATTCAGTTAGTTTATATCCAGCAATGATAAAATTCAGTTATAGAGATGTTATACAAAGAATGAAGGGAAACACATATTATAGACAAACCTACATATGATAATGAATCAATTTTATGCACAATCTTAAGGATGTGCTCCGTGGTTTTGTGGGAATCAATTGAAGTCTATGAAGCACACACACCATTGATGTCAGCACGTAGACATCGATAATAATTTGAGAAAATAAAAGTGATTGAATGTAACCACATGTGTCGATATCTTGTCGGTGTCAGACACCAGAAATGCCTTCAATCTAAAATGTTGGTTCTACATATTTGTCTATTTGAAGTCCATCATTTATGTATTTCAAATTTGTAATATACTTTCTTTCTCCAGGCCACCATTTATCAGCAAAAGGCCTTGGATATAAATGAGAGGGAGCTTGGGCTTGACCATCCTGACACAATGAAAAGCTATGGGGATCTTTCCGTTTTCTATTATCGTCTGCAACATATTGAGCTGGCTCTGAAGTAAGCTAAACTTTGTTGAATTGGTTTAGTTGCTTGCTTGTGTCATGACTTTGTGTAGATTATTCTGAAAAATCTACTATTTTCTCATTAAACTTATCGCATATTCTTACAGGTATGTTAATCGTGCTCTATTCCTGCTCCATTTTACTTGTGGGCTATCTCATCCAAATACAGCTGCTACATATATAAATGTGGCTATGATGGAAGAGGGTATGGGAAATGTTAATGTGGCACTTAGGTACTTGCACGAAGCACTTAAATGCAACAAAAGATTGTTAGGAGCAGATCATATACAGGTCTCTTTCTCTCACATGCTATAACTTCCCACCTCCTTCCCCAAACAAGATTGAACATTGTTTCATACTGTATTTTTCATGTTATAGACCGCTGCAAGTTATCATGCCATAGCCATAGCTCTTTCATTGATGGAAGCGTATTCTCTGAGTGTGCAACATGAACAAACTACACTTACGATACTTCAAGCAAAGCTTGGACCGGAAGATCTTCGTACACAGGTCATTTCCTTTTCTTATGGTACAACAAGTGTATCTCAATTCTTAAAGAATATGCAATTTGATACTATACTTGGATTGAAGTAAGAATCGTCATACTGATAGGAACCAACTAGTATATTGCAGAAAAGTAGGGAAAATACAATGAGTTCTTAGAGTATTCGAGAGACTTTGGACCATCCTAATGCCAAAAGGCCCCAAGTCTAAACAAATAACAAGATAACTCTCTCTAAGTCTCTCATCTTATTTATAAGCAACATGCCTGCACTACTAACTAACTCATTCCTAACGCAATAAAGCCCATTAAGGCCCATATCTATCAATACCATGTCCCGTATCTATCACATACTATGGTAGTTGGTAGATAGTTTTGGTTAGTGTTGCCATTTTTTAATTTGTCTTTTTTTGCAATGCAGGATGCTGCTGCATGGCTTGATTATTTTGAATCAAAAGCCATAGAGCAGCAAGAAGCGGCGAAGAATGGAACTCCAAAGACAGATACATCAATTGCAAGTAAAGGTCACCTTAGGTACTGAGATGGAGTCCTCCTATTACTGTCTTTCAAACCGGTTATATTTTAAGCTACAAAAGTATTTGACTGTTTCCATGCAGTGTATCAGATCTCTTGGATTTCATAAGTCCTGACAACGATTCAAAGGGAAACGATGCTCAAAGGAAACAAAGGCGTGCAAAGGTGGGATATTTTTTTTTTTACATGTTTATTTATTTGTTAAAGAACAAAAACCACTGATTTTTCCTTTGCGGGCTTACTTGTGAACAATGAATTCAGTTCTGATTGATCAAATTTTACCATGTTATTATGATATGCTAAGGTAAATATACTATCATCTTGAATAAGTATCTCTTGTTCCAGTTTTCTATGCCTTCAATTAACTTCTGTCCTTAAGGGAAACAAGGAAGACTATGTTCCAAAGATTTGGAGTTTTTACCTTTATTAGAGTCAACTTTGAAGGACATTCAACCTATTACATTCTTTTGGAGTTAGCTTATAGTTCTAGGTGAAGTTCTATGAGAGTTTGATAAGTTTCCAATCAAATATAATTCTTAAAACTTTGTATACCATTTTAAGTTATTTTACATTTGACATGGTGCTTTCATATGTGATTTTTCAGATACTTCCGGTGAGTGATAACAACCATCAAGAACATGATGATGCAGTAGCGGACGATGTCGTTCTTGTTGATAACACAACAGACGCCACAACAATGATAGACGGCAATGTTGAAGAAACAAATGGCACACATGATTCCGAAGAACTTAAAGAAACCGGAGAACCTAAAGAAAATGGAGATCTCAGCAGGCCCACACCAGTAGCAAGTGAAGCTGTTTATGAGACATCATCCGATGAAGGTTGGCAAGAAGCTAATACAAAAGGGAGGTCAGCTAATGCTGCTAAGCGCAAATCTGGACGCCGACAACGGCCTCATCTGTCAAAGCTTAACATTAACAAATCTGATAATTACATTTACAAGGAAGCCGGTTATAGGAATGACATTACTTCCCTCCCCCAGAAAGGAGCTCCAAAAGTCACCTCAGATATGTCATCTCCAGCTAGACAATCAAAAACTCAAAACGTGACTTTGGACAATGATTCTGTCAATCATTCAACAAAAGCTTTGTCATCCAAAATTTCATCTCCGGCATCATTGAGTTCTTTGGCCTCAAAGTCTATATCTTACAAAGAAGTGGCTGTGGCACCACCAGGTACAATTCTAAAGCCATTGTTGGAAAAAGCTGAGATAGAGAAGGTAAAAGATGATAATGAGATAAACAGCAGTCCCTCTGAGATACCAATAAATGAAGGTTCTACTTCTATCCAAAGTCCTAATGATATTACAGTTCCTCAGCAAGATGAATCAGAAGCAACTCATGAAGTTGAATCTGAACAAGAGAATTCTGCATCATCAGAACCTGAGAAGGCTTCCCTTTCGTCCGATCAGACAAAACCTACAGAAACAAATGCGAGTAAGCTTTCAGCTGCAGCCAAACCATTCAGTCCTGGAACATTGTCCATGTCTCGCCATATAAATCCGGTTTCCCTCATAAGCACATACGACGCAAATGTTAGTCAAGGCATACTTGTTGAGCCTGTGCTTCCTCCTGCTGCTGCCAGGGTCCCTTGTGGACCTAGATCACCTTTGTATTACCGAACCAACTATACTTTTCGCATGAAACATGGTTCTACGAAAAGTCATTCCCCTATCAAGGAAAGAAGTCTATCTGGGGCACCAAGAATCATGAATCCACATGCACCTGAGTTTGTTCCTAGAAATACTTCTCAAACAGAAACTAGTGATGCCAAGAATAGTTCTCCAAAAAGAACTATGTCTGAATCTGAGAAGTCAGAGATAGCAAGGCAAATATTGCTGAGTTTTCTAGTGAAATCTGTTCATCAAAATGTTGATCCTGTGGATGAGCCTAAAGTTATTAGTGAAGGGAAGGTTGAGAACTTGGAAAATTCTTCTGATGAAGTAGCTAAAGATAGTGCTGTCATAAAAATTATGTATGGAAGTGAAGGAAAAAATAAGACTGTTCTTAATTCCAGTGATAGTGAAGAGCAAGAGATAATAGATGTTAAAGACAGTGAAGGTTTTGTAGTTGTCACAAAGAGGAGAAAAAGCAGACAGAAAGTCACAAATGGAGTCCCAGAATTGTATAACCAGCCGTCAATCTGCGCTTCGGTTCGCTGAACAGGTTCGTGAAATGAATCACCAAGTCTTCAAAATAGTTTGTTTTGTCTGGCCAGAGCTCTTCCCATCATATTGTTAATAGTATATGAGTATGACCTAGTTCCATAGAATTTTGGTCAGTAAATTCATTTTGTTTTCTTTGGTTATGTAATAAATTCATTTGGGTTTTTGTAATTCTCTATAAAATAAGTTTTGTTCTTCTGCTACTTAGCAATTTTGTTTTGTCAATAATAAGCTGATAGGTAAGTTCATTCTATTATTATTATTATATAAAGGGATGATAGTTTCTCATCTGAGGCTAAACAAATGTCTGCACCTCTCTCTTTTGCTATTCAAACATACTAACTTTATTCATTGGAACTGTTTGTAAAGGATCATGAAGATTTCTCAATTGATAGATTTAGAGAGTTCTAATTAACTCTAATTCAGAGAATTTCATATTCTGTTTTCATTGATTTGGAAGTGAGTACAAGACTCTATTTATACAAGAGATGTTGACTTTTCATATTCTATTGATTTAACCGTTGGCTTTTCATATCATATGAAATAAGTGCCAACCTTTCATGTTTTACTTATCTATTCATATTCTGCCAACCATTCATATTCTACTTATCTATTATCAATCAAAGAATCAAATCAAATAACTCGTTTGTCTGAATCCATTGCCTTAATTTATTGAATCATATCAAATAATGTCTATAAACTCACCTGATGTTATATATATATATATATATATATATATATATATATACGGTTGTGTATTCTTACAGTTGGCACTGTCTATATCTTTAAACAAATGTGTAAATTAGGGAAAGGTGTGTAGTAACAAAATACACATTGTGTGTATTTTTTTTTGTCAACAATTGTTTGATTACTATTGTGTCTATTTCAGTAGAGGTTATTTTTTCATGTACAAGGTCCAGAAACTTATAGGTAAGCCGTTTGTGTATATTGGGTATAAGTAGAGCTATTTTTGGAATTGAAGAAAATTAGAGGGTGGGGGTGTGTGAATTAAAAACTGGGGGTATATATATAGTAGCATCCATCAATAAATCAGCATCATTCATGGTTGGGTTTTTTTTTTTACCCCCACCATTTTCCCATATACCCCCATAATACATTTTTTGACGAAAATACCCCTAATAAATTTGACCAAAATCGTATATATCTCACCATAGATATATACGACTTTGAAAATATTAAATCGCATATACCTATGGTGGGGGTATATACGTTTAGATTTTAAAAAACGCATCGTATATATCTATGGTGAGGGTATATATGATTTGTTAAAATGCAAATCGTATATACCTAGGTGTGGGGGTACATACGACTTGTTACGTAACAAATCGTATATACCCCCACCCATAGGTATATACGATTTGTATTAATTTTTTTTTTATAATAATATTTGTATTAATTTTAACGGTTAGGATTTGACTTCCAATGTTGATCAACGGTGTAGATTGCACCGACAATATCAACGGTTGATAATCATTGACGAAATCTATAAATACCCACTCCCACACTCATAATTTTCACTCAAAAGTTTCACTCTCAGTTACTTATTTCACACATCCAGAATGCAGATCTGCCTAACACAACGGTCCGACGAGAATAGGCTCTGCGGTATACATCATGGGGGAAACATCACCATGAGAGAAGATGGTGTCTACTCTTGGAGTCCGAAGCCGGTGTTATGCAGAATCCACCGCGCCATGGGGTTTGAAGGATAAAGTGTGGTCAAAAGCTCAAGTGATCGGCGACGACCGTGACGTCACTGGTATCACTTATCGTAAACCCGATTGTGGAGATGATGGCTGCATTTCCTTCTCATCCATGTCTATCAAGACCGACGAAGACGTGGCGAACATGTTCAACATTCATGACACGCTTCGGGGGTATAAGTCGTTGTTGCTGTACGTGGAAACACAACGGAGCGTGAATGAGATTTTACGTCGTATGCCAGCACCGAAATATTAGTTTGTTATGTTCAACATGTTTAGTTTGTTATATTTTATCTTTTATGTAACTTTGTTTTATCGAATCAATGAAATCGAAATAGTAATAATCAACTGCTATGAAAATAGTTCAAACATAGAATCCAGAAAAGTACAATCTGAGGGCATATAGTAATAATCAACTACAAGAAATAGTAATAATCAACTGCTATTAAAATAGTTCACACACGGCATATAGTGACCAATCTAAAAGATGACGTCTGCATGGGCCAGACGACCAGTAAGAGGGGCACGTGGGATGCCCTGCACATACCCAAACTGTCGCAGGCACCTATCAGGCATGTAGGGAACTCTGATGTCGCCCCAGCGCGCACACAGTGGTCCGTTCTTTATATCACCCGGCCTCCTCATAACTAGGGTAGGAAAATACCATAAAATCCAGCTCTGAAATGCAAAAATAAATTAACAAACAAAATGGTTAAATAAAAACTATTCAACGAAAATCTGAAAAAATGAAAAAATTAATTTAAAATTTGCACCTGTAGTAGGCTTACCCTCCTAACTGCTGCGAAGAGTCCAAACAGGAGTAGTTCAATGCGTCATACATGTAAGCTAGTCCTCCTGCCCCCCATGCATACCCTGCAACAACATCTGCACTGATCTCAGCAAGTAGGAGCAGCCACTTAGCCTCAGCCCTGTCTCCAGTCTTGCAAGTGAAGATGGAGTAGCTTAGAAGCAAAAGAATGTACGCCCTGACAGCAGCATCCATGTCGCCCCCCTCAATGGAATTCACAATAATTATCTCTTGCAGCCAGTCATAACGGAAGTATGGACCAGTAGTCCTCCCACACGCCCTACGAGCCTCATCGATATCGACACCTAGATAAACATGTGCTAGCTGGATGGCCTGCTCCGTGGTCACAGAAGTGGGTGGAGCTCTGAAATAATTTCCCTGGATGGGAAGATGCAGCAAGCAGGACACATCGTCTAGAGTAATCGTCATTTCACCAAATGGTAAGTGAAATGACGACGTCTCTGAGTGCCATCTCTCAACGAAGGCGGAAATCAACTCATGGTCCACCGTGGAATGTCCGGTGTAGACAAGGGGGGATAATCTGGAACCCCTGACATAGCTGAACATATGCTCATTTTGGCAGTATTGAAATAGTCTCGTAGTAATCTTGTTACCATGGTTCCATACTTTCAGAGTACGCTGATATGTCTGAATTAAAAATAAATTAACAAAATAAGGCTATGTAAAGGAATAAATTAAACTAACAACACTATGTAAATAAATTCAACTTACCGGGTCTCCCGAGAACAGACATGAGCTGCTAAACCAGTAAAGAGAGGCTCCTGATCCTCCCGATGCTGCTCCTGATGGTGCTGATGGTCATGGTAGTACTGAGGCTGATGGTGCTGCTCATGATGCTGCTGATGGTCATGGTAGTACTGAGGCTGATGGTGCTCAGCTATATACTGGTCCTCAGACATAGACTGGTCTGAGGACATAGACTGCTGCTGGTCATCATAGTATGGGTGCGGCTGCTGGCCCTCCTCATACTGAAACTCCGGGACCGGGACCTCCTCCACCGGCTGCTGTCTCTCTGTGCGCCTACGCCTCGTGGACGCATGTCCCGCAATCCTGTGGCGGGTGCGTGTAGACGGAGGAGCAGAGGACGACGAGGTGTGCTCCTGATTCGGCCGAGCCGACGATGTCGAAGACTCCCCTCGATACCTATGGGACATTGTAAAAAAAATAAAACAAAATTTAAAAAAAAATATAAATGTAAATCGTATTTACATATATACGAATGGAAATCGTATATATGTAAATTCGATTGGAAATCGTATTTATCTCAGGAGGAGGTATATACGACTTACTATTTTTGCAAAGTCGTATATATCTCTCAGGAGGAGGTATATGCGATGCGATTTCTGGGCAGAAATCATATGTATGTATATACGATTTTCTCTGAGATTCTGGTGGGTCAAACGCATGTAAGTAACAAATGGTTTATGTTTTGTAATTTTTTAAAATTTTTAAGGGTATTCTTGATCTTTTCGCAGGGGACGTGGGGGTACATGGGAAGATGGTGGGGGTACAACAAAAAAAAAACCCTTCATGGTTTTGTTAGTGAGCTCAATAAAAAGAAATGATGAGCCCCAAATCAGTCATTAGTTAGAGATGGACTTTTTTTATCCCCCCAACACTAGTACTCCCTCACACCCCCTCATTTTTTAATATTCCCAAATTATTGCTACCACTCCCACCGACCCACACTCCACTCCCTCTTAGTATTGTACTTGCCTTTTCGATTTTTTTTAACAACGCGTGTGGTACCAATATACAATACTGGTTCGGTACCAAGATACATTATTGGTTCTACATCAAGATATCGAATTTGTAATTTGCAAAATATTATAACACATGGGATTAAGATAATGTACTGATTCGGTATTAAGATACAGTACTGATTTAGTATCAAGATACCGATTTTGTAATTTTCAAAATATTATAATGCATGGAATCAAGATATAGTACTGGTACCGAACCAAAAATAAAAAGATATATTACTGGCTCAGTATTATGGTATCAAACCTAGTGAAAGCGCGGTAGACTTGTATTATGGTATCAATATATAGTACACGGTAGACTTGTATTATGGTATCAATTTTCTCTCTACTCTTCTCTTCTTTGTTGTTCACCAACTAGAAGCGGGTGGTTTTAGGTCAGTTTTTGGCCTAGAATTAATAACCCCTGTATATTGTTTGTTTCCTATCTTTTTATCTAAATAAGTGGTTAGCACATAGATCTACCTTTTATTTCGTATTGTTTTGATTCGTCGTTTGAGTGTGGCGTTATTGTTGTTCGTCGTCTTGGTGCGGCATGTTTGATTTGTCGTCTTGTTGTGGTGTTCGTTTGGATTTCTCGTCTTGTTGCAGTCTTCGCTTGGTTCAGATCGACATATCAACTTTGATCAATTTCAGATTCAACCAATGACTAGGGCCTCAGAGTTACAGATTCGGAAGCATAGGTACTCTGGTGACTTTTATTTTGTCACATTTGTAGGCATTAAGCTGTTTTATGTAATTAACTTGGGTGCTGTGAGTTTATTTTGCAGATTCACCCTATATGATTTTAGCAATGCTGGATTTTTTCGATGTAGTCTCTCAATTTGAATGAATGAATATCATTTTTTAGTCAAAAAAAAGATATAGACTTGAAATGAATTCAACTTGTGTGAAGTAGCTAGGTGTATGTTTAAAAGTCAACTACACTTAATGTTGATAATTTAAGTGTGGGTGATTAGTCTCATATAAGGAATGTGCTAAATGAAGGGTATATAAAATAGATGACCCAAATACCCATAGCCTTAAGGTTTAGAGTAGAGATGTGGTGCCCGGGTCTCGTGGTGATCCTGGTCACTAGCTCGTTAATGCTCTCGGTGCTCCCCTAGACTCTCAGTGGTATCAGAGTCATGGTTCGGTTTGGTGGGGGAACAAAAGTTGGATCCTAATTTGGATCAAGTTTAGTGATGTGGGTGACTCGCGTTTGTGGAGGAGATTGTTGAGAATTCAAGTGCGCGTGATTAGTCCAACATTGACTACGAATATGCTAACCGAATGATATATAATATAAGAGAGATGACTCATATACCCATAGCCTTAAAGTTTTGAGTAGAGATGTGGTGTCCAGGGGCGGATTCACATACAGTTGAGGGTGTGCAGCTACACACTCAAATTTAAAAATTTGCACTAATACCCCTGTGAAAACTATATTTTGACACCTTTAGTTTTGTTTTTTTGCACACTCTGCTCCTATTTTTCTCTTTCTACTTCTAGCTACTCTTTCATGTTGCAGCTCCAAGGGCGATTGGTAGTGTAACTATGGATTAGTTTTGGCTACCGGAAAATAATATATGTATTCAAATATTAATTATATCTTATACTAGTATTTAGCTACCGCAATAATATGTTATTTAGCTACGCCAACTACGTTTATTTGTCTAAGGAGATAAGAACAATAACAAGTCTATTAGTCTTAAGTCTCATCAATCTATTGTTAATACAAAGAAGTATGGTGATTTTTGTTAACTTGGTGATTTTTGTCATTCTTTTTTATGTTTGACAATATTGGTCTCTATTTTTCTTAATTTCGCAATTTTTATCCTCAAGAGTCATGGATTATTTGCAATTTTAGTCCTTAAAATCTTGAATTTTAGGAAATCGGAGGATTAAAATTGCACGATTTATGATTTTTAGCAACCAAAAATGAGAATGAGGAAGAATATCAATCAAGTTGCTCTTTCTGGATTATTCAGGAGTTGAATACCACATTTGGGAATAATTTTACTATAATTATTCTGAAGATATTTAAACAACTTACCAAATAAAGTTGAGGCACATCACATCTGAGTGTGTTATAACCACTACATAGCAGAATAGCTTCAAGGTGAAAACACTTAGCTATCATTATGATTATCATTGTTCATCATATCAGTTTGTGACTTTTGGATGGTGGGTTCTTTTTAACCATTGTTTTGTCAAAATAGAAACGCTCAAAAAGGACCAGAGTAATTGGAGAGGTTTATATTTTATTATATATATATATATATATATATATATATATATATTGGATAATATATTTTATTATATTTGGTTAAAAGATTAGATGTTGTGCAGTTTTCTTATCTATTTGCAGCTAACAAAGTCGCAATTAGGGAAAAGGTTTGTGTATCGGATGTGTACACAAAATCAGAGTGGAATATGATTTCATTATCATCATTTTGATTAGTATATCTATTGTCCAATAAAAGAGATGTGAAAACTAAGTTGCAATTAAAATGTCATAGACCTTAATACCAAAATAAAAATGTCATAGAACTAAAAGCTCCATTGAGCATAATTTTGTAATGCCAATTCTCTGTTTTTTGTATTAAGTCAAAATGAGTCAAAGATATTTCTATTACCAATTATATAATTTGGAAGAAAAAAAATCTACAGTACCGTTTTCACCAATGTTTTTAAAATCAGACCGGAGATTGAACCGACGAGATCATTAGATAATGGCTTAATTGGTTCACTTGGTTCAACTCTAGTTAAACAAGATGATAAATAAATAGTTAAACTTTGGGAGAAAAGTGAATAAAAAATATCATTTCGAATTGTTCAAGTTCAACCCTATATTGGGCGGTTCAACCCGTCCAAATAAGGTTGAACCAATTTCTGTATAGTGCCATTTTGCATTCAGGAACGAGAGAATAATACACCGACTCTACAAATTGTTTTGAGGGAAATGCAGACTACAAATAAAATCCATGCTTCTAATAATTATATTGAAGCAATTTTGTAATTGAAGTATCTAAGAAGATCAATTTGTGACATAAGGTAAATTAACATAAGTGGGGTTAAATGCATGCATCTATGAGACTATTTTACTGAATTTGATTTGATGACTAGTAGGACCCTAAGTTATGAAATGTTACCCAAAAACAATAAGGGAAAGAATACGGCTCAAGGATTGTTTTCTCTGTTCAGGGTTTGATACTATGTCACAATCCAAGTGTATGAAAAAAGTTGATTTTGCCTAATGTTGATCTCATTTATTATTATCACTTCAATACGTCCAAATCTTGTTAACATAACATAAAGAGCAAAACTTGTGCGTTACTTTTTCAGCTTAATGGATAAAAGCAGGTCACCTGAAATTGTGTGCTATATAATCAGAATTGTAGGGAAGCAAATATGTCACTTTCAAATCCAAAATTTGTGCTTTTAGTTTTTCTTTTCTCTTTCTTTCCATCCATATACATAGTGTGTCTCCTACTATTGGTTGCATTAACAATTTCAACAATATGAAGATCTGGATTCGAACACGTATGATAGTATGTGTGCGTGATATTTGTATTTTGTCTCCATGTTTTCTTATAGATATTATTGCCTATTTTGTGTTCAATCACATACTTGCTTATGTTTTCTGTTAACTTAAACATATTGACTTACATAAATTTTTGACATATCTAAAATTATTACTATAAAATAGAATTTAAATAGGAGGTCATATAAAGATGATTTTTTAAAAGGTTTTGTTAGATCTGAAATCAGAACTTATCTCATTGACCTATTAGTATGTTAGCCTATTTATAAAGCATACAACCCTCAAAGGTTGTAATCTTTCTAAAAAAATTAATGAAATAGGCTTTTAAACAAGCTTTCAGCTCGGCTTATTCTCACTCTTAGTTGTAGTCGTGTAACCAAAATTATATGTGGCAGGCTCTAAGGAGGGTTAGTTGAGTTTGGGCATTGTGATTTGGGATGAAGAAGGGTTTGTGGTGTGGCGGTTACTTGGGGCGTGCACGGTTCAAGCATGGTTGAGGCGTGAGGTGTCAAAATGGGAGTCAAGTTTGCATTTGATTGCCGCTTCAAGCAGATGGTGGTTGTGACAAACTCGCGACAAGTGGTGTAGTCAACTTGCTACAAGTAAAAGAGGTACTCTCAGAATCGGCTATACCTAAGTTCCTACTTAGGCAACACCGTAGGGCCGACTCAAGCAACTAAAGTAAAAGACTTTGAGCGTCAAAATATTTTTATAAAAAGAGGCCTTCAAAATTTATTTTTATGCAATATTACTTGTAAATTTCGTTACCTAACAAGAAACTGTCGCTAGCTCAAATGGTAAGTGGCGGTAATATTGACTCTTTTGAGAAAGGTTTCATCCTTGTTTATGTCTAGATTTTCTTAATAGTTTGTTACACGACTCTCAATTCTAATTAAATAAGAAAAGCCCAATAAAAAAATGTCACGTAAGAAGTTGGTGGCCCGACTATGGAATGAATAAAATCTTATATTATCTATTTATTTTTATCCAACTTAAATTATTCATTTAAGTTATTTAAATAGTATTTTAATGGAATTTAAATTTTTAATCCACTTTTTTTGTTGTTATTAAAATGCTCAACAATTTTTTCTATTATAATACAAGAAAATAGTGTTGAAGTATAGTGAACCAAATATAAAGAGAGTTCACATTATTTTATTATTATCTCATAGCCCTCACCTCAAAGTTCACTTTAAGTCTCAATAAGTGTTAGGTCAACCCTGCATCATCATGACGATAAGATAACTAGCGGGCTTGCTAATGACATGAGATACTTTTCAAAAGAAATTACTAAAAGAGCATTGTTATTCTTGTCAAAAAAAACAGCATTGTTATTATATACTCCACAAATAAGGGTTTGTTAGTCTGAAGCGGTTACTGAGTTCGGATCCCACACTAAGGTCTCAGATTCAAATTTTGGGTGGTAATCAAAAACTCTGTTGGTCAGCTAGGTTACTAGGCATAGATTAGTCACTGGCAAAACCAGTGAATACTGCGCACCAATAATACGGTAACAAAAATAACATACCCCTTTTCATCCATTTTAAGTGTTAGTAACGTTTTTTTCACACGAGGATTATTGTTCTATTTTGCAAGCTCAAGCAACTAGTATTTAGCGGATAACTTATCGGATAAGCTCATCATATGTATTTGGTACTATTAGTTTTTAGTTTACAACATTTTTTACAAACATGTAGCATTTTTTCAGACGTTGCGCGATATAGTGTTTATGCTTATAGTTTATTGGCCCATTTGCTACAGATTAAAAAACAAGGGACTTTATTGTTAAATAATTTAAAGATTAGTTTTTAGAAAATTTTAAGAAAATGAGAAGTTTTTTTGTGTTTGTGTAATATACTGAAAACCACTTATTTTAAAAAAAGTCATTTTAAAAAAATAATTTTTATGAGAAGCTACTCAAAACAGATTCTCATTTGAAGCAATTTTTAGATTATTTTTATAAAAAAAAATCCGTAACAAACGGATGAAAAACTTCTAAAATAGTTTTTTTTTAAAAGTTATTATTGTTTGAAATAAGTCGTAACAAATGAGCTAATATCTGCCAGAAAAAACATATAGTTTATAATTGTCATCCTTTTCATTGTTTTACCCTTATCACTTTAATTAAATTCTCCATTTATCCTTCATTAATTTAAATAATTATATTCTCTCTCATTTTTAAACATCAGTTACAAATGTTCATTATGTTATTATATATCTATAAGCTAGTTTAACTACTAATTCTATTAAATATTTTTAAGTTTAAGTCGCTAAATTAACTGCTATTTGCTATAAATACATCCATTATAAGCTAAACATAACCTAAAAAATAGTAAACTACATTTCAGAGCACAAATTTATTTTTCCTATTTTTCCTTTGTAAAATCTGGACACTAAAAGTTCGGTCAGGCATTTAATAAAATGATGCTACCAACATGATGTGATACAACTGTCTAAGTGATAGATACTTAGGTCTCTTTACTATTTGGTTCTAAGTTCGATCCCTAATTGGTGTGTATGGAAAAACATTTGTTAGGAGATGTCAATCTCTTAAACGGATCTCTGATACCTCGAAGAATTAGTCTCTACAATCGTCGTGAATGATATATTGATTTAGAAAAACAACAAAAATGGTACTACTTAATATTATTAATGCGAGGTATTTAATTCTTAGTTCAAATTTTATGTACACCATGCATTCTCAAGGGGAGCCGTAATTATAAGATCAGATATCATACCATTGCAACTTCTTTGACTTCAATTCATTGCGCTGCGGCGCTGTACCATTCTACATTAATTAATTACTAAAATTTAAACTTGTTTTGCTTTTATATCAAAAATTTAAATTTATTTTTATGGTAAAAAATTTAAAGTTGGTTTGGATTTGGACACATGAATTTCCATTTGTCAAATTAACATTGCACACTTAGAGAGACAAAAGCGTTAACAAAAAAATTATTGTTTCTTTGACAAATGGAGTTTAAGATTATTGCACATCTCTAATGGTATGTTTGGATTGGTGGTAAGAGATGGAATGGAATGGAGTGAAATGAATTAATGGTCCATTGTTTAGATATTTAAAAAAATAATGGAATGGTAAGTGATGGAATTCATTCCCTCCCATTCCATTGATTTCCACCATTTTGCTTCCCCCCAATTTGGGGGTATGGGATGGAATGGCTCCATAATTTAATTCTAAAATAATAAATTACCATTTCATCCTTGTTTCTTAACCAATGAGACATATTACCGTATGCTTTTTTTTTCTTTTCAAATTGTAACATGTGAATCTTTAACAATTCAAATTCAACTTATCAGTAACTTTTTTTTCTTCAAATTGTAACATGTGAATCTGGAAACAAAATAGTAAAAGCTCCTTTTTTTCCTCAATTCAAATTCAACTTATCAGTAACTTTTTTTTTCAACGTTAATTACATTGTGTTAGTTTATATGATGAGCTCCATTCCAGCTTACACCACTCCGTTCCTTATTTTGCTGATACTGTAATGGACAATGACAGTAAATTTGTTTTGATTTGTTTGGCTGTTATGGAGAATGACAAATGGAAAGTAGCCTTATTTTGTTGATACCATAATGAATTGCACAATTTGACTGTCATGTTGCGTTTTGCGTTTTTAAGAGTAAGGGTATTAAAGGAATAAAAATGTTTTAATTGATTCCGTTCCGTCTGTTGTCCAAATAATGGAGTGGGAACTTTGTTCCATTCCATCATAAAATACCCAAACAATGGAATGGAAATTTTATTCCATTCCGCTCCGCTCCATTCCACTCCATTCCATTCCATTCCGTTAAGTTGGGTGTATCCAAACATACCCTAAAGAAAAGTGATTAATATATAGTGTAAATTTTATAAATCAAAAAAGTGTTATACAGCTTACTCGCTTCACAAAACATAGAAGCAAGTTCGGATTTTCTAAATTGTAACAAGATAGATAAAAGCAAAAATTAACTGCTTTAATTCTGTTTTTTGAAAACTTTACTTAATTTGACAAATTTAACTCAATGAGTTGCAGTTTTGAGTTTAGCACACAACAAATTTAAATTTTGATTTTAGTCCTTTATAATTTTAATGCGATTTTAGCGCTTACATTATTAACCACTACAATTTTGGTACTTAATTTTTTATAAGTATAAAATAAAGTTAATTAGTCTCAAATCGATGATATGAAAGGGTAAATATTTCGATACGCTTGTTTGGGTGACGAAATTTTTTGTAATTTGAAGAACATGTCATCGTTTGGTGTTTAATCCAAAAGCTAAGTGATGTGGCCTGCTTATTCTCCCCTCTCCTTTCCTTAACTCTTTTTCACCCTCGATCCGCCTTTTCTTGAGCTTTGTGTGACCTGCTTATGAAACCAGACCATAGATTTTCAATTTTTGAGGCGCAGAGAGCTCGAAAGAAGGAAGAGCTTGGCGCCGCTTGCGAGCGTTCGATGGCGCTCGTGGCAATCTGACGATGCCCGTGATGGTTCGACAACATTCGTGGTGCTTCAACGCTGCTATGCTGAAAGCGCGGTGGCGCTCGCGGAGAGGCTTGCGGAGGTGGTCAAGGATAGTGTGTTTATGGAGAAGCCAAAGGGAGGAGCTTGCCGTCATAATGGTGTTCCTTCTTCCTTGTTGCTGGTTCGATCTTTTATTTACTTTGGAGTGGGCAGGTTTGTCGTCGTAATGTTGTTCCTTTTGCGTGTTTTCAGGCATTTGGCTTCTTACTAGGTGGCCTTGTTGGCAGTGTTTTTTAGTTAGGAACTAGTAATTTCCTTCATGGTTTTTTGATCATTTTTGACACCATGCCTTTAGCTAATTTGTGTCTGTATCTCTCATAAATTATATTCTTTGTCATCTTATTTTATCTTCTCTCTAATCTTTCCCCCTCCTAAATAAGCTTGAAGTTACCAAATGTACCAAAAACTAAAAGCACTGAATTCAAATCTTTTTCTCTTCTACCAAACACACATTTAGTGTTAAATAATACTAAACTAATCCTCTCCCTTTCTCTCTTTTCTATTTTCTCTTCTAAACCAAATTATAGAAAGTCACTATCTCTCTCTTCTCTCTTTCTCTTTTACCAAACGCACCCTAAAAGTTTGGTTTGGAAAGAGGAATTTACATGATTTCAAAGGAAGAATGTAAAGCTTCTCATTATAGTTTTGAAAATATAATTTGGCATTAAATCAGTCAAATTTTAGAGATTTTTTATCGAGTTAGATGAAATGACAGATAAACACCACGCACACTACGACAACTGCTCACACTTGGGTTCGAACCCAAAAGCCGACGTCTCTATGTCGTTGAAATTGTCAAATTTTAGAGATGATTGGATGCAGTTAAATGACTTAATTAGAAAACTAATCACTTAATTACTTTTTTATTGACGTCATAAATGGCTTACTTATGCATTAATAAAAAAGATAAATGACTTACTTAAAATTGCATTATCGGTTTCTTGGCATCCCATTGATTCACGTTAAAGAAAATCCAATAAACGGCAAATCCTAAATTAGTACATTTATATAATATCAGCAGCAAAACCAAACTTCTTAACGTAAAATCAACAGCACAGAACAGTAACAGTTACATTCATACCCAAAAAAGCCCCACAAGATGGGAAAAATAAAACATGAAGTAAAAAAAAAATGAAAAATACTCAAGCTCTCCAACTTAATTATAATTAGTTAATTAACATTGGCTGTAATGTAAATATAAAGCAAAAATAAAGTCCCACAAAATAATATATATATTAATTAAGAAGGAGAAGAAGAATTATTTGAAGAAGGAGAATGCAAAGGGAAAAGGGGTAATAGTTCAGGGGGTTGAGAAGCTCTTGGGGAGGGGTGCAAATAGAATCCTTTCTCAGCTATAACAACTCTTTCTTCTTCTTTTTCTTTGTCTTCTTCATTTTCATCATACGGTGATTTTGGAGTGCGTGGACTTCCACGCGCCAATACATGATCCAATGGTGAAACAGGCGAAACCATCATACCTCGGTTGTTTCGAATGTACGATAAAGAAGGTGAAGACATGTTCATGTTACTCATCATCATCATCATTAAATTATTATTGTTGTTAATGAAGATTGTGGGTGTTTCGGAAACACCGATGTTGTTGAGTTCGTGTTTTTTGGCGCGGCGTTCGTGGAGTTTGAAGTTGGGCTTTTTTGGGCCGATTGTGTCGGTGGTGGTTGTGGTGGTGGGGAGACGGTGGGCCTGTTGGGCTGCGAGACGAGAAGGGAGAGTGAGAGGGAGTTTTTGGGCTGATGGGTCTTCGGAGGCTCCGGTTAGTTTTTGAACTACTTCACGGAAGTTTGATGGGTTGGCTTGTACGAAAGTTGTGTTTGGTGTTGTTGGGTCGGATCCGTAGGGTGGTGGTGAGTGGAGGTTTGTGGTGGTGGTGGAGTTAGAAGAAGCCATAGAGAGAGAGAGAGAGAGAGAGAGAGAGAGAGAGAGAGAGAGAGAGAGAGCTGGGTTGTGTGAGGTTAATGGAGAGGAAGCGGGAAGAAAGGAATGAAGGGTGGGATTTTATACTTCAACATGAACATGAGAGAGAGAGATTTGTTTGAGGAGATGTTTTTGGTTTGCTTTATAGAGTGGCGTGTGTTGAAAGTGTTAAGTATACGGAGAGAAACTGAAAAAGAAAGTCATAACTTTTACTCCTCTTATTATTTCAACACTTATTACCACTCATTATGTTTTTTAGGATTATGTTTTTTCTCTATAATATAATATAATAAAAGGAATGTTGGTAAGAAGAGAAAAGTAATCTGCGGGTGTGGTTGAGCGGTTAAGGCCCATCCTCCGTTAATTAAGTGTCGAGGGTTCGATAATCGATCCTATAATTTAACTTCCAGTGCATTATCTCTTACATTTTTTACAAATCTATTCTTACTAAATAGCAGCTCAAATCTATTCTTGATGAAAAGAACTCTAGAGACCAAAATTATGTGAAATTTTTTTAACAGACTAAAATCATAGAACTCAAATTTTATAGAGAGCAAAAATATATTTTATTTTATTTTTATTAACTTTTTGAAAAAAAATCAATTATGTATATGTAAGTACTATTTTTTTTTCCATGATAAAATTTACCATCAAGGAATTCTACTCACCTCCATAAAGTGTTTAGTAATAGAGTGACATTTTCAGTATTAGACACTCTGCAATATTTTCAGCTTTTTGACAAATGAAATCCTTACATCGACAATGTGATTTAAACTTACACTTTTATAGTAGGATATATGAGCCAAATTTTATATTCTTATATGTTGGCTTGGGGCAAGTGTACTGATTTTAAAGAGAATAAACGTGATGTTAAATGAAAGAGTAAAAATAATTCACCTATGATGTTTGATCAAGAAATAATAAACAAACATTAAGCTAAATGAACTTGATTTAGTAATTAATATTAATTAATTTGAATAAAATCAAGTTTAAAGTGAAATAATATATATTTAAGTATTTTTATTTTTGAAAATAATTTAGTCTCTAATTTAATATCCATTTTTCAATGTAATGCAAGTATACTTTCTATTACTATTAATCAAGTCGAGTTTTTGAATTATAGTCAATACTCAATTCTCACAAACATTTTTAAAGACACAAATCGCTTTTCACATTTTCATCAATTCTCTCGCAAAATATTTAGGGATTTGGTACCTTTTAGACGAAAAAAAATACTCATTTCTTTAGCTATTTGTGTTTATATCTCCTATCTTTTTCTCTCATAAAAAACGTAAAATCACTAAAAATACATACTACTAACGACACTTGAGCCAAATCCAATACTAGTTTTAGATCAAGATCTAAAACTTGTGGCATTTAAAGGTTAGGACATGTAGTTATTAACTGGTTACAACTTGGGCGGTACTCCTTTGGTGTTTGACTTTAGAAGTAGTAAACACAAATCCACTACTATTGTTTAGCAATGAAAAAGGTATAAGATGGAAACTTTGGCTAATAAACAGAGCTTCTTGTCTTTTTGCTTTTTCAAAAAAGACTTAAATACAGTTTTGATCCCCAAGTTTTACCAACTCACGATTTTGATCCCCCAAGTTTTAATTTCGCGAATTTGATCCCTCAAGTTTCCCAATTTGTAAAATCAGGGTCCTCCACTAATCACGAAAAATTGATGCTGACCTGTCCGTCACTTAAACTACGTGGCAGCCACGCTGGCATGCCAAAGTGGCTTTTTTATATTAAAAATTGTTATTTTTGTTTTAACATTTTGTTTATATATATTTATTTTATATTTAAGAAATTAGAAATTTAAAAAAAACACTTAAACTATCAGATTAAACGAATCAAGGGAGCAGATAGAGAGAGCATAGAACTTTTCATCTTCTTCGTTGGTTCTTCAGTGAGAGAGCAGAATATTTGAAACACCTAAATTCGTGATTAGTCGGGGACCCTGATTTTACAAATTGGGAAACTTTGGGGATCAAATTCATGAAATTAAAACTTGGGATATCAAAATCGTGAGTTGGTGAAACTTGAGAGACCGAAACTGTATTTAAGCCTTCAAAAAATTGTGTAACTTTCTCGTGAGTGGAACTCGATATCTTTCTTTAATTTATCTTTGCAAGTTAAAATTCATTATCACGAGGCTAAGCTTTTTAATATGAGTATCACTCAAGTTCACTGCCAAAAAGTCAAGCAAAAGCTTCATATAAAAAAAAAACGTCAAGCAAAAAGCTTTGTGATAGAAATCTTGTTTCTCAATTATTATAGGCAAAATTACATTAGGGTCCTTTAAGTTATTTATTTGTAACAACTTGGTCATTTATGTTTTTTTGTAACAACTAAGTCCTTTAAGTTAGATAATGTCTTCACCGTTAGCCCTTTTTATTATTTTCGTCACAAAAACGCTTAGTTGGCGCTAACTGATGACGCGTCAGACTGTCAGTTACAGTGCTTATGTGTCTTTTATCTTGTAACGATTTAGTCCTTTAAAATTATTGCACGTAACAACTTGGTCCTTTTTATTAAAACCGGAAAAGATAGAAAACTCTCACAATTCATCATCATCTTCTTCATCTCCCAACCCATAAACTAAACCCAGAAAAATCTCTCAAAGTTTCATTCACGAATTGAAAACATAAACAAGACGACACTAACACCGATGACAACTATCCTTTCTCTTGTTTTGAAACCGAAGCATAAACTCAACATAATAAGTTCAAGTTTTAATTCCCCATTTTCTCAAATCCCTTTTATTCATTCAAACCTAGATCTCACAGTTCAGAAAAAAATCTATTTTTCTTCAATCATGAGTAAGTGTTGCTCGGGCCCTTTGGTTAATTACAAGAAAAAAAATAAGAAGTTAAAAAACCCAAAAAGACAGATTTCCTTCCTCTTTCTTTCTTAAAAATCCTCCCTTAAATTAGTGCTGGTGGTGAAAAAAATAGAGTGGATGATGTTTGTAAAATAAAGGAAAAAAAAAATCAAAGATTACTATTAGCATTTTTTAGTCTGCTTGATATTTGATTTCTTTGTGTGGTATGATATTTGATTTAATGGCCTCATTTGAATATGCAGTATATGAAGGCATTGAATCAATCTCAAATTTCAAAAGGGATCTTGAAATCGATGCACAAATGTTTAACATTCTAAAATATTATTGAGTTTTGTTGTCTCTAGAATCAGAGCTGTTCGGGTCAAACCGTAGGTCAAACGACCCCTTTGCATATAAATCGGGTGAAGAAGACAAGACCCAAAAAAAACTATTTGAAAAAAAAAACTGCCATTAATGCCTCCGTTAAAGCCACATCAGTGCCGTTAACGCCAACTAGGCATTTTTGTAACGGAAATAATAAAAAAGACTAACGGTGAAGACGTTATCTAACTTAAATGACTTAATTGTTACGAAAAAAACATAAAAGATCAACTTGTTACAAATAAATAACTTAAAGGATCCGTAATGTAATTTTGCCATTATTATAAAAGTAAATATATGATTAGGTCCCTAAAATTATAGGGACTAGGGAGGTATGAAGTTGATCTCCTAAATTATCAATATATCAAAATAATTAGTTAGAGGAGGGAATATTATTAGTTTTTCGATATTTGTACTCTAAACTTCCTACTTTGAACTCTGGAGTAGTTACTTAATTGAGACAATTAGTTCATCTGTCTCAAATTGTACTTCGTTAAAAGTTATGCAAGTCTTAATAAAATTAATTATGTTCATTTTGGCAGGTACCATAATCTCTATTTTGACTTAAGTGCCCTTGGTATAATTAAAGTTAGGTAGAATGAAAAGTTTACATAAAGTATTCAAGATAACAATTAATAATTGTTATTGAAAAATGTAGTTAAACTTTCCTAAAATTTTAAAGTGATAAGTAATTTGAGACAAATAAATATTTCTAAAACAACATTTAGGCTATGTTTGATAAAAAATAGCGGATGATCTAGCGGATAACAAATCATGTGTTTTGTAAACTAGCAATTAAACTAACTGATAAATGTAAATGACATTAAAAATAGGGATTTAAAATTGTTTAGCTTAATTTAATGAGGATAGAGAAGGAACTTAATAAATATAATGAGGGTAAAAATGAAGAAAAAAAAGTGAGACGCTATATGTTAAACGCTATCTAAGAAACGCTAAAATATTAATTACAAATGTTCATTTATCTCATTTTATATTGACAAGTTCTAGTTCAGTAGTTAATTTTGTCAAATACTTTAAATTCAATTTCTAGCTTAACCGTCATCCACTATCCACTAATGTATCTGCAATCTACTATGCACTAGTTTATCCGAGATCCACTATTTTTAAACAAATATGATCTTAATGTAATCTTACTGTAGTGCACAAGAAGGGTAACTCTAATTTGGCCTAGTCTTTGTAGTAGAGGTTCGTTTATAACATGATTGCTAATGTGATAATGCAATAATAACAACACACACCATATAGATAGGAAATACCAAACTCAGATGTGTGGTTGTGCGGTTGAGGCTTATCATCCTCCCTTAATTAAGTGTTGAGGGTTCGATCCTCACATTGGGTATGGAGTAACTTTAAATTCCTGGATCAGCTGTCCCACCCTTAGAGGTACCTCCAATCCAACAAAGAAATTAGTCACTACATTCGGCAGTGGATACTTTGGTCTCCGAAAAAAAAAAGGAAATAGTAGCAATGGTGTTTTTAGTTACTAGCATTACTAGTACTTTATGGATAAGGGGGTAATGAATGAGTGAAATTAGTGTAAGAGGGACTAGACGGGGGTCCAGTTTTGAATTTGAAAAAAAGTAGCAATAAATGATGCTAAGCTGGCTAGCTGGCATTGAATAATGAGTCATTCATGTAAATGTTCATGCCATGCGGGGTCATATACATTACACAAGCAAGCAAGCTAGCTGTAGTATTATAGAGGGAAAACTATCTGAGGCAGTGAAGTGAAGAGATGCAGCAGAAAACTCAGTTTTGGTCAGAGTCTCAGAAATGCCTGCCTTGCTAGGTGAATGAACAGAACATTACAATTCTCTTGTGTATTATTAAATTTTTATGTCAGCTTATCACATGAAAACTATGTATGTCCTTTTCCTTTTTACTCTTTTTCTTGTAAGTAAATATTTGAATTTGAATCAATATAATTTTTTGACTAAAACTTTAAATGTTTTAAAAATTTATAAACAAAAAAGTCATTTTAATCTTTATTGTCAAGACTATTGTATCTTGTGTACAAAATGGGATGATATAATATTATTAAGGGAAACCTCTTAACTATGAGGAAAAAATATCCTTAATACACCAATGACATGTACTATTTATACTAACCAAATGATCCTATAGAGTTATATACTGCAAAGTAGCATCGTCTGTCTCCTGCCACCGAGTAGTGGGATGGCCACTACTTCTGGTACGAGTTAATAACCACCTACCACGTCCTTCTTGCTTGTCTTTTAGTTGAACATGTCTTGCTCTGTGCATGGCCCGTATGGCAGCACAAGCGGTATAGATGTTCCCTCTAGTACTATCGATCTACGCTTCCTCAAGTGCCCATTACGCTCTTCAGGTAGCCCTTCTCGGTTGCTGGAAGCTCTCCTCAGTCTTTGGGCTGCCTTGGTCGGCAATCCGGACACCCTCGATACAACTATCAACGTACATAGCTCAATTATGATCCGACACAAAACTATCCAATAGTGAGTGAGACTTAAAACAAATTTTAGTTGAAGTTCTTTCTAAGTGAGAAATTTTAGGTTAGACATTTTTATCAGTATAATTTGTCTTTTTGCTTTATTAATAGAGTTTTACGCTTGAACAGGTTCTTAAAACGCCTACTTCAGATTGAAATGAACATATTATTGTACGAAACTACTCGAACAACTATTTTTCTAACAATGATGCGAAAACTTGATTTTATGACTAAGTTTATCTACTTAGTCTCCATTTGATAAAAAATAGTAGTTATCGAATAAACTTGTGGACATCGGATAAACTTAGTGGCGGACGCAAGACCCTAGGTCGGGGGGTGAAAAAAATATTCTTTATAAAAATGTTGTTTCATTGAATTGTTTAATTTTTTTTTCAAATAACCTCACTTAATTTACTAAAATTAAGTAATCAAGTTATCTTGCTCCAAATTTATTTAAGAATAAATCGCCAATTAAGTCTCTAGGTTTACCCGTCATTACCTATTGAAGTCCTAAACTATAGAAAAATAATAAGTAGTCCGTAAAAATATGTGATGTCAGTAAAATTACTTACTAAAGTTTTATAAATAGTCTCTTACAGAGATTAATAAGACAAATTTATTAAAAATTGGGTGAAAATTTAAAGATACTAGTGCAATTTTAAAATTTCAAGAGGTACAACATAACTTTATATAGAGGTACTAGTACTAACATTTTTTTCGAGGGTGTCCAACTGAACCCTCTGGATACAAGGTAGGTCCGCTACTGGATAAGCTAGCGGATAAGTTAACAATTGAATTTAAAATGTTTGGTAAAACTAACACTTGAACAGACTTGTAAATATAAAATGTCATAAATTGACATTGGACATTTGTAATTTTTATTTAAATATGAGAGAGAATATTTATTTAATAGAGAAAAAATGGTTAATTTAATTAAAGTAACTGCCTAAACGTTACATTGATAAAGTACCTGCCTAAATCCACTTAGGGAAACACACAATTATTATATTATTATTTGTTTATGCATTTATTTTTATTTTGTGTGTGTGACCAAGTAATGTGATTAAATAGTTGTGACCACCCAAAAATTATTCGTCTTTCTTGTATTTTTATTTTCTACAAATTCCTATTTTTTAATAGGGTTTTTTTGTACCCCCAACTTGTCTCCCATACCCCCATATTAGCCAAATAGACCAAAATACCCCTAAATTTTTTAAAAAAAAGTACAATTCTCATCATTATACACATATTTCCGGAAAAAAGTGAGTTTTCTCCCTAAATTTTCCGGATTTATACGTATTTCCGGAAAAAAATTGTAAATTTTCCGGAAATACGTATAAATTCATAAGGCAAATTCAATTTTTTTTAAATTTTCCGGAAATACATGTAAATTCGGAATGTAATTTCCGGATTTACATTCCGGAAATACATGTAAATTCGGAATGTAATTTCCGGATTTACATTCCAAATTTACATGTATTTCCAGAAAAATTTTAAAAAATAACCTTCCAAATTTAGGTGTAAATCCGGAAATTTCAATGTTGAAATTTCCGAAT
This sequence comes from Astragalus glycyphyllos, assembly GCA_963573325.1. Taxonomy (NCBI): domain Eukaryota; kingdom Viridiplantae; phylum Streptophyta; class Magnoliopsida; order Fabales; family Fabaceae; genus Astragalus; species Astragalus glycyphyllos. The sequence goes on from OY754310.1 coordinate 8,227,005, forward strand.
TTACACCTAAATTCGGAAGGTTTTTTTTTTTAAAAAAATTCGTTTTAACTCATTTTTTTTTCGTTTTTCAGTGGCTAGCAGTCAAGACTTTACACCAGGCGAGACATCTGGATCTACACCGGGAGATGATACTGCTCCTAGGACTAGGACAAGGATCAGATTGGTCAGACAGGCTGGGCACGCTTCTGAGCGTCAGAGGCGTGTCCGACAGCGATAGGACCAGGCTGAGCAGCCACACATACCCGACATACCACAGGCTGAGCAGCCAGAGATACCGCAGGCTGAGCAGCCAGAGATACCACAGAATGAGCAGACATATATACAGGAGCCTGTTGAGCATCAGGCTGAGGCTGCTGAACAGCCTTTGTTGCACCTAGGGATGGCAAAGCGGGCAAATCCCGGTGGGCCGACCCGCCAAACCGCCAAAAAAATGCGGGCCGGGCTAGGATATTGGGCTCGTTTACCCGTTGAGCCCGCCCCGCCAAAAGGGAAAAACCGCGGGCTAAAGACAAATACGGGGCAGGCATGCCCGCAAGCCCGCATTTTTTAAAAAAATTACTTATTTTGGTTGCTTGATGGTTAATTCTAGTCACCAAGCAATCAAAATGCTTATTTCGGCTACTTGAAGGTTAAAACTTGAATTGTGGTTGATAGTTTAGGTGAAATTTCTTGATGGTTCTAGTTGTTTTATAGTTAATCTAGTAATTCCAATTGTTGGTTTTATGGTTTTAAGAAAAATTGTTTTAAAAAACAGGTGAAAAATCTAATTGAAATATAAAAAAATGTGAAAAGTCTGTTGAAAAAACTGCAAAAAAAACTCGACGGGCTAGCCCGCTGCCCGCAAGCCCATCACTTTGGCGGGGCGGGCTAGAATTTTGACCCCGTGTTTAGTTTGCGGGCTTGCCCGCCCCGCCTCGTTTTCTGCGAACTAAACGCGGGGCAGGGCGGGGCGGGCTGGCCCGTTTTGCCATCCCTAGTTGCACCGCTGAGTGGATCACCGCGTCAGTTGACTACTGGTCGGGGAGGTAATTACTTTAAATTATTTATTAATTACCTAATTAGTTTAAATTATTTAATTAGTTTAAATTATTTATTAATTACTTTTATTTTTTTACAAGACCGAGGTACGCTGAAGGTTGCATCTCACGGGAGAAGATATCCAGTATTAGACCTGAGGTGCACCACCATCATATTGCAACATGGTTGCAGCAGGCGAGGCTATTTCAGTTGGACGCCACACCTCTCAACAACATCAACCATGAGGTTGTATCTGCTTTTGTTGAGAGGTGGCATTCTGAGACTAGCTCCTTTCACATGCCTTGGGAGGAGATGACCATCACATTGGACGACGTGGCTGCGTTGCTCCACTTGCCGCTCACCGGCAATCATTTGGCTGAGCCTCTACATCTTTCATTTGCTGAGGCCGTTGGATTATCTCGGAGTAGATGGGGCGGCCTGCTGGCTCGAGTTTAATTCCTGCAGGACTCCGGCTTTCAGATTCAGATTTTTAGAGGATGCCTACAGAGATAACATGCATCGGGGCAGTTTGATCATGCAACACGGTGCTATATGCTACACTTGTTGGGGGCACCATCTTCTCCGACAAGAGTCACACGTACGTGCCTGCTAAGTGGATTAGTCTCATTTCAGATTTTGACACATGTGGCCAGTGGGCTTGGGGTCCAGCTGCTCTGGCATATCTCTATGACCAGTTGAACTTGGCCGCTTACTGGGACACCAGGAAGATTGGCGGATAAGCTTCTCTGCTACAGGTAATTAATTTATTAATTACTTTTATTCTTTTAATTGGTTTTATTGAAATAATTAATTATTTATTCATTTAATTATTTTATTTCAGTGCTGGATTTATGAGTACTTCCCCACTATCGTCCGACGGAGGATGTTCTCTGATACTGGGCTTCCACGTTGCAGCAGGTGGAAGAACTTTAAGTGCGATAATCTGAAGCTGATACATTTTCGGGAGCGGATCGATAACCTGCAACTGGACCAGGTCATTTTTATGGGAGGACCACAGACTGCACGTTCCATTCCACACCATGGCACATTTTAGAGGTTGGCTGATCTAGGGCGACATTGCGGTCACATATATGGCTGACCGGGTCTGCTAGCAGTTAGGGCGCATCCAGCAGATCCCTCCTGGACCCATCTTAGGCCCACGTCCATATTGGATCTCCATTTTAGAGAGATTGTCGGTGTATCCATCCCCTGCACGGATTTTTGTTCGTACTAGCAGAGTCGCGGGCATGGCGGTGAGTGCACCGATGACTATCTACCTTGGTATCGGCAGGTGTCCATTCCACGACTGACTGCAGCTGAAGAGGTACCATAGCAGCATGGACTAGAGCAGCATGTACCAGAGCAGTAGGCTGTAGCTGAGGGAGTTGGTCCATGGACGTATCAGGATGCGATGGATGCTGCCGCTGGACACATACTCGATGTTATGGGTTGTGAGGGAGGCATTCCAGCCGATGCATATGACAGCCTCCTCCAGGCTTTAGGATACTTAGACTTTCATCCGTAGATGTATTTGTTTTGGTTTTATTTTTGTATATGTACTCGTATTTTATTGACTTTATTATATTTTCGGTTTTTTTCCGTTTGTTATCGTTATCGTATTTAAATAGATTTAAACTGATCTTTTTAAACTAATTTAAGTTGATTTTTTAATTAATTTAAACTGATTTTTAAAATAAATAAAAATATTCCGAATTTATACATAAATTGGGAAGCTATTTAAAAAAAATTGTGTTCCGGAAATACACATAAATCCGGAATTTTTTTTACCGCCTTTCCGAATTTATGTGTATTTCCGGAAAGTTTACATTTTTTTATTTTTTTAAAAAATAGGGTATTTTAGTCTATTTGACTAAAATGGGGGGGGGGGGGGGGGTGTATGGAAAAAAAAAGGGAGGGGTGTATGGAAAAAAAAAAGCCTTTTTAATATTGTGTGCACTGGGGGCATGGTGGGACAGGTAAATTTTCAGCTGCTTTCCCTTTCTGCTTCTTTTCTTTAGCTTGCGTGAGGAATTGCACTTTGACATTCAAGACAAAAGTTGTCTCAGGGGTTCCTTAATTTTGGCTTGGTTCGTTTTAGTTTATCTTTGCTTTACTCTTTCTTCTTCCTTTCAGATTGCTTTGCTCAATGAAATTATGGTTTGATTATTTTTTTTCCTCTTACTTGTGACCCCTTTTTGACATGCTATATATAGTACGCTAAGTTTCTTGCCTTTACAGGAGGAATCTTCTGTCTCCCACTCTTTCAACTAGTTTATAATTAGGGAAATTCTATTTTTGGCTGATTCTTCTGCAAGTATAATTAATTTTATTTTATTAAACACTTAGAAAGCTTTTAGTTTCTGAAACTTATTAATATTTTAAATTAATTTTTTTCTATAATTTTCGTTTTTTTAGATCGATTAATTTAGCTCTTAAAATTATGTGACAATAGGTAATATTTGGATAAATAATTAGGGATTGTTTTTAGGATTTCAAATATTTTATTTTATACATTTCAAATAATTTTATTTCTATTACAGTCAGATAAAATATTTTTTTGTAGAAAATAGTAAAATAAATAACAAAATAAATGGTTTTTTTAAGCTAGCAAAAACAAATGTTAAAATATTATGAATGGGAAGAAATGTCTAACTTTGTATTAAAAATTTGATATTATGTTTGGAGTCCACAAAGTCCAAAAGTCGGGACTAAAAACGTAAAGGATATCAAATAAACTAGTTGATAACCGTGGATAAACTAGTTTACACAGACAAATTTATAGTAAATATGCTAACAAATTGAATTTAAGGGCACAGTGAAAAAAACTATAAGTTAGTAGTTACAAATACCTCTATTTTTCTCCTAGAGTTTATCTACTATAATCTAACCGTTTGACCTTACCTAATATGACTCGGTCGTTATAATTTCTCTAGCACCTCGACCTCGTTTCTATATGGCCCGAACCCTATGATTGTCGAGTTATAGTTCCTACTCGGTCCATTCATTATTGCTTAGCCTATACACATCCTAACAGTAGGGCGCTATTGTGAGGTCAAACTATAGTGTTGAATATGTATTTCTCTATGTGTCTATAATAGAGTACACTCCTATCTATTTATTTATAATGAAAATATGAATCAATTACAATTAAGACTAATTAAATCTAATTGATACTAATTTATACTAATTGATATGAAAAATCATATCTGATATTCTAACATATAGCGATTGCCGAGTTATTACACCATAATGAGCTAATCGCTTAGAAGACCAAGGTTAAATAATAGCCCAAGTAGTACACTTACAAGGTAGTGCTACTTAAGGGCATAGATGTTGAGCTAGACATTACATTTGCTCAGTTCATACCTAAAAGCTTCTAAGACTACTCAGATCGTAGTGTCAAAAATTATAGTATATTTTGATTAAGATCGAATTATGGCTAGCCATAAATCGATCTTAATCAATATATACTTATAATTCTTGACACTATTTGAAATTTTACAAAACTGTGACTACTTACTTATGCCTCAACAATAATAGTTCACTCCAAAAAAAATGTATTTTACCAAGTTTGACCAAACTCTATAATCAAATTAATGCAATGCCCTTTTGATTGTGAAAAATTAAAGTAAGTGCCTGTTTGGTCCCAACCTTTGTGGTGTGGCTAAGGAGATACAATTTGAACTATTTATTTGGTACACTTACCTATACCCCAGAGGTTAAAAAGTTAAAGCTCCAATAGACTAAGGAATAAAACAAAGACAACATGTTACTTTCACAATTCCATTTGCTAATTGCATTGCAAAATTGTTATTGTAATAGTGTCTATTGTAAATATGCTTTATGATTGAATTTGTGATTTTCATCTTATGCTTAGTTAATTACAGCCATTCAATAGAGAATATATGGTTTCCACCGCTTGGCTTTTCACATGACAGAGACTGTAAGGCTATATATCCATCTCTCAGTATCCATAAAGAAGATATCAAACCCCTCTATCCATTCAAAAAAAAAGAAGATATCAAACTATATATATATGAGGTATTAAAAAGTATACTTTTGAAGTGATTATTATTTCTTACAAATTCTTCAAGATATATACATATAGTGGGACCAGGTTTCTTTGCAGTAAATTTTGTGTGTATTTAGTCCAGTCATACAATTTGGACCATTGAATGCAGTTAGTTTCAATCTGAACGCTTAAATAATTTACGGATAAAAAATAAAATAAAAAACATGAGAAGAGAGATAGACACATAGTTGGTTCAATTTGAACGCTTAAATAATTTACAGATAAAAAATAAAATAAAATAAAACATGAGGAGAGAGATAGACACAGATTTGGTGACTGCACTGAATGCACCCAAACTGACTGCACAGGATCCCAATTTCATATGGTGTCGTAAGCATAATCAATACAATTGGCTCAGTGACATAAACTATCTTAGGCCACGTGGGTCGATCAGTGCTCTCGGATTCGATTTCCGTAATGGAAAAACGTGATGTTAGCTAGTGCAGAATTCGCTCCTAAATATAATATAAGTGAAAATTATTGAAAGCATTGAGAAACTCTATGAGTAGCCAATAATGATGTGAAGGAAAAAATGTCGTAAGCATGATATAAGTGAAAACATAAGTCATTGCTTCTCAAGGCCCAAGGCTGCTGTACAAAATTAAGGGTTTTTTTTTTGTGCCCCCACTCTTTGACACTATACCACTACGGACCTAGCGAAAAGACGCAATTACCCTTCACAAAATTTAAAAACCCGAACATACCCCAACTCAAAAATTCACTCGGATTTACCTAAATCCGTTTTTTGATTTTTTTAGAAAACGGATTTACGTATCAATGAGATAAATCTGTTGTCAACTGAAATTTTTTAAAATTCGTTTTTAATAATTGCAAAGCGGATTTAACTAATAAATAGGTAAATCCGCTTTTAAAAATAACAAAAGCGGATTTACCTCAGGTGGGGGTTAAATCTATTTTGTTATTTTTGAAAGTGGATTTACCTATTTATTAGATAAATCCGCTTTGAAAATATTCAATGCGGATTTATCTAATAAATAGGTAAATCTGTTTTGTAAAATAATTAATAAATAAAAGTGATAAATCAGTTAAAAAATTAAAATTAATTTTTTTTAGAAAAATAAAATAGATATGAATATCGAATATCGACAGTCTTTTGGTTATGTTTAGTGTGTAGGTCGTTAACACGTGTACGTCGGGTGAATAATTTAGGCTAAAAAATCAGTTTTCGGGCAACCTACTCGGGTTGTAATGAAACCACAACCATTAAATCCGGAAAAAATCAGGGATCAAGACTCCCCTGAAGGGACTTCTTTCGGGACAAAGAGGCTCAAGTTCCCAAATTCCATTGTTTACTATTTTTTTATTAATTTTTTTAATTTTTCATAATCTCCAAAAAATCTAAAATTTTTTGCATAACCTTATTTTGGTTTTATTAGATTTTTAATGGTGTTTATATAATATTTAGATTAGTTTTGACTCTTTAACGGATTTTTAGTTGCGTTTTTATAACCTTTTTTAAAAAATTCAAATAAAAAATAATTATTTTTAATATAAAAATAGGTAAATCCGCTTTGAATTTTTTCAAAGCGGATTTATCTAATAAATAGGTAAATCCGCTTTCAAAAATAACAAAACGGATTTAACCCCCACCTGAGGTAAATCTGCTTTTAAAAATAACAAAAACGGATTTACCTAAAGATAAATCCGTTTTGGGAAAAAACCAAAAACGGATTTATCTTTTATTAGGTTAATCTCAGCGAATGTCTTAAGTGGGGGGGGGGGGGGGGGGGTATTTTCGGGTTTCACTATTATGTGGGAATATAGGTTGAAGTGGGGGGGTCTTTTCGTGTCTTTTTATTTATTGTTTATTCTCGCACTCATATTAGTAAAATCACCCTTTTGGAACAATGATATTAAACAAAGTTAAATTTACATTTTTTGTGTTAGTCCAACGTTTGTGGCGCCAGCTGATATGATAACTTAATTCTGGAACCTATCTTATCATGTCTCTCTAGTCAAAGTTTTATCCTAACTTTGAGCAGAAACCAACGAGATTGGATAAGAAAATAATTTACTGATTTACCCTTATAAATTTTAAATATAAAAATACGAAATCTATTAGAAAATAATTATGTATATTAAAAACAAAAATTAAAATTAAATTTGATGTTTTAATTAAAAATTTGAAATATTAGTACTTAATTTAAAAAATACGGTATGATTTTTTGAGAAGGGTAATTAATTTTGCCTTTTTGTATAATATAAAAATTTTAAAAAAAAATTGAAATTTAATAAACTAAAATAAATGTATTATTATAAAATATAAAAATAGAAAATTAATTTAATTTTTCAATAAGTGAAATATAGTTGTCTTTTTTCATGTGATAAGCACAAAGAGAACTATTATTTCGTCTTTTTTCATTAACATATGATATATCATATCATTATTTATTAGTTTTTCTGAAAATATAATAGAATAACATATGTTATCTTTGTACCTAAAAAGAGAATAATATGTATTATCTTATATCTTATTAGTGTTGCACATCAAACACATGATATAATAATGTTATCATGTCCCTATCATATCCTACCTCTATATTGTTTCATATCATATCCTATCTCTATCATATCGTAGCCAACAAACATTATACTCCCTCTAGTCTAGAATATAAGATAGAAACGCCTACATACACAGACCATGAATGACATTGAAATCGAACTATTCTAAACAAAAAAAATGTAAAAGTTTAACTTCTTTTCAAAATTGCTATTTTCATTAAATGATGATCTATACGCCTCATTAATAACATTATCGTTAATTACACAACTTTTTTTTGACAATGTTAATTACACAACTTAAATAGAGATAAAGTTGATCATTTAATACATCTGCAAAGTAGAGTTTGTTTATTATAGAAAAGAAAAACACATTTTATTTCTTATATCGTGAACCAGATATTCTAATATCAATAATAAAGCGTAGTAGGGAGTATGTAAAACAGGCTCATCAAATTGGCCATGAGGTTATCCATTGTACTAGTTCTCTTAGTGGTTTGTTTGGCAAAAATATTACAATTAAAGTATTAAATGGAAATTAATTAGGGTCTCTAAGTTAGTTAGCACACCACTCCACATTTTCCTATTTATTTACATAGTCTTCTTTGGTAATCATAGTGTCATCCACATACGCATCTTATCTTATGATTGAATGTTCCTTCGGCTTCATTCACACACACAATGGATTTGAAAACGATGATTTTCTATAAATGCCCCTTTTGACTACAAAAAAGAAGGGTGTATATTAATTTTGTCAATTTTCATAAATACTTTACTTTCGCCACTGTTTTAGCTTATGAATAAATAACAAGTACGTTGCTCACTTAATTTAAAGCAACGGTTAAAGTTTCTCAAAGTGGGCCAATGAAAATTCGAACAACTAGATCAAATGATCTAAAGGTTGTAAAATTGTACACGTGGTCGGTGGTTAATTAATTAAAGATAATTTGTTGTGTGGATATATTATAGCTAGCCACTTATTATAGGTGGGATGATTCACATGCAGTTTTCAGATAAATACATAAAAGCATTCAAACTTATTCTTTCTTTGGTTTGCTCAATTTGTGTTTTTATTAAATAAATGTAATGAAGCATATATTCTTTGCACCTTATCCTTTCCCTAAGATGAAGTGTTGAAGTGTAAATAGTGAAGTCTACAGTCTAAATGTGTGTGTGAAACTTTTAGTGTGGATAAGAAGTTCTGTTCAATCTCATGATGGTGCAGTTGGATTTGGGGTATCTAAAAAAGGTGGCTATTTGAATTACAACGCACATGATGAGCTATGAGGTTCCTTTGTGTGTGTCTTGGTCAATGAATTTTGAGTATTTAGATACTTCCGGTTTGAGAAATAGTAAAACGGAATTACCTAGCAGCAACATACTTCCGTTACTTCCGTTTTGTTATTTCTCAAACCAGAAGTACCTCCAAGCAACATACTTCCGTGAGGCACATCTTTATTAAGGGCATTCTAGAACAATAAGACATAGTCATCAAAACAAAATTATTAAGTGATCCATAAACAAAGAACATTACATATTGGAATATAAGCAAAAAGCATAAGCTGAAAAAATTGTTTACTTAATAAAAGCAATAGTTGTTCATAAAATTAAACACAAAAGCGAACATTACATATTGGGCCCATACTTCGTACAACCTCCTTGCTACTCAATGAACACCCCTTAAAGACCAAAATGTGATTAATGAATATTATGCTCCTATGATGGTTCAGAGGATCGTGCTCCGAACCAGTTCGGACGAGCACCATCCGAACCAGTTAATTACGCACAGACACCCCCCTTTTTTTCTTTCAGTTATATTAGAAGAGGTTCGGAGGACCGTGCTCCGAACCAGTTAATAACGCACAGAAACACCCCTTCTTCCTTTCAGATATATTAGAAGAGGTTCGAAGCAACGTGCTCCGAGAACCAGTAAAATTCAGTTATATTAGAAAAGTGGTATTTTGGGGATTTTGAGAGTGAGGGGGTGTCTACTGAGTAGCCAAGGGGTTGTACGAAGTATGACCCATATATTGAAGTAGTTGAATTTGAAACCCAAAATTAGCCATTTCCAAATAAGTAAGTTATTGGAATTGCCTTAATTGGGCTCTTTTCTTTGTTTGTTTCAACCTGTCAAAGGAAGCTTGCATGGAAAGCTAAATTTGTTGATGATAAAAAAAGGGGGAGCGGTTACAATTGCAGTTTGCAACTAGCACTAGCGCAAATGTTTATTTTTAGTATGGTCCTAGGGTTAGCTCCGCTAGGGTTTCGGGTCCTTAGGGTTTTTTGGTCATTTGTGGGTTGGTCACCTTGGTGTAAACGATCTTGTCTTGTCAAAACCTAGTCGTCATTACTCTTGATGTCACTGTTTGATTGAATCCTAGGTTCTCTCTTTGCGCAATCAATCTCCTCCTTCGCGTAATCAATTAAACTTCCGCAGAGTCTCTTGTCTCCTCGATCTCTTACTGGTCAATTAGAGTGGATAGCTTTGATTAAAATGTCCATTAGGTTTACAGTCATCCTCATTACAGTCCTTAGAAGAGTCCCTATCTGCTCTAGTTTAATACAATCCTAAATAGAGTCTCTATCTGTTCTAGGTTATTACAGTCTCAATCTCATATCCTTAGTGTCTTTCCCATAAAGTCTTCCGGTCGCTTGTTACACAGTTCCTCATTTCTAGCTTATTGCTTCTCCACTTCGAGTATTCTGTTCGTGAATCTCTTTAGTCTCATTGTCTAGGAAGTCGTAGTCTATAGGTTTCCTTGTTGTGCCTCTTTCGGTCTGTACTTTGTTTTATCTTCTTGGTGGTCTAGTCATCAAAATGGCTAGCTCTAGCTCTGCTCCCCTTGGTGAAGAAGAAAATCCAGAGGTGGTTTACGAAGAGTTCCTCTGCAAAAATCAAGAAAATGTGACATTAGCAAAAAGAGCTCTCGTGGGCAGAATCAGATCTGACAAAGTTCATAATATCAAAGCTGCGAAAGAAATAATATTGAAAGCTTGGAGTTCCTATTCTGGGGTTCACATCTTAGAAAAGGGAAAGAACTAGTTCCTATTTAGTTTTAACAAGAAGCAAGATGCCATAGAAGTGATGGGAAGAGCTCCCTGGTTTGTGATGAACCAGTTGCTTTGTCTTGAATTTTGGTCCCCTGAAACTACAAGCGATGAGATTTGCTTCAACAAATCTCCTTTTTGGATCCAAATCCACCATCTTCTGCTGGAATACATGAATATTACTAATGCTTCGGTGTTGTTGAAGAAGGTGGGTGAGGTGTTGGAAGTTGAAAACCCTATCCATGGGGGGAAACTCCCGAGAAACTTTATTCGTGGAAGAGTTAAACTAGATCTGGACAAACCCCTACCTGCTGATTGCTGGATACCAAGGAAGGAAATGTCCAGCTTATGGGTTAACTACAAGTATGAAAGGTTACAATCTCTTTGTTACAACTGTGGTATCATTGGACATGAGCAGAAAAACTGTCAAAACCCCTTAGCTTTTGCCCCTTATAACCCCCACTAAACCTAAATATGGCCCTCACAGTAGTGTGTGAGCCCCTAGATCCATCCACTTCCTTAGCCAAGACCCTACTATCAAGCCAGAATTCCAAATTGAAACTGAAGAGAAAAAGAGAATACATAAACATTACTATGACCAAGCCAAAAAAATTGCCACTCACCCCTCCTGAAAACATACCCAACCCACACCAAATCCCTCAAGCCCAGACCTAAACCTTTCTTCCCCTCCAACTAAAATCCAACCTAAACCTGCTAGATCCCTATTTCAAGGATCCATCTCTAAAATTGGAACCTATGTTGCAGGACTCCTTACGGAGAATTGTGAAGGAACCAAATTCCCTGTCACCCATGTTTATACTGCCACACCCAAAATCCCTATTGTCATACCCAAAGCTCATGTCCAAGGAACCCCTAATGCACTTGCTCAAACTGAGAAAATGCTGGCTATTGAACAAAAGGAAAAGGTGTCTGCCCTGGATTATGGTGAATGGAGGGAACAAAGGAAGGAAACTAAACAACAAGAGTACTTAGTTGAGTTTCCTGAGGAAGAGGAGGAGGACAGCTCTACAACAACCCAAATGGAGAACTCAGAAGAGGATCAATTGGCCCTAAGTTTGGTATCTGGTATGAGTCTAAAGAAGAGAAAAATTGAGGGAGATGGCTCTAATATGGAGGAATACCACTCTGGTAGTGATGGAAAAAGGTTTAAAGGAATTACAGAGGCTACTAAAGATCCACTGATGGAGTATTTTGGCAAATTCAACATGGGATGTTACAAATCTAAGGCTGAGGAGGCGAGCCTAAACATGCCCCCAAAGCCAAGATGACCATCATGAGCTGGAATTGTCGTGGCCTGGCGGCTGCCACGACAAGCCGTGAGCTTAATGACCTTATGAAGGGTCAAAAGCCTGCCATTTTGTTCCTAATGGAAACTAAAGCCCAAAAGGAACGTGTAGAAAAAGTTAGAAGGAGGTTAAAGTACCAGAATGGTTTTTGTGTGCCCGCTCAAGGGATATCTGGGGGTCTTGGTTTGTTTTGGAGCAATGCTTTTGAAATTCAAATTGTAACCTCTTGCAAAAAATTTATTCACACTTGTGTTAAGGAGAAAAAGTCTAGTAATTTATTTGAGATCACCTTTGTCTATGGCAATCCCTTGTTTAGTCAAAGAAGATTTTTATGGAGAAAACGTGAGAGAATAATGCCTTTTAGGCAGGGAGCTTGGTGTTTCATTGGGGATTTCAATGAGATGCTAAGTAATAATGAGAAGAACGGGGCTAGTCTTGTGGCTCCCATTAGAATGGATCTGTTTAGAGATTTCTTAAATACCACTGGTTTAATGGATGTGTCACTGAAGGGGAACAAGTGTACGTGGATGAGTAACCCTAGGGAGAGAGTGGTCACTCTTCAAAAGATTGATAGAACTCTGGTCAACTAGAATTGGAGATAGTTATACCCCCATGCACTTGGTATTGCCCTTCCAATTCTTAATTCTGACCACTCGCCACTTATCTTACACCTTAACCCTCCCACTAGGAGCCCAAAGGTGTTTAGATATGAAAGTATGTGGGAGGAGCATGAAGACCGTAGAAGAGTGGTTGCTGAGGGATGGTTTAGCCTTATTGAGAGTAACAACAGTTGGGAGAACTTCAGTTCTAAAGCTAAGAATTGCAAGAGAGCCCTAGGAAAGTAGGAGAAGGAGACCTTCAAAAATGCAGCAAATGAGATTCTCAAGCTAAAATCGAAGATCCAAGTTATGACCAACAACAACCAAGTCTCTGGGAACTCTGCTGAGGTAACTAATACAAGAAAGGAGATTGATAGGCTATGGAAACAAGAGGAAAGGTATTGGGGCCAGCAATCTAGAGTGAAGTGGGCTTCCTATGGTGATCAAAATTCTAAATTCTTCACCACTGTGCATAGAAGAGAAAGAAACAAATTACATAGGCTCATGGATAAAGAAGGAATTTGGGTGGAGGGGCAATCAAATGTTCTAAAAGCTGTGGTTGATTACTTTAGTGACTTAGATGCCTTCTCCGAACCTATCATTCACCCTGACAGCCTCCAGGTGTTCCCTAACCTTGTGACTAATGAAATTAACGATGCTCTATTGGCTCCTATTTCTAGTGGGGAAGTGGAAAAAGCAGTGTTTGCTATGGGGCCCAAAAAGCTCTTGGGCCTGATGGATTCAATGGTGAGTTCTACTAATAGAATTGGGCAACTATTGGGGAGGATGTTATTGGTGCAGGGTTGGAATTCTTTAACACAGGGATTATTGGTGAATCTATTAATGACACTCTGGTGGCCCTTATTCCTAAAATTCCCCACACAGAATCTATTTGTCAGCTAAGGCCAATTAGCTGATGCAACTATATTTACAAAGTCATCTCCAAGATTTTTGTAACTAGACTTAAACCTCACCTTCAGCAGCTGATCTCTCCACAGCAAGGTGCTTTTGTTGGAGGTAGGCTCATCCAAGACAACCTCGCTGTAGCTCAGGAGGCATTTCACTTTTTAAATAAGAGAAACAAAAGCTCTAGTCAAGGCTTTGCCATCAAGCTTGACATGAATAAAGCATATGACCGAATTGATTGGGTATTCTTGAAGGAATTTCCGATAGTCTATGGGTTCAATGATCAATGGGTCTCTTTAGTGTTGTCTTTTGTGTCATGTGTCAAGTATGTTTACCAAGTTAATGGTGTCAGAAGTCGTGTCCTGTCTCCTAGTAGAGGTCTTAGACAGGGGATCCCCTCTCCCCTATCTTTTTATTCTTGTTTTTGATGTGTTGTCTAGACTTATATCTAAAGCTTGTGCTGATAGATTGATTTTAGGGATTAGTTTGGCTCCAGGATCCCCTACTCTCACCCACTTGTTTTTTGCAGATGATGCATTGACTTTTGGAAAAGCTATCCTCCAAGAGGCATATCAAATTATGAACATCATCAACAAGCTTACTAAGGCATCTGGGCAGAAGCTAAATCTTCAAAAGTCAGACCTGATTTGTGGGAAAGGCATTCACCCAGGCCTGAGGGACTCTCTATCTGAGGCTTTTAGTATCCCTTTATGGCACCCTCCTGGTAAATACTTGGAGATCCCAGCTGAATGGGGACACTCTAAGTAGGCCTAGATATGCCTTCAATGTCCTAATGAATACTTGGCTAGAATGCTTAGAGGAATTTACTGCAATATAGAGAGTTTCTGGGAGGTGAAACCCAAACAAAGAATCTCATGGGCTTGGAGGAGCATTCTTCATGGGAGGGATATCATTAAAGGTAAGGGGCAATGGAATATAGGAAATGGTGAAAGCATCAGAATTGCAGAGGACTCGTGGTTGGCATCAGGGGAAAAGGCTATAAAGAGACAAGGTTGTGTGGCTAACTTGGTTCAAGATCTAATCACCCCTAACTCTCATTCTTGGGATCTGGTTGCTCTAGGAAATGCTCTTGAACCTCATTCAGCAATTGAAGCAATGAAGACTCCTATTGGGGGGGGGGGGGGGGGGGGGGGGGGGGGGCTGTCCATTGCTCCTGATAAACTTTTCTGGCCTCTCACTCCTAAGGGTATCTACAATGTAAAATCTGGTTATAATTGGATTGTGGAATCTAGTTCTGGTACAGAGCCTGCTGCTTCTTCCTCTTATGTTCACTCTGAGAGTTCTTGGAAAGCTATTTGGGGTGCTAGTGCCCCTGAAAGGGTGAAACATTTCGCTTGGAAGATCAAGCACAATGCCATAGCTACAAGAACTAACTTGGTCAAGAAGAGAATTGCCATTAGCCCACTTTGCCCTATATGGCACCTTGAAGAAGAAATCTTGGAGCCCTTTCTGCTGCTATGCCCTTGGACCACTCCACTCTGGTTTGGTCTCCAATTGTGCCCTGTCCCTACTGTGTTCAATACTTCCTCTTTGAATGAGTGGCTGGATGATCTCATTCGAGCTAATGATGGCGATAGTAACGGGGGTAACTTCTCTAAAGCATTATTTGCCTTATGGGAGATTTGGAAAGCTAGAAATAGTAAAATCTTTTCGGAGAAACATCCTAACCCTAATGAGGTCTTATTTAGCATCAAATCTTCATTTGCTGAGTTTCAATCTGCTACCCAAAAACCTAATTCTCAAGATTCAGATCCTAATAGGAGTACCATTCGTTTTGCACTCAAATGGCGACCCCCTAGAGACACGGTGATTAAAATCAACACTAGGTCGTGGTAGAAGTGAGATTGTCTGCAGAAATGAGAAAGGGGATATGGTTTCGGGATCTACCTCAACTTTATTTGCGGTTGATGTGCTAACTGCTGAAGTCTTGGCCAAGGGTGAAACCATAACCCTCGAGTCAAACTTGAATCTCTCTTCTTTGCTACTAGAATCGGACAATTTGACCCTCGTGGAAACATGTAGAGGAAACCTAGTGAGAAGAGGTATTGAACAGATTACTAACGAGATTCGAAGAATGAAGAGCAACTTTACCTTGATTGGGTTTCTGTGGGTGAAGCGTGAGGGGAACAGAGTAGCAGATCTTATAGCAAACTTAGGTGTTGCAGGCGATCATCATGGAAATTGGATGATTAACCCTCCGGTGGCGCTGTGTTTGGCATTGATTGAAGATTCTCCGGAGATATCGCAATGAGACGTGTGAATGAAGATGACCTTTGCCAAATTAGGGTTAAGATTAGATTGTGTTGTGAGTGAAGTTATTTGACATTCCTTTTCTGTCTAAGTTGTTGGGTGGGTGTTGAACCGGGTTTGTATTGTATTATGGGCTGCTATGTGGACCTTTTTGGGACCCAGTAGTTGTATCTCTATGTTTGTTTGGAATTTGCGTTTGGGTTTCTCTGTAACGGTTGGGGCCTAGCCCATCTTAATTGAAAGTATCCGTTTTCAGTTGACCAAAAAAAACACGTCAAAGGAAAAAAATGAATTGTAAGTTAGAAAAGATTAGAAAAGCTGATTTAGTATTAGATTTCACCAATAATAAGCATTTTGTTTAAAATACTATCATTATAAATTCTGAAATACTTCATTGAAAACCACAATTTTTATTGATTTGAGTGGGTTTTTGTTTCCATCATAAACAAGTACTTTTAAACCTTGATTACTTTGGACTCTTGAAAGAGCAACATATGGCCTTGTGATTTGTTTATAGTCATAGCATATAACAATAATTGAAAATTGTCTTCTATTTAATTTGAAAGGCCAAGATGATTGAGAAGAAGACATTGTCATTCTTGGAATATATATAATGTTTCCATTGTTGTTCCCCATCATGATCTTAGCCTCAATGACATATAACTATTAGTCTTGTACCATTGCATAACCACTCAGATTGATCTATATTTCCCAAAAGCATTATAAGAGTGCCAACTTTAAGCTTAATTCTATGATTTGCAAGACCGGAAGTTCTTAAAGTATTTAATACTTTAAAAATTCTGGTGTCAAACACATGGGCTGCCTTTGCCTATATAAGCTTTGCCAGATCAGGCATAATATCCTGCATTGCCTGTTTTGAAAATAAAGTTGAGTAATAAAGTTGAGTAAATATGAAAATCACAAAACCAAATATTTGCCCTGAAATGAAAATAGGCAAGGCAGATGACAGATTGGGAGTTCCTTCCCATAACTGACAAATCGTATTAATGTAATTAGCATAAAAATGGCACAATGTAGTCATAAATTAGTTGAGTAGATTAAGCTAAGCTCTACACATTACAAAAGTGTAGTCATAATTTAGTTGAGCACATTAACAGCATCTCTACACATCACAAAAATGCAGGACTACATTGGTTGAACCTAAAGACAGTGGTAAGACTTCACCTAATTGATAACATTACAAATTTAGTTCATGAAAGAGGTAACTCTGTTCTAGGAAGTAGAACTTAGAAACCGAAAAAACCCAGCTCGCTGGCTCTCTCCTTTTCAAATGTCTCGAAGTACTGATAGATGATTGTTACTGCAAGTAATATTCCGGTTCCTGAACCAATAGCTCCCATGAAATCTGCCAATACTGTCAAGGCACCAATACAGATTCCTCCAAATGCAGCCGCAGTGGGAATGTATCTATTCAGTTCTTTCTGCAAGTTTGACTCCCGATGCCCAGGCATTACCATTTGTTGTTCCTGCATGTTGAAAATTGATGTTATGACTGCCGAAATTTTAGAAAGCAGTAGAATTGAAGGATTCAGGTCACCTCACAAATTTAACTATGAAGATAAATTTCCATGCATCAAAGAATGCATGGCAATAAAACAGTCATCAACTTACAAAAAAAAAAGAAATAGTAGAGTTGCCATCATGCTATAATTTTTAGACACGGTTGATTCTAACTCAGATTCAATCCTATCTAATATTCCGCTGTGTTTTAGAGACTATTGGTGGTACAATCAACAAAGACAGATTAGTATTATAAATAAAAGGAATAGGGGAAACAAGCCTTTCGGCATTAAAAACATTGTAAATCAGTCATACAGCTTATTAAACAAACGAACATTTTCTTAAGAACATGTGCTGAGAAAACAGGCTAGTCATATACCAAAGTACTAGTTAAAGATATAATTCTTAATCAAAAATGAATTTACATAAATGTATGTTAAATCAGTACCTTCAGCTGCTTTGCAACATCCCTAGCAGATGAACCAGAGACTTCAATCCATGTTTTCGAGAACAAGGCACAGGCGGACAACATAAATACAAGGTAGAATAATGCATGGAAAGGATTGGCTGCCATGTCAGCTAAGCTGGAAAAAAACAATAATTCAAATGATAAACTAGAGTTAAGACAATGATTAAGAACACTAAACATATAACTGATTGAAATTGGTATCATAGTGGTCTAGCAAACAAGGCAAAGATTTGAAAAGGTTTATAAATCATATCAACAGAAGCACCTCTATTACCTGGATGGTGCAGTTATATAGTATGCAATGCCACCAACAGGAATAGAATGTCCACCTCCATATTCAGAATCCTTCCATTTGCCCAGCAGATTCACAATGAAGTTTCCACTGTACTTTCTGTGTAGCAACTGTTCAAAACCAATAGCTTGTTAAAAACAGCAACAAAATATTTACTCCAAGTAGCAAATTTCCATAATAAAACTCAACTACCTGGGAAATGAAGTAGAGATTGGAAACAAGGGCAGACTGAAGAATAATGGGCATGTTAGAGGTGTAAAATAGTTTGATTGGATATGAACCCTGCTGTCCACGGGCATTCTTTGACCTTACAGGCAAAACCACTCGGAAACCTTGGAAGTATATCACAATTAGAAAGATCAAGACAGTAGCCAGCAGATTTGTCACATTGGGAAGATTCTGCCGGTAAAATGCCTCTCGAAGGGCACGAACCTTGTCTGTTCTTGTTATCAACAAATGGAATAGAGCAATAACAGCACCCTCAAATTCAGCTCCCCGTCCACTGTTTATGGTGGTGGGACTAAAGGCTTTCCATATGATGTTTTCACTGCAACGTAATCAGAGAATTCTTCTTAAGTTTTTGATAAAGGACATATTCTTTGTGTAATAGTTGCAGTATAAGACATAAAAGCTCAATGCCACAAAACAAATAGTAACATAGAAAAAATAAAAATAGACACTACAAAACTTACCAGATATTAGTGGCAATGAAGAGAGAAATTCCAGATCCCAAGCCATATCCTTTTTGAAGAAGCTCATCCAAACATATGACAATGATACCCGCAAAAAAGAGCTGGAGGATGATGAGGATTGCATTTCCCACACCAAGTTGGCCCACACTACCATACATTCCAGAGAGAACATAGGCAACAGCCTCCCCAACAGCTATCAGAATGCCAAGCAGCTTCTGTGCACCATTTCTGGGAGAGGAGGAATTTATCTCAATGGTCAATGATTTGTCACATTATGGCAGCACAAACCTCAATAGGAGTATGCAGAATTGGTGAGGAATTGACAAGCATAAGACAGCCCAATGAACATGCGAAATCATTTCAACAGGTATATCATGCAACAAATGGTACTTACAAGAGAGCTCGATCTTCCCGTACGTTGTTGTCCACTTCAATGATCTTTGAACCAGCCAAAAGTTGCATTACCAGCCCAGAAGTCACAATGGGGGTGATACCGAGCTCCATAACAGTTCCACGGTTTGAAGCTAGGATAACACGCATCCAATAGAATGGATCTGCACCTGTTGTTGAGTGTATTCCATACAAAGGGAGCTGACTACAAACCAGAAAAATGAACAGGGAGATCACAGTATATATGACCTTCTCCCTAAATGGCACTTTCCGGTCAGCGGTCTGAACTTCAGGAAGGAATGAGAGAAATGGTCTAACTAAGTGAAGCACTCTAAACCCACCTCCCATCTTACAAAGTTACACGAATTCAACCTGCACCAGACATTTATAATGCATAGATAAGTGGATATCAAAGTGGAAAGACCAATAAAAACTAATACAATAAAAGGACACCTCATTATCCAACAATATCATTTGACAAAATACAAAGGAAACAACGACATTATCTAATCCAACAATATAACACACAGAAAATTTTTTAATTGAAAGATTGTCGTCATTAAGAGCAAGTCATGCATACCCATGAATTTATATAAACAACTATCAATGCTCCACATATTAATTAAATCATCAGCATATATAATATAATACCAGAAAGATAATCAATGACAAATTTTGGTACGCATTGAACGACATAAACCCTTAAAATAAGAGACATTGACATAACAACCACATTCATCACCAAACAAAATTTAAAACTTAAAATAAAAACAAAAAAACAAAATTCAAGCAAAGCATTAGCAATATGTAGCCTGATCGAGCTAGATCCACGTCAATGCATTCAAAGAAAACCACAAAAAAAACAAATTCAAAAACATACACGAATTATAAACCCTAATTCCACGCCACAACTACAAGGACAATTCACACCCCAATTCTACGCCGTCTATGAACATGCAAATTGCAATGCAAGAATAATGCACATAAGCAGAAAACGAATAACAGAATACAGAATCGAGATCCAATAAAGCAGAAAGATTTACGCAGAGAATTTACCAGATTGTTGATGAACTGCGATCGATGGAATGAGAATTTTGTTGAGAAATTGAAAACAAGGAATAGGGAAAGAGAAATTGTGTTCCCTTGCTGAGGTAAGAAGTGGATCTGTGAGAATTAGAGCTTCTTATTCAAATAGGAGAAAGAATGAAGGAGAGCTCTACGTGGAATAACAAATCAAAATGTGACACGTGTCTTTTTCGCTGACGTGGTAGTACTAACCATTTTTGACCACTTTCTTGTTATTTCTCGGGTTCAAATTTTTTTCAATACCCACCGCCAACCACCTAGGCACCTACACAAGATATTGGAAAATAAGAATAAAATTCAATGAAAAATATATCTAATCTGTAGTCCAAACAGAATTTGGCATCCTTATGTCGGTGTTGCTTCGAAGCTGGATTTGCAGAGAGTATAATAGACACTGCCTAAGCTTGAAATGAATCTTTTGTAGAAGACAACGTTTGGTATTTTTTTTTTGGGTCAATCCAACGTTTGGTGTTTAGATGGAAAAGTCCGTCAAAATCGAGGGTAATTTTGTAATTACAAAAATATTGTAGGTTTTAATTGTAACTTCTTTTGAAGAAGTTATTAAACGAGGTAATTAAAATTGTTCTTTGGAAATGAATTTTTTGTTGACAGTTATTTTTACGGTAAACTAAAAGTCACCTACCACTTCGTTTCTAATGCATCTAGCCAACTATTTTGGTAATTTAAATTGTAGAATTATTGTGTTTGAATTAACACCTATTTTCAAAAACATTGAAATATGTAGAGGCATAGTTTAATGTGGGACCTATTTCCGAGACATTAATTTATGCTACTTGGTAATTGTTATTTATGCAACTCTGTAACTGTGGCTCTCATTTGTGCTACTCAGTAAATGTTATTTGAATTAATATAGAGATGTGATATCAATGCGGTTCATTTTCAATTCCAATTTAATATTCTTTTAATTTCGAGGTCCTTATTTAAACCCATGGCATATGGAGCTTCTATGATAGACTTTGGTTTGAAGATAACATTTCATTCTGCCATTATATATTGTTAAACTTCCTTATATACTTTTATGGTAATTTTCTTCCTTTGATTTTGGGTAGTAAATTGATTTTGTTTTATTGAGACAAGGGGGAAGACTGGCCCTTCGGGCCCGTCTTCCACGCGTTACAGTAGTTACTTATGTAACAGTGGTTTGTTGTGAGTTTCAGACTGGGTTAGCTCAGTCCAAATCAGTTTCGCTCTAAGGGCCCAATAAATACTTTGCTGCAATTCTCTATTCACACCCTCTTGATATAATGGCCAATATCGCCTAAGCGAGGTCGAAAAGTCAGATCACACCTCATGTCTTGACGCGCTCTTCCAAGAGCCTTTCGACCTAGCCGTGCCTGTCTTCCGCGTGTTACAATAGATATTTATGTAATAGTGATTTATTGTGAGTTCGGGTCCATCCACAACATATGCGATAGATGAAGAGACTATCTGCATGAGAGAAACATAACATATTTCGATCAGTATATAACTAAAATGTCTAAATTTGAATTAAATATAGATCATAAAATACAAATAAAATGCTATCACTTCTCATTGCTGTCGATGTAAAACAACGCGAGGGATTAAAGAGATCAAAAACTTAGGCATTAATTTTAATTGCGGAACAATAAGAACAACACCCAAAATCATTAATAAACAAACAAACAAATAGGAAAATTGATTCCTCCCCCATATTAAGACTAACTATAACAAATGGTAGTAAAGCCTGGTAGTTCGAGGTTACATGATAGACAGTCGCTGAATACATTATAGGAGAGGATAGTACCTTGGTTAATGTAAGCCATGAAAGCAATTCCCAGTATTTTCTTGATTACATGAGAAGTTAACATAAACACTAGCACAAAATAAAATAAAACTGATATAACTAAATAATTGAGAAGAGGAGAGTACCTTGTTTAATGTAAGCCTTGGGAGAAGGAGATTGCTGCCATTGAAATATGAAAGATATAACCTATTGCTTTCACACAACTGATGGTTCCTCCATTTTTAAAATATTAACAAAACGTGTGGCAAAAGAATGAGATAATTGAATAGGAAAATAAATAACAAAAATAAAATAATGGTACTTGAAAGGAATGAAATCTGTTACCTTCTTTAAATTTTAGTGAATTGTTAAAGTTAAGAAAAAGAATACCAAGAGAGATAAATTAGCAAATAGGTGGAGTACAATGTGACGGTTAAGTAAGACGAATGATGGCAATGGAAGCCTCCATGGAAGTGATGTCTATCTGACACATTTGTGAAACGTAAGGCAAAGCATCAATTTTTTTGGCTGATTTCTTCCGAAGATGAAGAAAGAAAGAAATGGAATAGAGAAAAAAGAGGATGGACTGACAGACCGAGAAACTGAGGGAGAGTTATGTTCATCCGTTTAAAGTTTTTGGAAAGGTGATAAACTGTTGTAATAAAAAAGTGGGAGCAGTTAAAGGAAGTTACTGCAAGTTACAATTGAAACATAAAGAAGCACACGTTATGTAGTGCCGTGCAGCAGTTTTTTTTCAATAGAAAAATAAGTAGCAGTTTTTTAGTAGAAATAACAGTGGATGAAAGGGTATCCGTGTAATGTTGACTGAATTATTTAAGGATAAAATGGGAAGAAAAATTTGACACCAAAAAAGAAGTTACAATTGGAATTCTCTTTATATATAGGTATAGATATATAGGTATAGATGCATATGTTTTTGGGATGATGACGTTGTAGAATCTGATTTGGGAATACAATTCAACATTTAGGGTACAAAGTAGTAGTAAATTGGAGGAATGAAAGTAGTAGCAAAATGCCGGACTGAAGTCCGCCAAAATTGAGGTTAATTTTGCAATTACAAATTAATAAAAGTGGAATGAAATAATTAGTGTAGAAATGACTATTAGACGGATAGTTAATGATGCAATAAATTGCAAACTTTAATTAATTACGACTCAAAAATTGCATTTTCCTGTTGCTGATTTTTAATGTTATGCTTTAGCCTTCGACAAATATTTATAATACGTCCCTATTCATCGAACATTGGAAATTGCATAATGTATTTTTTATTTCTAAGGCCGTAAGTTTTTGAATTAAAGTTGATTAAAAAAAGTTTTTGAATGAATATTTGGTGCACCCATGCATGGGAAATGAGTCATATTAACTATTATTATGTTTCCAATGCAACAAGAGTCTTGGTTTATGTTAGTGTGGTTTATATTGTTGAGTATTAAAAAAGTTTCAGCTTTTCTTTTTAGATTATCTGAGAATGAAAAACGTTTTTTTTCTCACCCACTCAAACCGGTGATTTTAGTTTCCATTACCTTCTTCAATGTCACATGCATAATCTTTTTATTGGTTTCTTCTTTTCTTTTTCTTTTGCTTTGAGTTTGAGTTAGTGGCTAATTTTGAGTCTTAATTTCATTTCTTGCAGAAGTAGTATCGTGGTGGTTGGCCGCCTGATGGTGGTGTTGCGCACCTGCAATAGTGGGTTGCTCGCAGTAGCAACGACACTAAGTAAAGGCGGTGGTGACAATGAGCTAAAGTGGATTTTAATTGTTTTCCCTAGAAGTTTGTTTTTGCCCTTTTGCATTCCTCAATTAGCACCTGTTTCCTAGAAAGTATCAACCGCCACTGCAGATGGTAGGGATACACTTTTTGGGCAAACAAATCGAGGTGATAGTGCCTTCATTCCTCAATTAGCACCTGTTGATTAACATGATTTCACATGTCGCTTTTACATTAATATGGGATATGAATGCTCACAATGTTTCGAGATCCCTCTTGATGCTCAAATCTTCCTCACAAGTACGTTCCTTTGAGAGAAAGAGAGGGGCTAGGAAGAGAGGGCTAGCGTACTAGGGAGGGAGAAAGAGAGGGAAAAGGGACGTCGAGTACTTTTAAGAAAGTTTAGATGTTTTGGTTACTAAATGACGTGGACTCTTTTTTTTCTTTTTATGAAGTTTGAGGTTGAACATCATGAACTCTATAGGGTGAAGAAGTTATATTTCAACAAGCAAGCAGAACACAAAAAAGATATATTAAGAAGTTGAAGCATTAATAAAAGGCTTCCTTCAACTTCTAAGTTCATATGCACTCTCTTTCTTATTCATATTTTCCCCACTTTTTAGTCAATTGAGAGTATTTTGAGAGATTTTTTTTTTAATTTACCATCAAATGTTTATATACTCAAAAAATATTTTTTTGACCAAAATATACTCAACAAATATTATCAAGTAATATTCTTGAAAGGTAGTGTTCAGCCTTTGCTCCAAGATATGCTTGATGCTCTTTTGATCAGTCTTGATTGTAAAAGGAGCATAAGCTAAGTAGGTGCTCCATTTTTTAATAGCATAGATAATTGCCAATAATTCTCTTTCATTAATAGAAAGAGCTTTTTGCGTAGGGCCCAAAGATTTGCTTATATAAGCAATTGGGTGTTGATCCTACATTAGGATAACTCCTATCACTTTCCCTGAAGCATCAGTCTCCACAATAAACCTCATAAAAATCTGGTAACTTGAGAACATGTACAATAACTAGGGCATTCTTCAAGGCAGAAAAAGTCTGCCAAGATTTATCAAACCAAGTAAAGGAATCCTTCTTCAACATATCTGTCAAGGGCTTAGCAATGCTACCAAAAGATTTGACAAATCTTCTATAGTAACCAACCAATCCCAAAAAGACACACAATTCCTTAAGATTAGAGGGAACAGGCCAATTGCTTACTGCTTGTAGCTTAGCAGGATCAGTAGCAACACCCTCTTGAGTGATGAAATGGCCCAAGTATTCAACCTTTGGAGTTGCAAATTGACACTTTGCTTTGTTGAGGAATAATTGTTCCTGTCTCACAGTGTTAAAAACCAAGGATAGATGCTCCAAATGATCTAAAATATTCTTACTAAAGACAAGAATGTCATCAAAGAAAATAATCACAAACTTTCTCAAAAATGGCCTGAAAATATGGTTCATAAGTGTGTGAAATGTGGCAGGAGCATTGGCTAATCCAAATGGCATGACTTGGTATTCATAATGGCCACAATGAGTTTTAAAAGCTGTTTTAAATTCCTCACCAATGTCCATTCTCACTTGGTGATACCCAGACCTTAAATCTAGTTTTGAAAAAAATAGATGCTCCACCTAATTCATCCATCAAGTCCTCAATTAGGGGAATAGGGAACCTATCCTTAATTGTATTGGTATTTAATCTTCTAAAGTCTACACATAGGCGCCAAGAATTATCTTTCTTTCTTACCAATACAGTAGGAGAAGAGAAAGGACTAGTACTATGCTGAATTATTCCTTATTCTAACATATCCCCTACTAATTTATCCACAATATTCTTCTATATAGCAGAATATCTATATGGTCTTAAATTAAAAGCTTCAGTACCTTCTTTGAGTGGAATACAATGATCAAAACCAGACCTATGAGGAGGTAACTGAGTAGGCTCCTGAAATACATCAACATAGGAATCCAAGATTGCTAAGTCTTCTGGAGGAGGGACAACATCAGTAGTAGCTGGAATCAACGTGCAAGAAGGCACAATCAACTGAGGAACATCATTCTCAATACTCAGCAAACATAACTCTACCCCCTGCTGGAAAGCTTGAGAGAATGTTTTGTTGTTAATCAGCTTCAATGAAGGGATTCTGGCACCTCTCGGCAATAATTTACGCCCTTGAGTAGTGAACTCCATATGTAACTTGTGAAAATCCCATAGAATAGGGCCCAAAAACTTCAACCATTGAATTCCCAAAATTACATCTTAGTTTCCAAGTGGAAGAACAATCATATCAGCAGTGAAAGTGGCCTATTGTTATTGCCATTTGAACCCTTCAGACACATATGGAGCAACCAATTTGTGACCACCCCCAGCAGTAATAGGCAAAGGAGAAAAACTTCAATTTTGCAACCCAATTTCTTTGCCAAGTCTAAATCTAAGAAGTTGTGAGTACTACCACTATCCAAGAGGATATGTAGCAACTTCTTGTCATACATTCCTGTAAAACGTATTGTTTGATTGCTACTAGTACCAGTCATAGCATGTAATGAGAGTAAGGGTGTATCATGGGTTTGTGAAGTGTCTTGGGGGGTATAGGTTTTGACTCATTAGTTTCAGGCTCTAGAGGTTCTTCCTCCTCTAATTTCAAGACCATTAGCTGGTTTTTTCTGTGTTTGAGATGATGACCTAGTGTAAATGGTTCATCACAAAACCAACAAAGTCCCTTGGCTCTTCTATCGGCCATTTCAGCATTAGATAGAGTTCTATTGGTCTTAGTAAATAAGGGTTTTTGGGTAGGGTTGTTTCCTAAGGTAGGAATTTGTGTTTGAGTGGGAAGGGTGGATTTGGTGGCTGAGGTGGAGGGTTTCTGGTGTGTGAAAAACGTGTGGAAGTATACACAGTCACAAACAAGTAGTATAAAAGATCGAACCCACAGGGATTGGATTAACTCTTATATATTGTTGTAAAGAAATGTAATTTAGTGCGACTACACTATTCAAAATTTTGCTTGAAGTTGAAGTTGAAGTTGAAATGAAAATTAAATTAAAGGAAAGCAAGTAAATTGTGCAGGAAATCAGTTGAGAATGATAGTTGAGATGTATTCACTATCTAAATCACTTTTGAGTGTATTGTGTTTTCTTGTGGTGCAGATGCACTTGGTGCAGCTGCATCAGTGTGTGCTGGTCAGCTACTTTCTTCGGAGTTTCGTTACAAGCTCTTATGATCCTATTTTTTTGCGGTAAAGAAAGAAGTTGTCAATTCCTCTCTCGCCCCCTTACAGATAATCCAAGTTGCTAAATAAGTACACTCTTGTATCTTAAGATCTCACTACACTACTTGTAAGGACTATGTTAACCTAAGGTTTAGGAATTAACAAGCTAACTTCATTAAAACGAGTTTAACAAAAAGCTTTATTAAACACTTATCCTTACTTAGTTCTTGATTTCTAGTTATAAGCCAATTAAGTGAATATAACTCTACTTGTTCTAAGTGATCAACTTTAAAACAAGATTAAGAATTTAAACACAAGAACTAAAGTGCTTACACCACTTGAAAACACAATAACTTTCCTCAAAAGATCATTGGAAAGTTAGAACATCCCAACTTAAGAGATTTAGCTCATGATGGGCATATCAAAGCAAATATAATTGAAATAAAACATGTTGCAATAAAGGAAATTACAAGAGAATTCAAAAGAGTAAGAATTACAACAATTGAAAGACTCTTGCATATATTTGCTTACAACCAATTTCTTACACCTATTAGTTCTTTGAAGAAGTGGAAAAAGAAGTTGTCAATTTCTTCTCACCTTCCTCTCAAACTAACACTAATTTAAACTAAGAAAATATGTAAAAAGAACTAGAAGAAATAAACTAGAGAACTATGAAAAGCTAGTAAAGACTATGAACAAAAAGTAAGTATGTAAAAATCTATATATTTTTCAAGTGAAGATTTGAGTCCTATTTATAGCCTTTGGAGATTTCCTTCATGTGGGGGTTTCCTTGATGATCAAGCTAACCAAAGGGTGTTTAACCATGGTTACTTTTCAGAAGATGGAGATAAGCTTTTGATTCCCATACTCAACCTTAAAGGGAGGTCCAATAGGAAGTAGCCACATGTCTTTGTGAATGATTATTTATGATGGTCTTCCATTGTAGGCGCCTCCTTTTGCAAGTGGCCATGTGCCCCCATGTGACTCTGAAGCAAGCAGCAAGCCAACTAAGCATTATAGCAACGGTAAGAATTGAGGTGCTTCCAATGTGGGGTTGTGAGCTGCTTCGGTGTGGAGAGGTGCAGTTGCACCAACTTCCCTTCAGGTGTAGTTACACCTAGTGCAGATGCACTAAACTACAGCTGTACTGAACAAACACATCAAACATACCAATATAAATGTAAAATGCTAATTTATCGACATCTTTCACCTTAAAACCATAAATGTTGTTATTTTATTCATACTACCATATTTAACACATATTATACTTGATTATGGGCAATTATTTAAGTGTAGAAGCACGAATAACTCTATATAAAATAGAGTTATCACACCCCCAAACTTAATTCGTTGCTTGTTTTCAAGCAATGACAAAAAAGAAAATACTAATAAGATTTTCATAATCAAGAAGAACAGATCAGCTCACATCTTTTTCGAAGAATGATTTTCAAGAATGCATTTTATGAACTTCATTTTTTCAGAAAATTTTGTCTTTGTGCCTTTGAATTCCAAAACATCCAAAGCTATTAAAACTCATTTGAGTGAGTGTGTGCCCCACTGAGATTCAATCAGTTCCAAAGCCAAGTAACAAGTTTCTCCTAGCCTTTGAAAAGTTTAGATCACGTTTGGTCAAAACAAACATGTTTCAAAATATAGAATAACAAAATTTCTCAAGATTGGGGACTTTTAAGCACAACAAAGGGCTTGATTTAAGTATTTCAAAACTATTGAGTCAATGCACTATTTGTATTTGTGGTAGTTCTTTTTCTTGATGCAAATGCAGTGAGTGCAGGTGCATCGTTTTTCTGGGGTGCAGTTGCACTAGGTATTTTTAAACTAGTGCAGATGCACTGAACTTTTTGATGGTGCAGTTACATTTAGTGCAACTGCACTTGATACTTCTTTTCAAGACTTGTAGCTTATATTGCCCTCCTCACTGTCCTCCTTATGCATACTTTTTTCTTTGGTCAGTTCTGTCTTCTTTTCTTCTTTTTCTTTTTCTTTGAATTTTTCTTTTTCTGACCAAATGCACTATTGGAACAGGTACAGTTTATGACTCAGGCAATAAAGCTTTCTTTCATTTTGAGCTCTTTTGGTAACCTATATGCATTGACTACTCTAAGTTTTTCATACTCTTGCCTTTGTATTCATAAAAATTCCCCCAAACTTAATTCTTTAAGCTCTTCTATATTTTTAATAAAAATTTGTTTTTGACCTTAGTTTTCTCAAAATCCCTCTTGCATCGGATAGCTTATTACATAGTAAGGTTCTTTTTTTAAAATTTTAGCTTTGATGTGTTGAAGTGATAATAACAATGGTTGTTTTTGGAAAAACAAGGCTTCTTTTTCTTTTTCTCTTGTTTCATCATTAAAAATCAGTTCACAAATTGCATTTTCTTTAAGTTTTTGAAAAAGGCTATAAGCTGATCATGCTTCAAGACTCATCAAATCTTTTTAAAACACTTATTTAGCTTTGTTAAGTAAATCTAAAAATAGTTAAAACATGACGCTTATTAACACAGTATAAATAAATAAAACACACATAAGTACTAAAACAAACACACATATTATAGACTAGCACATGCATCAAAAGTTTGAGTGCTCTCCACCTAACTTAAAAGTGAGCAGTGTCCCTACTGCTCTAAGTTGAGTTTTAATACTGATTGTTCCAAATGGGGGAGGGGGGTTAATACATGTGGGACTCAAAACCAGTTAACAGAAGTATATAGCAAATGTACTGAAAGTAGAATATTTAAAAAAAACAACATTTACAGTTTACTCAGGTTTTGCTCCAGATCTGAGTGTGTTGCTGATCCTTGTTGCTGGACGTTGAATCTTCAGTTTTGGTGGCCTTTTCAATGCAGCTGCCTTGGATGCAGTTGTTGTTGTTGCTTTTTCTGCTTCAAGAGGTGCATCTGCACCTTTGTTGTTCCTAGTGCAGCTGCACCAGATGTTGGCTTGAGTGCAGCTGCACCAGGTGCATCTGCACGGCTTTGATCAGCAACTTCTTGTGGTTGCTTCTTTCCAGCATCAGTAACTTCAGTGGTGTTCTTTTGACTTTCTTCTTTCTCTTTGGCCTGACTTTCTTCCACTTCATTTGCTTCTGCCTCTTTAGCTCTTTCTTCCTCACCAGATTGTTCAACCTCTTTTTCTTTCTCAGCCTCTCCCATTGTTGGGGTCTCCTTTGTAATTCCAGCAGCCTCAGCAGTTTCTTTGAGAATTCTTTCAAATTCTTGTCGCCTCTTATCTTCCAATTCTCTTAGTACTACTGCAATAGTGTCATGCATGTCCTTTGGGTAGATGGTGACTGTTGAAAACTTCTTGGATGCAGATGCATCAGGTGCAGATGCACCAGCTGCTGGTTTATCAGGACCTCCATTTCCAGCTTTCTCCCCTGCTTCTTTTGTTGGTTCTTCATTAATAACCTGCAATTTATCTTTCAAAACATTGGGGTTAGTTGGAATAACAGGATCAGGTTGTGTTGGCTTTGGTTGAGTTTGTTGAGGTGGAGTTAGTTCTTTTTGGGTTGGTTGGTTGGGTGACTTTTGTTGTGGTGATTGAATTGGAGATATTGAAATTGATGGGGATTTTTCTGGTTCTGGCTGGGGTTGTTGCTTTGATGGGCTCAGTGGGGGTGAGAAGTGGTTCTACTGTCTTTTTAGCAGCTTTCTTCTTTCTCACTAGTTCTTCCATTGTTAAATCCAAATCACCCTCATCTTCAGAATCAGTTTCATCACTTTCTTCATCTTCATTTTGCTCCATTTCTTTCACCATTTTGATAGTCACTGGGTCTTCATCAGTATCATCCAACTCTTCACTC
Organism: Astragalus glycyphyllos; assembly: GCA_963573325.1. Classification (NCBI taxonomy): domain Eukaryota; kingdom Viridiplantae; phylum Streptophyta; class Magnoliopsida; order Fabales; family Fabaceae; genus Astragalus; species Astragalus glycyphyllos. Next base: position 8,257,716 of record OY754310.1, read on the forward strand.
AAAACTTCTCTTCCTCCATTACTTTTTTCTTCCCCTTCCCTTTTCTTTTTGTTTCCTTCTTTCTTTTCAACACCTGCTTTTTCTTTTCTTCTACTTCACTCTCTTCTTTCTCTTCATCTTCCTCTTTTTTTCTTTTTCTTCTTCAAATACCCAAGATGGAAAAACTGGAGTGTCCAGCACTGTTGGTAGTTGTGAAATCTCCAACAACCTTTCTTGCAGCCATTCGTGTTGTTCCTGCTGGAATTTCCAAACAGCTTGGTGCTTCTGCACCAGGTGCTCTTGCACCAAGTTGGGTGTTTCCCTCACAACTTTTCTTTCCTTCAGCCCTGTAGATAAGGCTCCAGGTGGATACTTCCTGTACGGATGCTCTTCAACACTAATTTGGGCCCCTTGCTTCATACACAATTCAGTTATTAAATATGGAAAGAAAAGAAATCCCTCTGTTTTTGTTGCACAATCTAAAATTTCTTTGTTGATGATCTTTCCTATGTTTACATTCTCGTCAGTCAAGATTGAATCCAAAATGATCAATCTATCTTTAGAAACTGTGTATGTGTGTGAAGTTGGTAAGATGGAGCAGTTTATCAACAAGTGTCAGTTTCCTAATTCAGGGATGATGTACTTGGTTTTCAATTTAAACTCAGTTTGAGTAACTTTTTCCCAAGGTGCATTAGGTACTGCCACCCTAGATTTGATTATCTCCATTTGCTTCTTTCCATAAGTCTCCATTTTTTCCTCAAAAGCAGGACCATTATAATAGAGATTATAATGATCATTGAGCCTTTTCTCATCAAAGTATATTCTCCTACCCCTAACAAAAGAGTGATCTTGAATCTTACCTCCTTTGTTGCTTTGAATCCCAGCATAGAATTCCCTCACAATTTGCTCCAAATAGTAAGTTCTGTGCTGTACGAAGAGATCCCAATGCTGAGCATTAATTGTTGCCAAGAAATTAGAGTGTGCCTTCATCAGGTTGTAGCCACGCTCTGGTAAAAATTTCATCTCCCATAGGTGAGGTTTGTCTGCATCAATGGAAACAGTAACTGATGCAGTTGCACCAGTTGACTTCTTTGATGGTTCTGCATTCAAATTCTTGCCTGATGACTTGATAGCTACTTGTTTGCGCACTATTTTTTGAGAGATTGGGTTTGGAATTTGTTTGGAGATGGTGTAGGGTTGAAGATGAACAGTAACGGATTTGGGTTTTTCTGAGAAAGAGAATTGTTTTGTGGGTGGTTACTGTTTTAGAGAGTGTGGTATTGAATTGGGGGTGTGAAACGGTTACTTTTTGGGTTAGTGGGATGGTTTAAATGAGGTAATGGGTCTAGTGGAGGTTGATTTGATGGATATTTGTAGCCGTTAGGCTAAGTGGAGTTACATGCAAGGCTACACGTGTCTGATTAGGTAAAATCACACTGTTTAAACAGGGTTGCTTTGTGTTGCGCTGGCAGTTTACCAAAATCATCCTCCCTTTTTGAAATTGTTGGTGCAGTAGCACTGGAAAGTGCTAGGTGCAGATGCACCACTTCCTGCTTTTCTACAAAACACTTGAAAAACATCAATTTGAACAAAATATTAAATATTTAGCAAAAATTATGGGTTGCCTCCCATCAAGCGCTTGTTTTAAGAGTCTTACAGCCTGACTTTTCCTTTTTGTGATTAAGGATTTTCAAAATGAGTGATGCTTTCATTTTGCACCACTTGTTGACCAAAATACGTTTTGACTCTTTGCCCATTTACCTTGAAAGTGGTATCTGAGGCTGCATCATAAAGATCAACTGCACCATGAGGATAGACCTTGACTAATTTAAATGGTCCTGTCCATCTTGATTTCAATTTTCCAGGGAACAATTTCAACCTGGAATTGTATAACAAAACCATTCCTCCTTCCCTAAGTTCTCTTCTTTGGATTTTCTTATCATGCCATGCTTTGGTTTTAGCTTTATAAATTTCTGCATTCTCATAAGAGAATTGCCTAAATTCTTCTAATTCATTTAGCTCTAAAAACCTTTGTTTTCCTGCCCTATTGAGATCAAAATTCAGCTTCTTAATAGCCCAATATGATTTGTTTTCCAACTCAATAGGCAGATGGCATGCTTTGCCATAAACTATCCTGTAGGGGGACATACCTAATGGAGTTTTAAATGCAGTCCTATATGCCCATAATGCTTCATCTAGGTGTAAGGACCAATCTTTTCTTGTTGGTCCAACCATTTTTTCAAGCATTCTTTTAATCTCCCTATTGGACAATTCAGCTTGTCCACTTGTTTGTGGGTGATAGGCTGTAGCAATTTTGTGCTTAATCCCATATTTGTCAAGCAGATTTTCGATAAGTTTATTGCAAAAATGTGAGCCTCCATCATTAATGATTGTTCTTGGGGTGCCAAATCTTGTAAAAATGTTTCTTTGAAGAAATTTGCTAACTGATTTGGCATCATTATTAGGCAGTGCTACTGCTTCTACCCATTTGGACACATAATCAACAGCTACTAAGATATAGTCATTGCCAAAAGAAGGTGGAAAAGGACCCATGAAATCCATGCCCCAAATATCAAAAAGTTCAATTTCTAAAATATTGGTTCTAGGTATTTCATGTCTTTCAGAAATATTCCCACTTCTTTGACATTTGTCACAGGTTTTGACCAAAAAATAAGTGTCTCTACATAAAGTAGGCCAGAAATAACCTGTTTGCAATACCTTAGCTGCTGTTCTGTTGATTCCAAAGTGACCTCCATATGGTGCAGCATGGCAGTGCAGAAGCACAGTTTTCTGTTCAGATTCAGGGATGCACTTCCTCATGATTTGATCTGGACACCTCTTATATAGATAGGGATCATCCCAATAGTATTGCTTCACTATATGGAAAAATCTCCTTCTTTGCTGATAATTCATGTCCACTGGTACAACTTTGCTTACAATGAAGTTGACTATGTCAGCATACCATGGTGCAGCTGCATTAGGTGCACCTGCACTTAGTGCAGAAGCACTAGGTGCTGTTAAGGTGACTGCTAACAACTTTTCATCTGGGAAATTCTCCTTGATCTCTTGTGTACCTGTACTTTCACCTTCAAGTCTAGATAAATGGTCAGCTACTTGGTTCTCCACCCCCTTCTTATCTCTAATTTCAAGATCAAACTCTTGAAGGAGGAGAACCCATCTTATTAACCTTGGTTTTGCATCTTTCTTTGAAAGTATATACTTGATGGTAGAATGGTCAGTATAAACAACAACTTTGGTGCCAACCAAGTAGGATCTAAATTTATCAAATGCAAATACCACTGCTAATAATTCCTTCTCTGTTACAGTGTAATTCATTTGTGCTTCTATGAGTGTTTTACTAGCATAATAGATTGAATGAAAGACTTTATCATACCTTTGCCCTAGGACTGCTCCCACAGCAAAGTCACTAGCATCACACATTAATTCAAAGGGCCTACTCCAATCTGGTGTTACAATCACTGGTGCAGTTACCAGTGCCTTTTTAAGCTTTTGAAATGCTTCCATTCAAAGTTTATCAAAGTTAAATTGTGCATCTAATTGTAAAAGAGTACACAATGGTTTAGAAATTTTTGAAAAATCTTTGATGAATCTTCTATAGAAGCCAGCATGGCCCAAGAAGCTTCTGATTCCTTTGACAGTTGATGGAGGTGGTAATTTCTCAATGACCTCAATCTTGGCCTTATCCACTTCAAGACCTTTCTTTGACACTTTATGCCCAAGCACAATGCCCTCTTGTACCATGAAATGGCACTTTTCCCAATTAAGCACAAGATTGGTGTCTTCACATCTTTGGAGAATTTTTTCTAAATTTGATAAACATAATGGAAATGTTTCTCCAAAAACTGATAAATCATCCATAAAAACTTCTATTGATTGCTCAATGAAGTCAGAAAATATAGACATCATGCATCTTTGAAATGTAGCAGGTGCATTACAAAGTCCAAAAGGCATCCTTCTAAATGCAAATGTACCATAGGGACATGTAAAAGTAGTTTTTTGTTGATCCTTAGGTTCTATTGCAATCTGATTATAACCTAAATAACCATCTAAGAAACAATAAAACTCTTTTCCTGCTAACCTATCTAACATTTGGTCAATGAAAGGTAAAGGAAAGTGATCCTTCTTTGTGGCCTTATTGAGTTTTCTGTAATCCATACCAATTCTCCATCCTGTGACAGTTCTAGTTGGTATCAATTCATTTTTTTCATTGGCTATGACTGTGACACCCCCTTTCTTAGGGACACATTGTACAGGGCTCACCCATGCACTATCTGAGATGGGGTATATGATTCCAGCATCTAGCCATTTAATGATTTCTTTCTTAACAACCTCTTTCATTATAGGATTTAGCCTTCTTTGTCCTATGTAATTTTTAGAATTATCTTCTAAAATGATCCTATGCATGCATATTGAAGGGCTAATTCCTTTTATGTCTGCCATTTGCCAACCTATAGCTTTCTTATGCTTTTTTAAAGTACTAATGAGATCGTTCTCCTGGAAAGTGTATCACCTTCTCTTAAGAAAGCATATTTTAAATGTTGAGGCGGTTCTTTCAATTCTAATTTGGGAGATTGTTCAATTGAGGGTAAATTTTGTTTAAGGTTAGGGTCTTCTAAATTAAGAGATTCATAAGTTCTAGCCCATACCTTAGGTGTTGGTTCTTCCTTTGTCAGTATGTCTTTTTCCAGCATTTCTTCTTCAGGAAGTGCAGATGCATCAAGTGCAAGTGCACTGGTAAGATGATCATACTGCTTGTTGAACTACTTTTGCACCAAATGATCAAGAGAGATGACTGCTGAACATTCTTCACTCTCCTCTGCAGGATATTTCAGAGCATTCATTACATTGAATTTCACCTCTTGATCATTTACTCTCTTGACAAAAACTTTTCAGCCATTTCACTCCATGTATGAATAGAATTAGGCTCCAATGAGTTTAACCATGATTTAGCCTTATCTTTCAAAGAATATGGAAATAGCTTAAGTCTAAATGCATCTTCACTAACACCAGGTATGATAAAGTTACTACATATTTCTAAAAACTGTTTTAAATGCTCATGGGGATCCTCATGAGGAAATCCACCAAATTGACCAATTGTTTGCAACATTTGAAACATCATGGGTTTAAATTCAAAATGGACAGCCTCTATGTGAGGTCTTGCTATGCTTGTTTGCATGTTTTGATGATCAAACATAGCATAATCTCTCATAGGTCTATCTCTATCACTAATCATACCTATTGGTCCCATGTGAATGAATTGATTTCTGTGATCTGCTTCAGCATCTCGTTGTGATCCAGGACCACTTCTGACTGAGGCTGGTCTTGCGCCTTCTCCTTAACCTTGTTGAGACATAGTATTACTGCAACTTTGAAGTCTTTGTTTCTGGAGTTTTCGCAACCTTCTAAACTGTCTTTCTATTTCTAGATTAAGTTCAAATTCTGGTGATCTATCCCTGGGCATAAGCTAGTGCATCTGCACCTGTTTCTGTACAGAAAAACAAACTACCAGAGTAATAAAATAAAACACTAATTTACTATCTTTAAAACAAAAAAAATTAATGACAATCCCCGGCAACGGCGCCAAAAACTTGGTGTGTGAAAAACAAGTGCAAGTATACACAGTCACAAACAAGTAGTATAAAAGATCGAACCCACAGGGATTAGATTAACTCTTATATATTGTTGTAAAGAAATGTAATTTAGTGCGACTACACTATTCAAAATTTTGGTTGAAGTTGAAGTTGAAATGAAAATTAAATTAAAGGAAAGCAAGTAAATTGTGCAGGAAATCAGTTGAGAATGATAGTTGAGATGTCTTCACTATCTAAATCACTTTTGAGTGTATTGTGTTTTCTTGTGGTGCAGATGCATCAGTGTGTGCTGGTCAGCTACTTTCTTCGGAGTTTCGTTACAAGCTCTTATGATCCTATTTTTTTGCGGTAAAGAAAGAAGTTGTCAATTCCTCTCTCGCCCCCTTACAGATAATTCAAGTTGCTAAATAAGTACACTCTTGTATCTTAAGATCTCACTACACTACTTGTAAGGACTATGTTAACCTAAGGTTTAGGAATTAACAAGCTAACTTCATTAAAACGAGTTTAACAAAAAGCTTTATTAAACACTTATCCTTACTTAGTTCTAGATTTCTAGTTATAAGATAATTAAGTGAATATAACTCTACTTGTTCTAAGTGATCAACTTTAAAACAAGATTAAGAATTTAAACACAAGAACTAAAGTGTTTACACCACTTGAAAACACAATAACTTTCCTCAAAAGATCATTGGAAAGTTAGAACATCCCAACTTAAGAGATTTAGCTCATGATGGGCATATCAAAGCAAATATAATTGAAATAAAACATGTTGCAATAAAGGAAATTACAAGAGAATTCAAAAGAGTAAGAATTACAACAATTGAAAGACTCTTGCATATATTTGAAGGCTGATGAGAGGCTGGGCCTGTTATGCGTATGGGCTTAAGCTGGATGATACATGAAGTAAAAGGTGGGGTGCAGTATTAAATCTGGACTAAATAAAAAATTAAAATGAAATAACTTAAAAGAGACTATATAAGGAAATAAACAAATAAGGCAACCCTAAATTCAACTCTTCTCCTTTCTTTCAGGCGCCGCACCATTAGTCTCAATGAGAGAGAAAGTGACATTCGCAGGGAGAGAGAGAGAGAGAGAGAGAGAGAGAGAATTTGGAGAGAGAGAGTAAGAGAAAGGGAAGAAGAAGAAGAAGGGAGACGGGAAGGCTACGACGTGGAGGGTGCCACGGTGATGACCAAGATGGAATTCTGCGACAGCGACGGAGGGAGCGCCGACGGTCTGAGGTGGTGACCGGAATAGCGACGGGCTGGAGAGAGGGACGACGGTGTGAAGGGTGATCGCCGGAGGTCACGACGGCGAGGCGTTGGTGCGCCAGTCAGCTTCAACGGTGGTGACGGAGTTGGGGATCGAACGCTTGGTTCGCGTTTGACGGTGGCGGTTACGACGGCGAACGAGGACGACCACCGTGTGCGGTGGCCGGAGGTATTTCCCGGTTTGCACATCTTGCTTTTAATTTTTTTTCAATTTTTCTCTTCTATTCCTTCTCTGATTCTTTACACTTCTTCTACTGGTCTTACTAAATTTTTTATTGTTTGCTTTTCTTCTAAAAAACTAAATTTTCACTAATTACTTGATTAATTCTAGGACAGATTAATATAACCTAATTTTTCTAATCTATTTCAATTTTTCTAAACAACAAAACTAATTCTGATTTTATTTAAAAACCTGACTAATCCCTAATTTTTCTAATTTCGTTTTTTCTGAAATCCTAATTTATTTACAGTTACTGATTATGCTTGATTGATTATTTTATATACATATGGACAGTTTTGTCACCGGTTACAATTTTATACTAGTTAAACTGAAACAATATGTAACATATGAATGCCTAAAATTTTTTATTCAAGGAACCAACCTTTTACTCCAGCATCTGAAAATGCCCCTTATTGTTTACTCGATTGCTACCGAACCTCTGCTGCCTGCTTTGCTTCTGGTTTTATTGCTTGCTACCTCTCTTTATCTCAGAAACTGAGTGATTTTTTTGGATTAAGGTTTCGGTGCGAAATCCTAATCCTTTAGGTCTCTTTTCTGATTTTTCTGTCTCTCCTTTTACTGTGAACTGGCTCTGCTTATATAGGTTAAAAAACGTAATCGGAAATTTATTATTAGCGATTTCGTTTCCATTTCAGGTATCCGACCTGCCTGGTGAGCAAGAATAGGCCCAGAGAAGCTGCTACTGCCTATTTTATTTATTTATTTATTTTCGTTTTCCATTTTTTTTTGTATTTTTGATTATTTGATTTTTTGTATTATAGGAATTTTGGACATCTTTTGAATGTTGTATTATTATTTAATTAATTCTATACTTTTAACATTTTTTATGATTTTTACTTTTTTTTAAATTAAGTGAACAAAACAAAAATGAAGGTGGGTCAAAACCAAGGACGAAAATCGGGTTCTACCAAACAATGTGCTAAAGCGAGCCAATTAGACAAATTGCTAGGATAGGCCCAACAAAACTTGAATAATACCGAGACTTGCAAACTACCTACTATTTACAATCGTGCTCAAAACATATATACAAGCTAAAACAAAAATTGTAATAATAAAATAAGAGGGCGGACAAAATTGGGGTATAACAATTTGCTTACAACCAATTTCTTACACCTATTAGTTCTTTGAAGAAGTGGAAAAAGAAGTTGTCAATTTCTTCTCACCTTCCTCTCAAACTAACACTAATTTAAACTAAGAAAATATGTAAAAAGAACTAGAAGAAATAAACTAGAGAACTATGAAAAGCTAGTAAAGACTATGAACAAAAAGTAAGTATGTAAAAATCTATATATTTTTCAAGTGAAGATTTGAGTCCTATTTATAGCCTTTGGAGATTTCCTTCATGTGGGGGTTTCCTTGATGATCAAGCTAACCAAAGGGTGTTTAACCATGGTTACTTTTCAGAAGATGGAGATAAGCTTTTGATTCCCATACTCAACCTTAAAGGGAGGTCCAATAGGAAGTAGCCACATGTCTTTGTGAATGATTATTTATGATGGTCTTCCATTGTAGGCGCCTCCTTTTGCAAGTGGCCATGTGCCCCTATGTGACTCTGAAGCAAGCAGCAAGCCAACTAAGCATTATAGCAACGGTAAGAATTGAGGTGCTTCCAATGTGGGGTTGTGAGCTGCTTCGGTGTGGAGAGGTGCAGTTGCACCAACTTCCCTTCAGGTGTAGTTACACCTAGTGCAGATGCACTAAACTACAGCTGTACTGAACAAACACATCAAACATACCAATATACATGTAAAATGCTAAGTTATGGACATCTTTCACCTTAAAACCATAAATGTTGTTATTTTATTCATACTACCATATTTAACACATATTATACTTGATTATGGGCAATTATTTAAGTGTAGAAGCACGAATAACTCTATATAAAATGGAGTTATCAGTTTCCAAAATGCAAATTTGTTAATAGTCTTGGAAATGGTTTTGGATGAGGCATGTAGTTTGGCCAAATTAGTAGCAAGAGCAATAGAGGTAGGGTTAAACATTCTTAAATGCATTTGCGTGTTATTTTCTAAACCAGCCAAAAAATATACTAAGTGAATGTTCTGGAATGAGACTTACTTGAGTGAGAGCAAGCTCAAAAGCATCCAAATACTCTTGCAAGGAGCCTGTTTGCTTGACTTGAACTAAGGTGGCTAAGGGATCTTCATAAGCATCACCAAAATGAGAAGAAACATCAGCTATATATTGCTACCAAGGTGGATATATATCAAACTTGTAACGCATGCAGTTCAAATGCCATTGCAATGCAAGACCCTCCAAGTGAATAGAGGCTAGGCTCACCTTAGAAGCATCAGGATTATCTTCCAAGAGGAAAAATTGCTCGCATTTGTAAAGCCAATCTCTCACATTTTTGCCATCAAAATGAGGGAACTCAACTTTGGATATACGGATAGAATAATGGTGAGGTTTTGGGGGTTGTGGTGGTGAGGATGTAGTGGGTTAAGGTTTAAAACTGGGGGGTTGGAGGTGGGGGTGGGGGTGGGGGTGCAGTGGCAGCATGATGAATAATACACAAAATGTTTCCCATTTCAGCCATGCCATCTTTCATGCGTGTTTGGAGTTGGTCAAGACAAGTGCCAAGCGCCTCTGTCGTTGCTGTCATTCATTTGTCAAGTTCCTGAACTACTTGGTTGAGTGTCATCGTAGAAGAATCAAAACCAAGATGATACCAATTGTCACAATGGAAGTAGTGAATTGCAGGAATACTCAGGCGCAGGCGCCTGTGGAAAGCAGATAAGAAGCGACTAGGGCGCAGGCGCTGGTAAAAGCTGACACACAGACTCTGGAATCACATTGAGTGAATATGATTCGGAGAGAGAGAGTGCAGAGGATCTAGGGTTCTGAATTCAATGAGATAAGAAGAATATTTTTTGATAATGATTGATACCTTTTGTTCATTAGTAGCTGTCTATAAATAGGCTAATGATTGTACAATCATTCCTAGGAATATTCCTATATGCTGACAGTTATTGGGAAAACACACTAAAATCTAGAAAGATCCAATAAGAGACCAAATAACAACTAGAATGAAAAAAGGACAACACTGTCCTATGAAACAAAATCAACAATCATGCAGTAAAAAAACTCCTCTTTCTAAGATCCAACTCCCCAGCATCTTTATTCATTGAATCAATAACATCTTTCACCTTAAAACAAATACTCTCAAGAACAACTCTGATGAGAAATGTTGACAACACGCTCCTATGGTCATACTTTTTAAATGATTGGTCCATTTTGAACAAAGTTAACACATCAATCTGTGTAACCAAGATACGTTAAAAACAAACTAATCATAAAGAGAGTATTGAAAAGAGTGCTCAAAATATTGCATTGCCGGTGGACCACATAGGACAACAAAGCTCCTCCAAATTATATTCTCAATACTCAACATGCCTAATTTTTTCTCTAAGGAAAACCAATCTCCTAGCAAAATGAATTGTATTCTTAATCACACATGGATTCTTGGATCCGGTTTGTGTGTAGTCGGACTTGCATGCAGCCAACAAGCTCGGGTCGTCCAATGTTGACCAGAGAGTGTCTAGATTTCAATTTTCGAATTTTATATTAAACAAAAATCCAAAATTCTTCGTAAAATCTGGACTGTCCGATCTTAATTGGACGGCCTCAGACTTGTCGATTGCACGACTACACACAAATTCTGGATTAGTTTATACTTTATATATGCAACAAACAAAGAGGACATACAAACAGAAGCAGTAAGAGCATCCATCCAAACAATAGTATTATGAAGAGAAGCACCAGTTGATGTATTCCAAATAAGAGTTGTCTCTCTCTGATTAGTCAAACCAGTTGCCTTCAAACCTCCAAACGCCTTATCAAGTATATCCCAAGCACCTTTAGCAGTTCAGCAGACACAATTTTTTCAAAATTTTTTGCATCTACACATTGATGAATTAGAAAGAGTGCCTTACAATCTCTTCTTCAAATCGCGATTTGCAGATCTCCGAACTTCTGTTGCGTGCCTTTCAAGATCTGGTACTCCTTCTCAAGCATATCTTGATATTTGAAAATCTCTTTCGTTTGCACGCACCAACGATCAAAGTTATTTCCATCAAGCACTGGAAGTTTCGTAGGGAATTTGCCATTGTTTGAATTCGAATTTGACGCCATCTTCTTCTTCCAAGATCGATTACTCTATACAGTTTGTTGGATCAAATTCACTGACCCTTCACTCAATTCACACAATCTCAATGTTTCACTCACACGACAAAATCCTCACAGTCTTGAGAATCTCACACACAATCAGAGAGAAGAAGAGAGAAGAATGGAAGAAAAACAAATTTTATTGAACTAATACAAAACAGAATTACATCACTACATTAAACAGCAGTGTTCTCTAACTAGCTTCTGTAACTAACTATGCTGACTAAGACTAACTAATTCATAACCGTAAATGCCACATCGGCAGCCACCTAACTAACTAATCTGCCACATCACCAGCTAGTGACACATGAATGATTGAGGGATAACTAATTAATGCTCATCGACACCAATTTCTATTTTCAAGGTAAAAACAAATGTTGACAAAACAAATAACTTTTTAATTGTATATTCAGATGCAAATACCTCATCTATTTTAACCACTTATGATGACACTAGTAACAGACTTTTGCATAAACCTTTATGGTTTCATTTCATTAATAAATAAATGTGTACTACAAGTTTTCATTAATAAACCTTTATGGCTACTGAAAGTTGTATTATACTAGAGACATTACATTTGCTATGTCAAATTTATTTGATGATTAACATAACTATTCCCTTCATTCCAGGGGCCAGAAACTAAGAAATAAGGTAAAAGAAATAATTGTCAAAGGAGTATGAAGGTGAATCCTATTAAGTATATAAGAATTGTGATGAAAGAGTATATCAAAGTGAAAGATCAGCCAAATCAAAAGATCTGCTAACAGCTTTGCACCAAGAATCTGCTTTCTTTTTCCTAACATCCTCAGCCATTATTGGACGGAAAACATTCGCGTTCTTCATCTTCTCCTTCGAATCGAAAATGTAATCTTCTGTCCAAATCCCTGCACCTAATCCAGCTGCATAAGCTGCTCCAAGTGCTGTTGTCTCTATGTCAGCAGGCCTAATTACTGGAGTTGCCATCAAGTCAGCCTGCAGAACATTATCAACAAAAATTCTATCATCTATTTGAAATGTTCTAAGCTTTTGTTTCAACCAATTAAGTCAATGATTTTCAGTAACTACAAACATACATCAGCATCACAATAGTAAGAAAATGTAACATTTTTCATTGCTAATCAACAAATAGGCCAATACAAACATCTTTTCATAGAAAAATCAAGTTATACAAACCTGAAATCTTATAATGTTGTGCAAATCATCAACTTAGCATCTAAAATTGTAAGACGCTGTCAATTAAGTCCTTGGAATTTAAAATTTCCAATCATAGTAGTCTTTTCAGATCGGTCAGTTTAGTGCCTAAAATTGTTTCATGGGACCAAATAGAGGTATCAATTTTGGCCTAGCCCAACTGATCGGCCTGATGTCCCAATATTTTGGTCTGGGCTCAAAAGATAGAGGCTCAGAAAGGACCGAAACATTTTATCCCAACCCAGTTGGCCCATGGGCCAAATTGAGGCTGCTCTTTTGAACATTTCTATGGTTTCCTTTGTTAAAATTGGACTGGGCCGGGCAGGCTGACCTAGTGTTTTGGGTTGGATTGGGCTGCAAAAAACGTAGTCCAGTAGAAACCTAGGCTGGCCCAACACACCCGCTTTTGCACTTTGGCCCATTGGGCTGGGTTGGGTCGGGCGAGGTGGCTCAGTTTGACAGCTCTAGGACCAATGAGATCAATGATTTTCAAATTCGGAAATAATTTTGAAGTTTTGTTAATTTCAAGGACCAAATTAGTGATTCACTATGATGTTTAACAATATTAAAAGTTAGAAATACATTAACAGATTGTTAGTCCAAACCTGAATCTGCATTAACAGATTGTTAGCAGTTGCACCACCATCAACTCTAAGCAAAAACTCCTCTTTCTTAGATCCAACTCCCCCAGCATCTTTATTCATTGAATCAATAACATCTTTCACTTGAAAACAAATGCTCTCAAGCACAGCTCTAGCAATATGAGCCTTACTAGTATACCTAGTTATTCCAATACAAACACCACGAGCATCGTCACGCCACCAAGGAGCAAACAAACCATTAAAAGCAGGAACAAAATAAACTCCACCATTAGATTCAACTTCCAATGCCAAAGCCTCTATATCTTTAGCACTAGCAATAAGTCCAAGACTATCTCTAAGCCATTGCACTGCAGCACCAGCAATAGCAACAGATCCTTCTAATGCATAATTTGTTTTAGCATTAGGACCAAGCTTATAGGCTATAGTAGATAAAAGACCATGTTTGGATTGAATTACGCCTTCACCGGTATTTAAAAGAATGAAAGCACCTGTTCCATAAGTGCTTTTAGCTTCTCCTTTTCGACATGCTTGACCTAACATTGCTGCATGTTGATCACCTAAACAACCAGAGATAGGGATACCAGCAACTGGCCAACCAGCAGCAACTTTTCCTATAACTTCAGAATTGCTAACAATTTTAGGCAATATTTCAGAAGGGATTTGAAGTGTTTTTAAAGTGGATTCATCCCAATTAAGGGTCTTCAGATTCATCAGCATTGTTCTTGATGCATTTGAAACGTCGGTGACGTGTAATCCTCCTTTGACTCCACCAGTTAAGTTCCAGATTAACCATGTGTCTATTGTTCCAAAAAGGGCATCCTTTTTCTTAATACCTTCTTTGACAGCAGCCACGTTTTCCATTAACCATAGAAGTTTCGTAACACTGAAGTATGTGCTAATTGGTAAACCACAACTCTCTACAAAGTGTGTTCTACCACCTGATAACTCCTTTTCTAGCCTCCTGTTTCAGAAAAGAATCCAATGATATTAATGACATTTGTTTGTATGATGACAAAATGGGAAGAAAGGAATGAAATTGTGCACCAACTTAAAACATGAAACTAACAAAAAAATCTGGGTATGAAAACATAGCATTGGATACATCCATAGAAATATTAAGAACATTTCACCTATGAAGCGCGGACACAGACACAGACACGACACCGAACACGACATAGACATGGACATGCAAACACCAGTTTTACTCAGAAAAATACAAGTATTTGAAGGGTCGGTGTCGGTGTAGGTGTCGGACACCAGACACGTGTTCAACCAGTAGTGTTGGTGCTACAGAGCATTTCACAAAAATAAATCTCTATTAATCCAAGAAAGAATCATCACCACTTAACAAATGTTAGTTTGCTCGAAATGAAATGAAATTGAAATGATCTACAACGAAACCCGGTAAAGGATTATAGTTTACATAAATGAAGAAATATTTACACAAAAAGTTATTACCCAACTAGTCTCTAATGGGAAATGCTGACAACACACTCTTTTGATCGTACTTTTTAAATGATTGATCCATTTTGAACAAAGGTAACACATCAATCTGTACGACCGGGATGATGAGTTTGTAAGAAACAAATCAAGAAAAGTACTAATAATACTCTCTTTAACACTCTCGCCCTAATACTCTCTCGATAATTGACTGTAATTCATATTCATATGGATTCCACCATTTTGGAAATGAGACCCACTAAACTTGTGGGATCCGGATGACTTTTATCCAAATCATATTCTCAATATTCAACATGCCTAATTTTTACTCTAAGGAAAACCAATCTCCTAGCCAAATGAATTGTATTCTTAAACACACATGGATTCGTGGATCTGGTTTGTGTACAGTCGGGACTGCATGCAGTCACACAGTCAACAACGGGCCGTCTGATGTTGATCGGACGATCCAGATTGACCATCCGATCTTAATTGGATGGCTATGGGCTTGCCAGACTGCACAACTGCATACAAATTCCAACAGCACCTAATCCAAAACTCTGGATTCGTTTATACTTTATATATATATATATATATATATATATATGTGTGTGCAACAAACAAATAGAATGAAATGATTATTCAAGATTATTATTATTATTTTCAAAACAAAAAGAAATCAAAAAGATAGAAAGGATGACCTGCAAACAGAAGCAGTACGAACATCCATCCAAACAATAGCATTATGAAGAGGAGCACCAGTTGATTTACTCCAAACAAGAGTTGTTTCTCTCTGATTAGTCAAACCAATTGCCTTCAAACCTTTATCAACATTAAAACCATCAGCAGTAGCCTTATCAACAGCCTTTGTAATACAAACTTTCACACTCTCCAAGATCTCCATTGGATCATGTTCCACCCACCTTAATCACAAAAACAAAAACAAACCCATCAAAATTTTCAACAAAAGAACAAAACTTTATAAAGAAAACAAAAAAGGGTATCTATAATTTCTTCATTATTTATTAATTATTACCCTGCTTGTGGATAAAATTGAGTGAACTCAACTTGATGAGATCCAATTGGACGAGCTGATTTGTCGTAGATTATGAACCTGCTACTGCTGGTTCCTTGATCAATTGCTCCAACGAAAACATCCTCTTTCGACATGTTTTTTTTGAGACCAAATACGATGATGTTTTTTTGTATTGTTCGTGATCAACGAAGCGATGAAAAGAAAACAGTGAAGGACGATGAGTATTTATATTTAAAAGAGTTGACTATTTGTAATAAACGCCTTTTCTTTGGGATTGTCGATGCCAATCCACGTTTATAGTCAAATGAATGGATGATCACACTGTTTATCCGATTGTATATATCCGATTGTAATATAGTAATAGTAATAATATAGAAAGTTTGCTATTTTTGTTATTTATTTTTATTTATTCTAATTGAGTTAATTAATATAAATGGATTAATTTTTTTTTTGTGAAGATGTCTTATCCACTCGTTTTGTTTCCACTTTTTCTCAACTTTTATTGGTGCGTGTTGGTGTGTTCCTCTTTTTTGGGAAGTTTTTAACTGTTTTGCATTTATATGTGGAATTATTTCACACATGGAAACTATATTTTCATCTTGTGTTTTTTCTACAAATGATTTCATCTCGAGTATTCATACTCATTTTTTTATTTTGGATCATCACGAGTATTTATGGGACAAGTTATGAGAGGATGACAGAAACAAACAGATAAAGATGCATTTAATATGGTCTACCGTGGACTTTTACTTTTACTATTTTTAATAAAAAATGAATTTTATAATACTAAAAAATGGAAGATAAAAATAATATTTTATTAAAACTTATCAAAAATGGTAAAAGTCCACGGTAGACCATTTTTTAGGTGTCCATATTAGACGCACCCAAAAGATAATAACATAGTATGTGTCACACACTCTAATAACTTGTCCAACAAGTACTTGTGCTGATCCAAACTCCTTTTTTTTTAAATCTTATAATTTTAATTTATTCCTAAAAAACTTGATATAAATGGGGGATTGTGAAAAGGTGGTTTACATGGGTTTGGTACTTAAAAAATAGTTGAAACTTTAACGACGATTGATGTTGCATTCAAGAATTAGAAGCTTGTGGTTTTCTTTATCTTCATGATAGAGATAGTGACATTATAGACATTGGTTCGACAATGTAGGATTCACAATATCACATAATCAACTTGTTCATTTCATTGAATGTATTGAGATATATACAAGAGAGAGAGAGAATAAGGGCAATGACATATCAAAATATGACCACTACTTATCACACTCTATCTTAAGTGATAAGGGCAATGACATATTACAATAAAATTGATATACACAATGACTTCAGCTATTCTCAACTTTAACACCCCCCTTAAACCAGAAATGCATTGAACATTCTGGTTTATGCAGAGTGTACATTCTTCATTCCAAGCCTTGCACGAAGAGTCTGATAGGTCTATGTCTTCAAAGCCTTAGTCATAATGTCTGCTACCTGTTGCTCAGTAGGATAGTAATTCAGTTCAATGGTGCCTTGATCCACCAAGTCTCTTAGAAAATGGAAACGGATGTCAATATGTTTGCTTCTTCCATGAAGCACAGGATTCCTAGACAGCTTAATAGTGGAGCTGTTGTCACAGAAAATCACTGAAGTTTTCTTCTGTGGCAGATCAATCTTCTCCAGAATTCTTCTCAACCACACAGTTTGGCAAGCACAATTTGCTGCAGATATGAATTCAGCCTCAGTGGTTGAAAGAAACACCACTGGCTGCTTCTTAGCATACCAACAAACTGCACCAGAGGCTAGAATAAACACACATCCAGATGTGCTCTTGCGGTCATCACAGTCACCAGCATAATCACTGTCTGTAAAGGCATTGATTTCATCATTTACACTTCTCTTATACTCAATTCCCAGCTCAATAGTTCCCTTCACATACCTCATAATTCTCTTCACTGCTTGCATATGAAGTTCAGTAGGTTCTTCCATATATCTGCTGATCAGAGACACATCAAACATGAGGTCTGGTCATGTGGCTGTTAAGTACATCAGTGAACCTACTATTTGTTTATAGTAAGTGGAGTCAACTCTATCACCACTTCCTTCTTTGTGTAGCTTAGAACCAGGGACAATTGGAGTCGTTATAGGTTTGCAATTGCTCATTCCATACCTATCCAATATCTCAGCAGCATATTTGGATTGATTTAGAGAGATTCCTTCCTTCCCTTGTCTCACCTTTACTCCTAAGAAGTAGCTGAGCATTCCCAAATCAGTCATATCAAAGTGTTCTTTCATTGATGCCTTGAATCACCAACCATTTGAGATGAATTGCTGGTGAAAATTAAGTCATCAACATATAGACTCACAATTAGTATATTTTGCATTTTATCCTTCTTCACATACAAGGTGTGCTCTACTGGAGACTTAGTGAATCCTTCCTTAGTAAAGTAAGAGTCAATTTTACTATATCATGCCCTAGGGGCTTGTTTAAGCCCATACAAGGCCTTCTTCAACATGTACACCTTCTGCTCTTCACCTTGTTTTACATATCCAGCAAGTTGCTCCACATACACAGTTTCCTTCAAATCACCCTAAAGGAAGGCACTCTTAACATCTAGTTGAAATACACTCCATTCCTTCGATGCTGCTACAACAATTATGCTTCTAATAGTGTCCCAACGAGCTACAAGTGCAAAGACCTCACTGTAGCCTATTCCATGCTTTTGAACATAGCCTCGTGCTACCAATCGTGCCTTGCACTTTTCCACTTCTCCTTTCTCATTTAGCTGGGTTTTGAATATCCATTTTACCCCAATCTTCGTAGCACCTTGAGGTAACTCAGTCAACTCCCAAGTTCCATTTCTTTCTATGGATTCAATCTCAGCATTTATAGCTAGTCTCCATTTCTCCTCTTTCACTGCCTCACTGAAGGTTACAGGATCCTCCATATCTGTTACTGACATCATGTTCAATTCTTCTTCAATTTATACTTTATTAGTATAGTAATCATTCAGGTATGTCGGTTGTCTTCTAACCCTCCCTTGCTTAGAGGATTCTACTATCTCTTCATTATCATTGTCATGAGTTTCTTCTTGATTACCTTCTACATTTTCTGCACTGCTATCAGCCACTTGCTCTGGGTTCTGTACATCAGGAACTTCTTTCTCAACTGACTCATTTTCATCAATTAAAAGGATCTCCCTTTTGTGAGATGGTTTCTCCCAATCCCTTTTTTCTTCTTTTGCAAATTGCACATCTTTGCTAATTATTACTTTCTTGCTCAAGGGGTCATATAGCTTGTAAGCTTTAGATCCCTCACTTACTCCCAGATGAATGCACTTAGTACTCCTATTATCAAGTTTGTTTCTTTGTTGCTTAGGTACATGGGCATATGCCACACACCCAAACACCCTGAAATAATGAATTGTAGTCCTCTAGTGCGACATCCTTGAGCACTTAGGTAGGTGATCTGTTTTGAACATAAATTGACCAATTTACTGCATCAAGCTAAAATTCCTTAGGTAAACTTTTCTCTGAAAGCATACTTCTAACCATATTTAAGATGGTTCTATTCTAAACATCCTTATTTATGTACAAAACTTTTAAAAGGGACACCAAAGTATCAAATGAAGGTATTTTAGTCTACATATTTGCTTAGTTAATATTTTTTTATTTTATTTGCCATTTGCTAAAACGTCAAAACATTTGGGACGGAGGGAGTCATAATTTTTTCACAGCTAATTGCATTTGTTGTCATTTGTTTCTTCAAATCCACGATTTCGGTCGTTATATATTATTATTTTTCACAAACTTCGTCTTCATTTTTTTTCTTTTTGCAAATTTGATGTTTATATTTTTAAATTTAATTTTTAGTCCTTAAATTGGAGTTTTTTAACTTTTAATCTCCTTTCCTAGAATGCACGTTTTTGGGGGAAAAGTGCAAGGAATGAGGAATCCATGATTTTAGAGAGTAAAAGTGTAATTAAAAATCGTAGGGACTAATTTTTAAAAAATAAAAATAAGCTACTAAAAATGAATTAAAAAAATAAATAGACTAAAATTGTAGATTTAAAAAAATAAATGTGTTTAATCTATTTAAATTGTGAGGGTAAATATTTTTTACAACATCTACCAATCATAATTTGCCACATCATTAAAAAAGATTGAGCATTCTCTCAACTACATAGAAAACATTTATATTGTGATTGTTGTCGGTGTAAAAAATTTTACACGACAATGCATGACAATTAAATTCAAAATGAATTATTAAAAAATAAAGTTAAGCCTTTTTTACTTATCCAAACATTTCTTAAATTTAATAAATTTGTTTACATATAATAAATCAGTAAAACGGTATACTGCCGGAGAATCTAGTTGGCCATGTGTATATTTCCGGCTTTATCGGTCTGTGTGGTTTTTTTGCTCCCAACAGTGTTTTTGTCAAATACAAAATTCGACCCGAGACCTTGTAGTATTAAATGGTAACTTTTTTTGGTTCGGACCATAGAGTGTCCTAATACTTTCAACAAAAGACTAATCTCTGCTTGTGTTTAGGATCAAATTTCGCACTGGCCAATACCAAGTTTGTCTACTACGGAAATCGAACCCGAGAGCACCAGGTCGACCCTCTGTGTCCCAGGACATACTAAGTCACTATGCCAATGGTGTTAGTCGTAGTTAAATTGTAACTAACAACACAACTCAATACTACTAGATATTTATGTGCATTTTTTTTTCTGGCCATATCTATCATGGGATCTATCGTTTTGTGACAATGGGAGATAGGGACATGGTGGATTGAATGGTGTGACAGTTCCGTAGTTGTTTGTTGGTGAACAATATTGTTGGTCAACAATATTCAACTGCAAGAAAGAATGCTTACTTGCTTTTTAATGCTGCTCGTTTTTTCAGTTCCAGATCAGAAAAATGAGAATTCCTGATACCCATGTGAAGAAGAAAAAAGCCACCGTTTCTCGTGGGTCTCACGGACTACGCTTTTCCATCCAATCCCATTATTAACCCAGCCCTTTAACAAGTTTGCTTTTGTACTTAACATGACGTAAGCATATCTTAGAATCTAAAAGTAAAGAGCCAATTTTGCGCCACCATTTTCATGAAATTTTTAGTAGTTTTTAGGCGCAAGTTGCTTCCCTCCGTGAAAGATTTAAGTTGAGTTGCCGGAACTGTTGTTGACACGATTGGAGAGGGGTGTGTCCCATGCACAGTTTGTGGATGAATCTCTCCTTAAATGCATATTTGGCTGCTTCCTTTTTGGACTATTGATACTTGCGTGAACTTGAGAATTTGATGAATTGCCATATTGGATTTTAGAGTGTGATGTTGTGAATAGTGATGAATAGTGAATAGTGAACAGTGAATAAATTAGAGTTAATGGTGTGAATAGTGAACAGTGAATAATAAATAGTGAACAGTGAACAGTGAAAAGTGTGTGAATAGTGAACAGTGAATAGGGAATGGCAACCTGAGAGAGAGGGAAAGGACGCTGAGAGAGGGAGTGAGAGATGAAGATGGTGGTGTCAAATTTCCAGATCTCTCCATTTTTGTCCCTTTGATCCGAAACGACCCCAAAACATGTAGAGAAGGAAGAGAGTATCACAATGGTGGTCTTGGCTTGGTGAGGTATGGTCGAAGTTGGCCGGAGAATGAGCTTGAAGTAGTGGTCATTTTTCAAGGTAGTTCCTTTTTGAAAACTAATTAGATAGAAAGATAGAGTAGGATGAGGAGATGAAGAATATATAATTTGTTTGGCCAAAGGTGGCCGGAACACGGTGGCATAGGGGTAGGGAGTGGTGGTGGCGGCCATAGGAGAGAAGATGAGAGCTTTCCCAAGTTTTAGGGTTTCTTCAAAAAGTAGATGATGATAATGAGAGAGAGAGCACGGCTAAACCCAAAATGAAAAGGAAGAAATGACTTTGAGTAGGTATTGGATGCATTTAAATGAATAAGGGAGTACCATAGACCATGTTTCAAGAGATGTGATTAAATCCTACAAAAAAAAAAAGAGATCTGATTAAAAGGAAGTAATGTAGGAGAGTATAAATGGAGGAGAGTACCATATAGACCATGGTTTTTTTTTTGTACCCTCACCCTTTAAACTTATACCCCCATTTGGACCAAAAAAAAAACTTATACCCCCACATAATTTTTAAAACCCGAAAATAGTCTTGCCAAACTAAAACTCACTCGGATTTACCCCACCCAAGGTAAATCCGATTTGTTATTTTTTCAAAGCGGATTTATCTATCAAATGGGTAAATCCGACTTTTTAAAATAACAAATTGGATTTACCTTGGGCGGGGTACATCCGATTTTCTTTTTTTTAGGGAATCAGATTTACCTATAGTGGGGGTAAATTCGATTTTTTTTTTTAGGGAAATTAATTTTTTTTAAATTAATTTCTATTAAAATTAATCTGATTTTATTTTTAATTTTTTTTTAGAAACATAAAATAGAAATGAATATCGGCCGCCTTTTGGTTCTGTTTAGTGTGTTATTCGTTAACACGTGACGATGTTGTACGTCGGTTGAATAACTTAGGCTAAAAAATCGATTTTCAATCAACCTACTCAGATTGTAATGAAACCACAACCATTAAAACCGAAATAAATCAGGGATCAATAGTCCTCAAGAAGAAACTTCTTTCAGGATAGGGGGGCTCAAAATCCCAAATTTCATCATTTTTTATTTTTTATTAATTTGTTAAATTTTTCATAATCTTAAAATATTTGCAAAACCTTATTTTGGTTTTATTAGATTTTTAGTGGTGTTTTTATAATTTTTAGATTAGTTTTGATGATTTAATGGATTTTTAGTAGTATTTTTATCACTTTTTTAAAAAAAATTAAATAAAAAAGCAGTTACTTTTAATGCACAAAGCAGATTTACCTTGGGTGGGGGTAAATCCGCTTTTAAAAATGACAAAATCGGATTTACCTTGGGTGGGGGTAAATCTGATTTTCTTTTTTTTAGGGAAATTGGATTTACCTACTAAAAGATAAATCCGATTTGAGGGAGCAAATTTTTAAGTAGGGGGTATTTTCGGGTTTCGCTTTTATGTGGGGGTATGGGGGTGAATAGGTTGGGTACAAAAAAAACCCTAAATGGATTGTGTGTTTTGAGGGAGTAGTGGGCTCGGCCCACGCGAGTTGGCCCAATAGAAGTGGATCAAAGCTAATCATGATGCAAGAAGGGCTAGGCATAGAAACTGAAGGGGTGTGGATGCAACACTTCATAAAAAAAAATTCAGTTTTGGTCTAATAAAATAATTCTATTTTCCTATTTTGAATCCTACGTCTAATTATTTAGAATCACTAAAAAATGATTTTTGTTTTTATACTTTCAAATATAAAAAATACGTAATTGTCCTCAAACTAATTATACCGCAACAGAGAGGGGAACGATAGCGGCAACGAGAGAGGCAACGGGAGAGGCCACGGGAGCACTAATGGAGCGGCAACGGGGGTGCATATCTTATATCAAATATCATTTTCTTTTCTTTTTTTCCTCATTTTTACTCATTTTTTCCTGTTTAATATAATCTACTAAAACTACTAAAACCAATCAATTTAACCACTAACAATTGTCATAAAAAACCATATCACTAATAGAAATTTCAAAATAACATTTCGTTATTATTTAATAATTTATTTAAATTTATTAAATCAATATTAAATGATCTATAATAAAAATATAAACAAGTCGCAACAGAAGCGGCAACGGGGCGACAACGAGACTAACACAAGGATGCATATCTTATATTAAATGTCATTTTCTTTTCTTCTCATTTTTACTCCATTTTTATGATTAGAATATGATACTTACTTTTTAGGTAATACGAGTTTTTTTAAGCAAGTTGAAATATAGTCTTTTTATCGAGTTTCTCCTTTTTTTCTTTAATTAAATTTTACAATTTACAAATTATTACTAGGAATTTTCATTTTCTTCATCATGAGGTATGTCTTTCTCAGCCATTGTTTTTCCTTTATTGCTCCAGCCATGTCCACCAGATTGTATTTGTTTTCAAGTTTGGATGGGCACCAGATTGCATTTGTTTCCTCTTTTACCCTTTTCATATTTTATTTACTTGAGGAGACTAAAGGGATTTTGTTTAATTGTTTATTTATTGTAATTTCTTTTATATCAAAAAATATGTATTTTTTATGGCTCTGTTGACATAGAATAGATGTTGAAGGTTTTTGATTTTGTGGGTTGGTTTTCCTTATAGGAAGGTATATGTTTGTGGGTCATTTTCACGCGATGATGTAAGGCCTATTATTGTGAAGAGAGGAGAAAATCTGATAGAAAACAATTAAAGAGTGAGGGATCAAGTGTTCGGGTGAAAATTGAGCGAAGGCTTGGGAGTTGTTGATTTTGAACATTGGAAGGGACAATTCTTAGGGATCTCAACTGTAATCTTGATCTTGATTTGAATTCTTTGATTGATTCATAGTAAAAAGAATTGTTCTCTCCTAGGGGCATAGGTTAGTTTGTTTCGGAACTAACTTGAAAACAATTTTGGTGTGTTCATTTTTCTTTCATTTTCTTATTAATGATCTACCGCATTCAATTCGATTTTTCCATGTATTGATAAATCTGCTGTTGCCTTAATTGTTCTGCTCTGCTGGAATTTTTCTGCATGATCAACTGACCTTTTTAAGATCACTCATGTTTGATCTAATTTTGTATTGTTGCATATAAACAATATTGTGTGGAATTTTACTACATTGTGTATGTAATCTGTCATTTTTATCAATGGACAATAACCGCTGTCTATCTGGTGAATGATGGTGAATAGTTATTTACTTGATATTAGTTTTCATTGTATGCTTGGAGGTTTTTGCAATGCTGAAAGATCTTATTTGAAAGACAAAATTTCTTTCTTCATCTTATTTGCATTTTCTTTTAAGCACATATTTTTTTTTGTTAGCCATTGTGTGTCCTTTAATATGCAACTAAATATATGTTTTCTTAATTGTAATATGATTTGCTTATTGCATTGGCAGCAAAAAGCCAATAGAGATAAGTTCAGACTCTTCGGACAATTCTTTGGAGAGCCTTCTTATGATTTCATTGAGGAGGGTCAAACATCCCTTAGGGGTGGTGTTCACATAATGTTTTTGGACACACTGATAACTGGCCATATTAAAAATAGGTCAGGTGTGATGGTGAGACTACTTTTTAGTACTTTGAAAATTGGCGTTAGTTCAATTTGTTTGAGCAATTTATCGATGTTGACATCTTTGTTTTGAATTGTTTCATGTAGCATTTTTCGATTAGGATTGGAAAATAATCCCAGAAGAATTGGACACCATAGAGGTTCACCATTGTGACTTTGATACTTACTATGAAATGGACACTCATGTTGCCAAGTGATCAAAGGCGGAGAAGTATTTTGCGGGAAAGAGTTGGCAAGAGTTCCTTTGGAAAAACAACGTACAAGTTGGAGACATGATTGATTGGCAGATTGAAAGCTACCCAATTCAAATTACTATACTCAAATTGTTAGAAAGGCAGAAAAACATAAGTATGGATATAAGTAACTCGACGATAAAATATATACGTATTTGACATACTTATTGGTCGACATGCTACTTATGTTTGGTTTTTGCTCTCAAACACTATTACTGCTAATGGTTTGTAATGTGTTGGACTTATATGTATGCTCTCAAACACTATAACTACTAATGGTCTGTAATGTGTTGGACTTATATCTATATTTTGTGTAATTTTGAACATGGGCAGTACTCTCAATGAAATCATGTTGTTATTCACCAATGTTGGTATCAGATTCTAAAGTTAGTGTTGTATCTAATTTTTATTTCTATTGTTAGCAGTATCTATTAATAGGCAGTTGTTATTATTATTCCTGCAGGTTTATGAAGCTCTCGGTAACTGCCAATGTTGTAATTGTCAAGAGTGCTTTTTGTCTCCACACAATATTTGAGGTGTTATAACTTCATAAATATTTTTATCAAATTAACAAAATAAAGTATACTCAAATGTATATATTATGTTAGCTATATTGTTAATCTACTTTACCCGTGCATGCACGGGTGCAAGTTCTAGTAATAATAAAAAATGTTATGTTTACAACCATAGATGTTATAAGTGGTTAAGATTGAATCGACCGGTATTAAATCTCAACTGTTGATGAAGTTTTATACTACATCTATGGTCAATTTTAATAGTTCACCAGTGAGGGACTTAGTTGATCTCTCACCCTAGAACCGCCCTTATTTTTATGATTTCAAACATTTTTGTTGGTTAAGACAGTTGATATTAGTGGTCAATACAATATTAGATGTGAATATGATTACTTTGAAAAAAGAAATTGAGGCAAAAAATGAAATTAGTTGTTGGATACAATACTCGTTCAAAAGCTAATGGTGTACTCGTTCAAAAGCTAATGGTGTCTCTGACTCCTTTTTATCTGATCTTGTTTGTTAGCCCTTTAGTCTGTCTTTTGTTTTCGTTAGGGTTTAGGGTTTAGGGTTCCCTATTTTTTTTGTCAAAAGCTTAGTGTTCCCTATTACTGCTTAGGGGGACTAGACCAAAATTCAAGGCAAGAAAGAAACTAAAATCAAAGCTTAGGGTTCCCTATTACTGTTTTGACTTTAGTTTCATTCTTGCCTTGAGTTTTTGATCTAGTCCCCGCTTGACCTCTCTTTGTGTTTTTTTAATACTTGTTAAAAAGCTTAGGGTTCCCTAATATAACTTAGTATTAATCAATCTGTGTGAGTTATATGTTGAACTAATTGGTTTTTCGATAAATTTGTGATTTATCGAGAGAGAAAAAAGTAAAAAGAAACAGCAGAAGTCAAGAAAAGGTTCAGAGGTTGGATTGAGGAGAAGGTTATGTGAAACACACATTCTAGAAATGAAATCACTTATGTTGGGTTTGCTAAGTCTCAACAACCACCTCCACCATCACGTTCATTTTAAATTTCTTTAATTATTTTCAAATTCTGCTTTCTTTTTGACCATTGTGATTTTTTGCTACCTTTTTCTCTTTAACGTCCAAATATGTCCTCTTTTTTTATAGGCAATGTAAGTGGGGTGTGGGAATGTTAGTTTCCGGTGCTGAATCCGGGACCTCCTTCTTACACTCTTTTGGTGCACTCTTTCGGTATCCCTCAGCTCGTCAACTGAGCTACCTACTTGAGATAAAAGATGTCCCCTTAATACTTTTAATTTTCATTTCTGTTTTCTAAAATGAATAAAAAGATGATATATGGAGTTGGGCCAGTTTAATTAAGCCCCACAAGCGAGATAAAGCAATCCAATGAATCAATAGGGCTACAACAAAAAACAGGAATTTTATTTCAAACACCCCCTCTTACTCGCAAACCCCCCTCCCCCACTTTTTTAAAATACCCAAAAATACCCTTCACCCTTCCACACTCCCAAACCCACCCCACGCTGTGTTTTTATCTGATTGGTACTTTAGTACCGAACGAGTCTGATACTTAGAAAAATATACAGTCTGATACCTTAGTACTGAATAAGTCTGGTACCTTGGTACTGAACTGGTCGTCTGGTACTAAGGTACCGTACCTAATTGAGTCATTGTTTCCTGAATGTTGTTGATACAATACACCGGCTTTTCTAAGTATTAAGTTAACAATACGCTCTTATATAATACTAAATAATATCGAAAATATTCAAGTAAAAATAAACATATGGTAAATATTCAACTGACATTAATAACATGGCAAATATTAATTTTACAAAAACAACGTAGAAAATATAATCAAGCCTCTTAATTTTCAGTCAAGTCTACATAATTAGTCGTTTTTGTCTCTACAACGACTTCCATTGTTGCGTGCGACCAACATATGGCTTCTCCCAATCACGTGTTATGTCCGACCTAAAAGCACATCATTTCTTATCGGTCAGGGGTAGTGGATTGTCATTATTCGTAAATACCTACCAAAAAAACATAATAATAACGTTAACAAACCCTCGATATAATTGAAATAAATTATAAGTTGTGTTACGCATACCTATACAAAGTCATCCATATAATGTACATAACAGATGCTAAGCAAAGGGAAACTTTTGGATGGTGGACTTTGAAAGCGGAAAATTGTGTAAAACTCACACACCAACATACAAGAACGACCCGGTATCTGTTAGCGATCATGTATCCTGCATCTGCGATACTCATCCAATTATCCCTAAAATCATTTGTTCCCCAATCAACGATTTCAATATCTTGGTGTATTTATCGAATCCACCAAATAGATTGGTATAGTAGTCCGGGTCTCGCCTAAAATCGCTTAACAGATATTGTCTCACCAAATAGAATGGTAATTATGGATTTGGTGCATTGCTTCATTACTCGGTAATTATGGGTTGGCCTATGGTGGTGGGATAGGTATTGTGTAAAATGTAGAAGTGCAAGTGTACACTGTCCAACAAGTAGTAAAGTAGAAATAAGATTCGTTCCCACGAGGAGTAATGCTCAAAGTGTGTTTAATTTGATTAACAAATTAGTGATGGTAATAAAAGTAAAGACACAAGTTTTTGATATCATTCACAACAGTAAAAAGTAAATGGTAATAAGGATCAGAAATGAGAACAAGTTGAGATGCTATACTTCAGTAACTTCATTAAGATGCAATTAATGGTATGTTCAATGTTGCAGCATTAGGTGCTGCAGCAATAGACGTATTCTTTCAAACACTTCACACTAGGATTTCCTTACAAGAGTTTATGTCTAAGCCCCAAATAAGTACGCCTTAGGCTGCTAGGGCACCCGCAGTGTTCACCTTATGGACTTTGCCCCTCTTATGTCTAGGGTTTAAGTAAGGAACATTAAAATACCTTTTAATGAACACAATCCATATTATCTTGTGAGTTAAATTTACAAACCATTTCTGAATTCATAAATGCTACTTGAGATTAGTTGGCCATTCCTAATCTAAGATGAAAATATTATCACACACAAGATAAAATGCTTAACATTAAACATACTTCATTAATAACATAATAAATTTATTACATCAGATCCAACATCTCAACTATGAGTATTTAGCTCATATTGAGCAAACAACACGAAAGAAATAACTTAAACAAAGTTGTTGAAGTCATACTACAAAATCAAGGTAAGAAATTATACTCCTAATGTTGAACCGAAGGAGAACTCCAAAAGGAAGTAATGGAGATGCGAATCCAGCTCCTCAATGTAGAAATCTACCAAGAATATGCAGTTCCAATGATGCTGCAGCAACAGTTCCAGCACTAGTATCCTTTTGGTAACAATGAGGTAAGCTTTGCACGAAAATGGAGAAAGCTATGTCTATACCTTCTCCTTTCGGCCAAGTGTGAGGAATGAAGAAGAAGGGTCGCCTTTTATAGCCAAGGGCACATGATCCTAGGTAAAAACCCTAAATGAGAGGCGCATTTTGTTCTTACATGTGTCCAAGGGTACAATGTGCCCAAAATAAAGGAATATTCCGTTGAGGCACACACTCACAGGTATGGTCCTTTCTGCCAGCTAGCACACGCCCTTTAATTCAGTGCCTTTCAACTTTCTCTCTATTCTTTCGCAATTTGGGATTGTTGCGACATCCGGTGCTGCAGTAACAAAATAAACATATCAAAGCACACATGAGGCACCAAAGTGCCAATTAATACAATTCCAGGGTTGCACTAAAGACTCTTCCTAAAACACAATATTTACAACAATAATCACTACTTTACTTAAGAACTCACAATGAATAAATCTTGAAAAGCAAGTAATAACTATCATAAATGAGAGTTATCAGTAGGAGTAGGAGTTGTACTTCTAGTTGGAGGTGGAGTTGGCTTCTTTGGTAGTGGTAGGGGTAGGGGTAGTAGTTGTACTTCTACTCGGAGGTGGACTTGACTTTTTTGGTAGTTGTGGGTAGGAGTTGTACTTACACTTGGGGTAGGAGTTGGGATCTTTGATATTGGTGGGGTACGTCGTTTACGAAACTGAGGAGTGGATATGCTATCACCTTGGGATTCCCACCATTCATCTATATATTCCCAGTGTGACTTTTGTCGCTTTGTTGAGATTTCTTCTTTCCATTTTTTGCCCTTTTTAGGTGCTCATTTTGTGTTTAGCATATCTGGAGGTGGACACATGTAAGTAGTGTCTGGGAATGCCAACCCACACACTTTTTCCTTCAACGTCAATTTACCAACATAATCTGACTCTTGAAGCCTTCATGTCAATGCTTCAAATTCAATCTTCAGTTTCAGCTCATAGATTGGGTTCCCGGAACTTTGCTCATCAGCCTCATGGTCTATTTTAATACTTAGTCTCTTCCTGTGAAGATGAATCGTGGACAACGAAATTGGGAAGTAATTGGATGAGTACCTACAAAAAAAATGATTTTTTTAGAATTTAAAGGGACTGAGTTGAATACTTAATGGGGCCACGTAGAATATTTACCTAGCAAGT
Organism: Astragalus glycyphyllos; assembly: GCA_963573325.1. NCBI lineage: Eukaryota > Viridiplantae > Streptophyta > Magnoliopsida > Fabales > Fabaceae > Astragalus > Astragalus glycyphyllos. Next base: position 8,287,722 of record OY754310.1, read on the forward strand.
TCACAGGCACATGGTAGACCATGCGTGTACTTTATCGTGCAACCGCATGCGGATGAATCAACACCAACCGTGTTAACGCGCAACAACTCCTCGACTATATAGTCTATCATATTGCTAGACACTACTTCATTAAGGAATTTATATACTAAGAGCAGGTGATTAAGTTTGACTAACTAAGGCTATGCTCATAAGACATCTTAAGCTCGGTATGCGGTAGCCTAATCATGTTTTTCATCACATCCCAACAGTTACACATGCCTCCCTTACAGTCGTGCATCAATGTCTTTAACTGCCAGTGTGCAGACTCAACTCGGTTGGTGGTAGTGTTTCTGAGGTGCATAAGACGTTCTACCCAAGCAGAAACAAAACTTTCTTTGTGATGAGTGAACCAAGTGTTTTTCACATCATAGATGAATTTATCAAATGGTGTCGGCACATCCTCGAAGTGTTGCAACTATTTCTCATAATCATCACTTGTAGATGCATGGACGACTGACTCAAATGAATCTATCACATCATCAACTCTTTCCTGCGGATGCACATATATCTTGCATTTGGTTTTCACATTCTTTTTGATGTGAAATTGGCACAAGTTGGAAGATATTGGAAATAAGGCATAACATTGATCATTGCAAGGTCCATGTTATTTAGTATAACTTGCGGCATAGCATATTGTCTTATAAATAAACCCTTTAGCTTTTCTAGAACCCACACAAAGTTGTCTCGTTTCTCCCCGCAACATAAGCAAATGCAACAGAAAAGGTCATCTTAGTTGACGTTATACAATCAATCTCAACCAATGGCAACCTATACTGGTTGGTCTTATAAGTAGAATCAATCAACACATAACCCTCAAGATCCATCCTCCAAGCCTCTTAATAAAGCGTTCTTTCAATCTAAATTTGCAGTGGCATTTTTTACTACTAGGAAAATTTGATCCCGCGTACTTGTAGAATATGCCTTTTTCACATGTCAACATGACGTAAACTTTCATTGTCTTCCGTCTGTTGTCGGATATAGATATGACAATCACCATGTGAAGAGACTTCGCGACAGTACGTGCCCATGTCAATAGCTCTTCATGAGTAAGAAAGACCTAAATAAAAGAAGCAGTAGGTTACTAATAATTAAATGAATTCGAAACAAAAAATAAAATAAATATTTGCACCTTTTGAGTTGTGGTCGAACTAGTATAGCTATCTGTTATTCGCTACTTTTTACCAATTGGCAAGTCTCATCCGTTAGCAGACAACGAATTTGATTAGCAAGTGACGAGTACATGTTTTTGGTAGGTAGTACCGTTTAGCATTTTTCAGGTAACATTTAGTATTTTTAAAATGCTAGTAGTGTTAGAGGGGATAGCGTATAGCGTCTCAATTTTTTTTGACATTTTTACCCTTATTATTTTTCTTAAGTTCCTTCTCTATCCTTATTAAAATAAACCAAACAATTTAATCATGAATTAAATAAATATTTTCTTTATGTCATTTTGCATTATTCAGTTAGTTTAACCGCTAGTTTTACCAAACACATCATTTGCTATCAGCTAGATTATCTGTTATCCACTATCCGCCAACTCATCCGCTATCCACTACTTTTTACCAAACTGAGGCTAACACATCAACATAATTTATCTAACACAACATAAATTAATTTGAAATATCTCCTTTCTTCATTCATTCAAATGACTTCTTCAATTTTGTTTTAGATAATACTTCATTTTTATGGACTTAAATCTAATTCAAATTGTGAATGAATTTTAAGCATTGAATGATGTGTTTTTTTTCTTTATTCAATCTAAGTACTAGAGTTTTATGCATTTTTTTTTAATTAAACGGGGCAAAAAACCCAAAGAGGAAGATCTGCAAATTACACGACGGGGGATAGACACACCCCCAATATCAGCGAGTACAATTGATCCCACACTCGAAGGGCAATGCTCAAAAATAATCAAAGTCTCCACTTTTCGACAAGCAATAGTAGCTAACTCGTCCGAACACCGGTTTGCTTCCCTATAGACATGAGAGAACTTAACCTCCCATGGAAGCTTCAACAACTTCTGAATCTCACGAATAGTGCCTCCACCAAAAATATGGTCATCGTCTGAATCCTTGATCACCTGGCAAGCAACTTTAGCATCTACTTGGACAAGGACTTTCCTCAAATCTCTAGCCCAACACAGTCTAAGTCCCTCCAATATACCCCACATCTTCGCCACTAAAGCATTACAAGTACCAATAAACTTGGAGAAACCACATATCCAATTTCCCAAATGGTCACGAATCAGACCACCACAACCAGCCCACAACCATTATTCTTCACGACACCATCAGTATTTAGGCAGTACCACCCAAGAGGAGGTGGACTCCATCGGACATCACACCATCGCGTCTCATGCAATTATAACAAGGCACCTGCAGTAGAGACCAACATATAATCCTTAACTAAATTCCTTATTAATCTCCACTGTCTAAAGGGTCTGATGAAAGACTGATCATGGGCTTCCTTATTTCTCAAATTCCATAAACTATGGCAAACAATTGCCCAAATACTTTTCCAACTAAGGTCACCTGAATCACCAGCATTACTCAACTAAGTTTTATGCATTTTTGAATTCTCAAATACCGAGTGAATGAATTGAATTACCTTTTATATTAGAATTTATAAATTACTTTTTTGCATGACCCGCAAACCCAATCTAACACGTTGATGATTTGGTTGGTTTGATTCACTTGCAGTATTAAAAGTATGGGTTGGACACTCAATCCAAACGAAAGACATATGATTGGTTCGAATATTGAGTTTGATCAAAGGTAAATTCTACCAAACCCCTTTTAAATTACTTGGGTATTACACCCAAATGAGTTGTACCAATTAAAACTATCCAGATGTATCTCATTTATCATGTCATTACATTCACTTTAATTGCCTTTAATTATTCGAAATTGCAGATACACCTTCAATAAGGTAAAGACTTTAATTACCTCTATATGTATTCCAATCTCTGTTAGGTACCGTGTTCTTAAATCTCTTCAACTTCTCTTAGTATTTTCCTAAGAGGAAACCAAGAACAACACAAAACGATTGGTAAGCACTAAAGAATGCAAAAAAATTGACGCCCTTGCCCATGATAATAAGCATGAATATTTCTCTAATAATAATAAATTAACAATTATTAGAAGAAAGGCCTTGGCATAACGGTTGGAATTTGGAATTGGTTTAAGTCAAGATAAAATCAGCCTCTTACAAATGCAAGATTTTGTTGCTTACAATAGATTCAAGCCTTGTTTAGACGCCACATGAAAGGGGTTTAATACCACTATTTTGTCCAACTCAATTGGGTATATACCTAACATTATATTGTTCAACTCAATTGATCAAAATAAATTCAATCCAACTCCAAAACTCCTAATCTGGAGAATGGCTCGGCTCATTCCAGAAAGGGAAATTATGAAAGGGGAACGATGCTTCTGATTAGCCGACATTATATTGAGGTGGAGGAACCATTAATTATTCATGGTTTCAAATAGAATTCTTTCATGATCATTGATCAGCATATGATATCTTCATGTCCACATGGTTACTATGATTTTGTACCAATAAAATATATATAAAACCTGTCGCAGTTATTAACTTGTAATTAAGAATTATTGTGCTCTGTATACAAGACAAAAAGTCGAGTGCATGGGCAATAGTTATTACTTTTTTGGATTCCTTTGTCAAGTGCTCTCCAAATGAATAATGGAAGAATATGAATAAATTGCTACCTTTTCTCCCTAACTTATACTCTCCCTAGTTCGAGTGGTAATTAGGTTAAGAACCCCACAAACCAGCAAAACTGATTATACACATGGCCAATCAGGTTACTTGGTGTAGATTATTCATTGGCAAAGTCGGTAGATACTACGCACCAATAACACAATAAAAAAAAGCATATTCACGTGGTTTTAAGCATGTTCAACACCAAAAGAATGTTTTTCCACAAAAGAAAAGCGTCAAAGAAGAGGAGGTTATAATTGTTTTTTCTCAAGTATGTCCAAAAAATTTGGAGGCCATGTTTAAATCTTAAAAATTGGGTCTTTAATTATACTTTTATCATATACTATTTTTTTCATGAATCATATTTAAAGTTTTTCTGAACGCTAAAGTACCTAAAAGACACATTGTTTAACGGTGCACCTTACATATTTTGTCACGAAGTTATTTTTTTCACCAAACCGGTTATTGAGGAAGAAACTTTGCGTATTTGAATACCTCAAAAAAATTTATGAACTCTAAAGTACCCCAAAACAAACTGCTCAACATCACACTTTACATTTTGTCACAAAATTAATTTTTTTTCACCAAACCGGTTATTGAGGAATGAACTTTGCGTATTTGAACACTTAATTTTTTTTCTGAACTCTAAGGTACTCCAAAACATACTACTCAACATCACACTTTATATATTTTGTCACGAAATTAAATTCTTTTTTCACCAAACTAGTTATTGTGGAACAAACTTCATGTAATTGAACATCTAAAACTTTTTTGTAATCTAAAGTACTCTTTTGGGACCCTTAAAAAATTGGATTAAGGTGAGGCCGTGTACGGTAGCACGCCTTGCAGACCATAATGACTGGCCTTGTTTTTTCTGCTCTGCTGATATATGTTTGACCTGTGTCAAGGTTGGTATCAAAACAAGTTTACAAATCGAAAGATGCTGATATTATTTTCGACTATTGCTGGCTACTCAGAGTTTCTCAATGTTTTCAATAAAAGACTAATGTGAGCTCATGTTTAAAGGAAAATTTCGCACTAACCAACACCAAATTTTTCACTACAAGAGAATCGAACTTGGGAGCACCAAGTTGAGTCGCGTGTTTCATTGTAGTTTATGTCAATGGCCAACGGTGTTGATTACTTTTCTTATTAACATAAATATTTAATACATTAGTATAGTTTAAGAGTTTGTTAAAATTCATTTTGTTCGCTATCTATTACTCTCCTAGTCCCAAATCTTTTGATATTTTAGCAATTGCCATATGGAATAAGAAAATATTAATTAGGTAAATATGTAGACTAAAATACCACTATTTTTTATATTTTTTTGGTAAAGCAATGTATCATTCACGACGATTGTAGAGACAAATCTTTGAAGGTATCCTCTCAAACCTATCATAAGGTTTAATCAATGTTCCAAGCATAAGCGAGTCAAAACTCTTGCTTTAAACCTCTAACTTTGACTCTAAAAAAGGCCTTTAAGCAAAAAAAAAGTTATATAATTATAAAGTGAATTAGATTGTTACTCACAAATGCTATATGTGAAACTGATTCACAGGAAGTGGTGAACCTGCTTCAACATAGAGAAAACCACACCCTCCATGCATCTCCCTCAGCTTTTTTTTCGTAAGTTGATTTCATTAAATTGATCTAGCTTGAGCATCATTGTGAGAAACGCTCTACCCACCTTCTATGAAAGGTTGCAGAGGCCCCATATGATTTGCTACAAAAGCTAGACGAAAAATACACCAAGCATTTCTTATAAAGTAACAGATAGAAAAAAAATTAATTTACACAAACCAAAACACCAGTGAAACAAAATTAATTTACACAAACCAAAACACCCCAAAAAAAAGGAGAAAGGAGAAAGAAAATGGAAGCTATAAATAAATGCTAGGGGAAGGAAGCTCAAAACAATATCTAACAGATCCGAGAAGAAGATTTAAGCCGCAAATCAAGCTTGCTCAAGTAACAACACCATATCTTTGATGAAATCATGACTCCAAATGCTCAAACAACTAAGCAAGTAATAAAGTAACTTCCATGATAGATGATCTCGATGGTTTTACTATTTTGTATGTTTGTTGTGCGAAAATGTGTGCAAGTATACACAGTCTAACAAGTAATAAAGTGATAAGAAAGATATGTTTAAAAACTAACTCTACTTGCTAGCACTTGAATTAATGAGTGAAAAGTAAAAATAAAAGCATGGTAAAAATTCATTGTTGTGCAGCAGTTAAAATAATGATTAAGTGGCAGTAAAACAGTAAAAAGTAAGGGTAAAATCAAAGACATGAGTATAGCCAAGACAAGAATCCGTAATTAATCACTAATGATGCAATGCTCTAACTAATGTTGTGATAGCATTCAGTATGCTGAATGAATGTGGATATTCCTATCACTGTGAAACGAAATGTTGTCAAGATATCCTTATTCCTAAGCTCCAATTGAGGTTCATTTCGTAGGGTGAAAAGCACGTCCTAGTTTCATATTCCTATTCTTCACTAAGAAAGGATGTATAGCATTAACTCACAAATTAATGAAGCATCAAGCATTAATCACATTAAACATCAATATATCTTAATTACATCACCATTGTCTTGACTATAAAGAGATCTAGCTCATAATGAGCTTAGACAGGACAAAATAAAACCTAACTACCATAAATGAAGCCATCAAAATAGTAACAGCACTGAAAACAAAGTACACAAGAAAATGCAGAGTAATACAAACTAAAATGAAGCTCAAAACAAACTTCAGATGTTGTAGCTTTGCTTCAGAATTCATGTGTTGTGCAGATGAAGATCTGTGCTGCAGATTCTGAGTTTCCAACTTCTGAAATGGAGTTTCAACACTGAAAATAGTGGAAAGATGGTTGGGGAAGACGATGGAATAGTGAAATGGAAGGTGGAATTGTACTCTCTGACCTAGGGAACCGTGGAGGCTGAAGTGTGTGCATTTTTAGGGTAAAGTACCTATTTATACCCCTTTCTCTCTCCAAGTACTATTGGGCCTATCTTTTCATGCAAAGCTACCAAGTGCTGCCAACCCTAATTGCAAGTACATTTTGTCTTTTAGCAAGTACAATTGTCTTTTAGCAGCCCACTAAATGCGCAGATTCCAAGATGTCTTTTCCACTAAGGACAAAACACCTCCTTCTTGCTTATACAACCTGATATGCCTTTAATTTTGTTCCTTTCACCAGTTGTCTGCCACGATGCTACCATAGCACTAACCACAACACTAATTCAACTAAAAATCTTGCACACTAGCACACAAGTTGAATCCCACAAAATGGCACTTGCGTGCCCAAACTACAGTTTTTAACAACTAATTACACTAGTAGCTAACTATGTACAATTTCTACATTTATTCACATAAGTTACTCTTGGATCAAGATAATTCTCATTTGTTTTGGCATAAATAACTCGCATTTCTGTGAGTTCAGTACCGTCAGACAAATTCGTTGCGTTGTTTTCTTGGCTAAATTTGGGAATAAATCTTCCCTTAGTCTTTCTACCTGGTCTTATCCTCCTCTTGAAATGGATTCTTTCCTGCAGGATAATGTGTCAAATAGCAAGCAGGCCTCTTTTGGCTCTCTTGTTGCTGGCTTTCGTCTTTTTCTTTTCTTTGAATGTGTTCTCTCTCTATATATATATATTAGTGTAATTAGTAAACACTAAGTTTTAACTTATAGGCCTCAATTCAAACTCATACAAAGCCACATTTTTTTTTGTTTCTTCAATCTCAAGTGTGCCCTAAAAGTCTAAAGATAGTTAAATATTTTTTTTTTTGACAAAAAAAAAATACATTTTAGTATCTTATGATTTTAAAAGTTGTAAATATTTCTTGTCAAAAATAAAAGTTGTAAATATATATGTGTCATATCACATGTTTGTTTAACGTATACTATTAATTTTTTTTACTTTTGCATACCGTTGATCAGTGGTGGATCCACGCACAGTTCAGGGTGGTTAATCACTTTTTTTTAATAAAAAAAAGTAGCACCATCATCGCTATTAAAATATATTTTTGCATATCCTAAAATTTGTTTTGCACTCAAGTTCTTAATTTTGCACTCCAAATCTCCAATTTTGCATCAGTCTAATGCAGCACTTGCATCAGTCTAACGATTTCAAAATATGAAATCACATAGAGAACAATATGAAAGTTTTATTTTTATTCCGTAAAAAAAAAAAGTTTTATTTTTATTATATTTTTAGCGATGTATATCTTTAAAACTTTCTGCACCCTAACTCAAAGTCCTAGCCGTTGATTTAAAATGTCTCATTTTAGAGTATGTTTAGATTATTTTGCCCTTAAATCTAAAGTGCCACTTCTCAATGCACCAAAATCATAGAATCTTTAAAGCTACCCATTTGCTAATTTAGCAAGTAAATTAACTCTTTTTCATAAAAAGTAAGTTAACTACATATTGATAATTCGTGTTCCTAAATTAAATAGAAAACCAAAAGTTAATGACATTGTAAGTAAAGCAACCCACTTATTATGGAAATCTTCTTTTTATTTTTTCTTACGTTTTTAATCATTTTAATTATGTTGAACTTTATTTCTCTCGTTTCCTTTCAAGAACTGGAGAATCGATCTTCAGTCTCCACAGTACTTGCACCCCCATACGGGAAAAAGAGCAGAAAGTGTATAAATTCTTTGTTTCGGGGGATTGGCCTGGTTTTGAATGCATAAAAGATAGAAGAGGATAAATTCTCTACAAAGGAATTTGTAATCTGGAACATTTTTCTTTAGAGGAGATAATATTTTTTATTAATTATAGATTATATTTAAAAGTATTATTTTGTCTAACAACTGTGTTGATGGCTTTTTTTGTCCACTTAAATGAAATGACAAATAAACACTACCATTGCTCACACCCGGATTCGAACTAATTAAATGTAACAACTAACACATTAATTACTAACCACTTTGCCTATAAAAAAACACTACCATTGCTCACACCCGGATTCGAACTCATGAAGAGTCGATGTTCCCATGTCGCTGAAATTACCAAAACAATCAACAGTGAGGGACAATATATTTATGCCTTGAAAATATTGATAACGTACAAGTGAAAACACCACAATAAAAATATTACATTGTCGCAAAATAAAGGTTACAAGATTGTAACACATCACAAATTATATAGGTATCACCCTTAGAAACCCGAATTCTTCATTGATCAAGAGTTAGAAATTTCCTGATTTTGCACTAGTGAAAGAACAAAAACACTCATATCACAGTAAATGATTGATTTCTGCAAATTGTTTAAGTTACCTTTTACGTCTAATTCAAAACCCATTTGTACGAAATTACTTGAGGAATTTATGACGTTCAGACTCTTTGGGGGCTTGATTCCCGTGTTTTGTTCAAGTTCTTTCATACTTACGCTTTTGAAAATTATTTCGAATCTTGATTATGTTACTGGTCTTGAGGCATTGAATCTATTGATAACATAATTGAGTTCTTTTAAAAACCCTCTGAAAACACATTAAACTTGGGTTGACACGTAAACTTGTCAATTGGTGAATCTAAAATCTAATTTGAATCCTCTTTTTTCATTTCTTCGAATTCATTTGTTTGATTACGAAGTAAAGGAAATTTACTGGAAAACAATATCTTGGCACCTTGCACATGCATACAACACTCCCCTAGTATAAGCTATTTCTACCTCTCTCTCTCTCCTCATATTTTTTTTAAGTTATGACAAATTAAGGGTCGTGATTGCTTGTTAAATTCATCAATGGCCAAAACATGCTCCGATTGTAATCATTATCAACCGCAGCAGTCAAAAGTGATCCAAGTAATATAACACTAGTTGGGGATCTAGACCGTGTATATTCGATAAAAGGATACAGTCATGCAGTCAAGTATTGTCGTGTGTTAAAAAAATTCATGAGGTCCCCATATCAGCTTTCTATTTTTTTATATAAAAAAAATGTTTTCTATTAAAACCAACAGCACTCGATCCAAATTCACTTGCTGGAATTCGCGAAGCGCCAAATGCAATTACGAGTTGATGGCCAATTAGATCATTAAGAGATTTTTTTTATATAAATCGAGTATCCTCTACGCGCAATTGTAGAGACTAATCTGTCGTGCCGAGTAGAACTATAATAGACGGCAAAATTCTCTCTCAAAAGATTTAATACTGCTGCATGTCCAAGACAAATTAAATGTAGAATTAACACCAACGAATTCCAATACTAGAACCAAGACAAATTAGAAAAATGGTCCATAAATATTTTTTATTTTAAAAGCAAAGTTTTGGAGAGGTAGTCTCTCTTATCAATTATCATCGTGAGATTAACAAGGCACCAGCTGCCCCTTTTGTATATTATTGAGTTGCTGATATTTCGATTGATACTCACTGCCATTAAAGCCCAATCAAGTCCAAAAGAGGATGAAATGTTTTTATCATCATCATATTTGGAGTTAACGAGCCAACCTGGAAAATTGAGTGACCAAATGCCAAACTAGGTGGGGACAATCGAAAGAGGCTAGTCGTTTCTAAACTCACCACCACAGCTGAAAAGATTAAATTTTGGAAAAGTAATAAAAATTTGTCTTTTGAAATATGTGATATATATATATATATATATATATATATATATATATATATATATTGTTCTGAATTGGGCTAAGAAGCTCATTCAGCAATTGAACATAGATGAGCTCAATCACTTTGATCCAAATACACAATATACAAGTCCACTTATGACTCTCATACTTGGATGACTCAGATCCACTCTATCAATCTGACGGCTCACGATGGGCACGATTTCCTATAAATACTGGCTCACATTGCCATAATTAGGTACATTTCTCATTCCTAGCTAAATCACTCATTTATTCTCAATACTGACTTGAGTGTCGGAGTGGCTTAGCAGGTACCCCTCTCGGGATCACTCTGAACCTCCAGTGGGACAGTAGGAGACCTACCAACTACAGTCCACCCAGCACTGCAAGGCATCAAAGGTCAAGTCTTGACCTTGTGTTTTGACCTTTAAGACGTGCAAGCATGAGTTGGAAAGATAAGAAGTAGAGCTACAATTCTTCAGTTAAGCTCAAAATCCAATTCGGACGTATCAAAGGTCAAAACGCAAGGTCACGACTTGCAACCCCCTTGGAGGTGGGTCACGACTTGCAAGGGTGTTGTCTAGTCTGCAGACCATAATTTCGTCCGTATTTATCCAATGAAAGCGTGTGAGCATGCGTTGGAAAGCTAAGAAGCAGGACTACAATTCTTAATTTAAGCTCAAAACCCAATTCGGACGTCTCGAAGGTCAAAACGCAAGGTCACGACTTGCAACCTCCTTGGAGGTGAGTCACGACTTGCAAGGGTGTTGTCTAATCTGCGGACTATAACTTTGTTCGTGTTTATCCGATGGAGACATGCAACCATGTGGTGGAAAGATAAGAAGCAGAGATACAATTCTTCAGTTAACCCAATTCGGACGTCTCGAAGGTCAAAACGCAAGATCACGACTTGCAACCCCCTTGGAGGTGGGTCACGACTTGCAAGGGTGTTGTCTAGTCTGCAAACCATAACTTCGTCGTGTTTATCTGATTGCGGTGTGCAAGCATGCGTTGGAAAGTTAGAAGCGTAGCTACAATGCTTATTTTAAACTCAAAACCCAATTCAAACGTTTCGAAGGTCAAAACGCGAGGTCACTAACCCCCTTGGAGGTGGGTCATGACTTGCATAAGAAAAAAGGGAGAAGGAGGGTCACGACTTACCCAAGAGAAGAGGAGAAGAAAGCTTCTAAGGGAGGGATAAAATGTGTGGCTCTAAGAAAGTTTATCTCAAATACTCTCAGCTCTCCTCTCCTCAAAACTCACTTCTCAATCTTTCTTGGAAATGGCTCAAATTTTTCAAAGGGCCAAGATGGTTGGAGATTCACATGTCTATGATGGACAAGATATTATTAAATAAATTTTTTACTTCCCAAGTTAAAGGCAAAAGCGCAATCACCAAGCAATGAGAAAACTCGATACGACATATCAAGACAGACAAGCCGGCAGGAAGCCAAAGCAAAGGGGGATCCAATCCAATTCAAAAAGATAAGGCCAAGGGAGCTTAATCAGTGAACAAGGATTGAGTTTTTGCATCTCAAACTTAATCTTTGGTGCATTTCAATGATCAAAGTCAGACCAAAGTGTCTACCTTAAACTCTCCAATGGATCTTAGGTCCAAGGAAAAGGCGCACAGGCGCGAAATCATCAGCAAGGCATAAGACCGTGAGGTCTCAAGTAACAGGCATGAGACCATGAGGTCTCACGTATCAGGCAAGAGACCATGAGGTCTTGGGTATCAGGCGCCAGATGGGGCGCATAACTCAGACAACACGGTGAGACCCTATCGTCTCAGCCACTAGACACAGAGACCTTGGGAAAAGATGTGTACTTATATGCGGGTGCGGGCCTGAAGCGGGCTGGGAACCATAGCATACCCGAGCCCGCATCTAATGGACATATGCAAGTGTGGGCCTATTGCAGGTAATTTTTGCGGGTACCCTACGGGCTTGGGCTCAATTGCCATCCCTAAACATGATAGTAACAAATAAGAACCCAAACATTTATGCAAAGGAGAAGTCATTAACATTGAAAGATTAAGATTGAGTCTCTTTTAACTTAAAGTCTTATACATGACTCATGAGTGATAGTGGTTGCTACTTATTAAAAGACGAATGTCATTGAGCTTCAATCAAAGAACTCCAAACTTGTAGGACAATCTGTTCTATCTACACGGATTATTTTATAATCAATCAAACAAATCAACTGCAACTCTTACTCAAAGAATTAGAATAAACCAACTTAAAAATCAAATGAAGAAACCAAATCATCTGTCACTATATCAAGGTTAAATCATTATTAATGGAAACCAAATATGTAATATGGGTTACACATTCCATTACAAAATAAATACAATAATGACTTTAAAAGTAGAACAAATGAAAAAACCAAATCATCTGTGTCATCGCACCAAGTTCACATTATATTGAAATAAATTCGCATTATCCATTGCATTAGACACTAATTCAAAATACTCAAGATCCTTGTAATCTAACAGTAGCTATAAAAAATGATAGTAAGTCGCAAATGCATTTAAAAAATGTAAGCTCAATAGAGTTTGAAAATATGTCACTAACCCTTCTGGTTCCTCCACTAATAGATAATGCATTTAAAGAACAATAAAAAGAAACAACATGAAGGCTCCATAGCACACATATGGGGTTTCATTCACCTTTAAACCATCTATAAATAGATTATATATCATATAAACCTAAAAAACATGTGAATGTAATACATGGGTTAGTCATCTACCTCTCGCACCACAACTTATCCTTCTAACATTTTATGTTGCACGAAGCTCACTTTACTCTTGCAATTTGCTGAAATTGATAAGAAAAATAAAACATAGGCTAGTGGTTAGCGGCTACAATATACATATAGTTCTATCAAATACAATCTAGAAAGTGCACTGCTTGTGACAACAAAATATGTTGTGATTAAGATTTTAAGATTTATAAAACATGTCTTTGTACTTATTGTTAGGGGGAAAATGCTTGTTTGTTATTCACCAATTTGAGATGGCCATTTGGGTAAGAGAATATTTATACTTCTAGACCGATGAAGCAAATGATAAGAAAAACACAATTATATTTGTAAATAAATTACCATGAATTTTTACATCAATCATCAATGAGCACAGAAATATATCAAAAAATTATTAACTATGTATCATGGTTGAAAGGTAAACACAAATAGAAGTAGTTCCAAACTTGAGTGTGAATGGTCTCTTCCACAAAGTGTACATGATTGTGATCAGCTTAGCTGCCTTTGTGTTGCATCAAGCCATCATCCACCATAGGTTAGATGCCTTAAAGCATGCATTTTTTTCATTAATTTCAGAAATGAAAGATGAAACAAACAATCAAAAATGAGGAGAAAGTCATGATAAGAATAAAAAAAATGTCAAAAGGAAAAGAATGAAAATAGAATTACAAACCTATTGGAAAAACCATAACTTTCCTCTATAAGTAGTGTCAAACTTAAAAGCCTTGAGATGCATCAACCATGTCATTGCTACAATTTAGGTAATCCATTCGTATTGCAACTCTCTTTGTTGCTGATATATGAGACATAAAAAGTAGCCAAATCCTTGAATCAATAAGAAAAACTAAAAGCAAGTGTTATTATCATCATTTCAATGTGTAAAAAAAAATCATCATTTCAAAGGAATTGAATGGGATAGATATGGTTAGTGGACAAAAGTATTGCTCTTCAAATCATCATCTAAGGGCAACCCCCCATTATACCTCATTTTCTACATCCACTTGATTTTTGGTCTTATGATATGTTCCTGCAAAAGCAGTGCACAAAAATCTGGATTCCATATTGTCATTGCACACAAAAATCAGTAATGCGTTTAATTGCACACAAAAATCAGTAATGGATCATTCCATATTGTCATTGCACACAAAAATCTGGATTGAATGCGTTTAATTGTGTGCATCAAATGCTCCCGAAATTATGGGATCTTTATTTGTAAACAATTATTTGCAATCATTACTGTAGCAGCTGCAATCTAATTCAATGTGGGCCGTTGATCTATGGGATGCGTAATGGGATAAAATGGCAACGAACAGGTGCCGTTGGATTGGATTGCGCAGGTGATGTGTAGCTCAATGGCAGAGGAGTTGCTGACCTGGACTTTGTAAATTAATACGTGTAATATAGGTGGCATTATCTATGTGGATGTGCCGTGTGGTTTTCCACGGTTACGTATAATAGAGATAATTGAAAGATAAGGCAGCACCCACAAGCAGGGTGGGGACCTTGGGATCTTAGCCGTATTCTCTTTCTCTCACTCTTTGAGTTTCGTCTCTCCCTCTCTCGTGGAGTGAGTTAAATTTTGCAAAGGGTAAGAGTTCACTTCCTTGACCAAAGCCATGAACACAGTTACTAGGCGGTAAGAAGACGCCTCGTTATGACAAACTACTAGGTGCTCCCCGGGGCAATGACACTGTCAGTAGCACAAAGGCAACCCGTCGGGACGACCCAAGACAACCTGCAGTGGTGGATTGGCCGGCAGGGGTAATATCAGCAAGGACTCTTCAAGCCAAGACCATCCTTCAGAATAATCTCGGCTTGGGGGGCAACTGTTCTGGACTGGGTCAAGAGGCTCACTCAGCAATTGGACATGGATGAGCGCAATCACTTTGATCCAAATCCATAATATACAGTCCACTTATGACTCTCATACTTGGATGACTCGGATCCACTCTATCAATCTGACGGCTCACAACGGGCACGATTTCCTATAAATACTGGCTCACATTGTCATAATTAGGTACACTAGACTCTCATCCGTGCTCTGCATGGCGTCTTAGTTATTTTCTAAAATACTGTTACACATTTTTTGCCTTTTTCCCGAAATGATTTACCTCGTTTTTTAAAAAAACTACAAAAATGACATTACATATTTTTATTTTTTTCGTGTAACTAATTAATTGCCCTTATTTTTTATTAAAACTACAAAAATACCGCTACTTTCTTTTTGTCTTTTTCCGGATATGATTGCCCTTATTTTTTTATCAAAATCATAAAAATGTCATTACATACGTTTGTCTTTTTCCCGAAATGATTGTCCTCATTTGTTACCAAAACTACAAAAATGTTATTACTTTTTTTTGTCTTTTACCGGAAATGATTGCCCTCATTTTTTTTTATCAATACCACAAAAATGTCATTACATATGTTTGTTTTTTTCCCGAAATGATTGCTCTCCTCTTAATCAAAAGTACAAAAATGCCATTACTATTTTTTGTCTTTTACCGAAAATGTTTGCCCTCATTTTGCTGTCAAAACTACAAAAATGCCATTACACACGTTTGTCTTTTTCTCGAAATGATAGCCCTCATTTTTTATCAAAACTACAAAATTGTCATTATTTTTTTTGTCTTTTATCAAATATATTTACCATATTTTGTTGTCAAAACTACCAAAATACGATTACTTTTCTTGACTTATTATAACTACATATTTGTATACGTATAATACGTATAGCATAAAGTTATTTTTGTGAAGCTTTCGGCCAATTAGCCTTATATAAGTAGGAGGATTCTCATTCCTAGCTAAATCACTCATCTATTCTCAATACTGACTTGAGCGATGGAGAGCTTCGCAGGTACCCCTCAATACTGCAGTCCACCCAGCACTGTAAGGTACAGAACATATATATTGATTGATATATAGTGAGAAGTACTTAAAGAATTCTGGAAATGAAGAAATGAAAAAATTGTGATAACATTCCATTTCATTACTCCTTCACTCTCATAATTATCACTTTATCTCATTTCACGTAATTAAGAAAATACCATAAAACAACGAGAGAGAATAGTATTTTTACCAAAATATCCTTAACAAACATTGAGAGTGATGAATGTCATTTTAATTAGAAGGTACAATTGGAAAAAAACAATTAATATTGCATTGAAAATCGTGATTTATTTTAAGACAAACTTTCTTTGCTTTCTTTGCTAAAGCGACTATTATTGTGAGACAGAAGGAGTACCTCCTTTTGTATTTTGTTTTGCACTATGATCTCACCCACTTAAAACAAAGACTTAGCCCTACTTTTAGTCCCTCTATTTTTTTAAATTTGCAATTTTAGTTCTCCATTTCAATTTTTGCAAAATTGTGGATCTAATAAAATTGTGGGACCAAAATTGCGAGAAAAAATGGTGAGACTAAAAATGCAGTTTTGATAAAAATTGATGGACTAAAATTGCAGGAAAAATAAAGGATTAAAATTGCGAATTTGAGAAAATAGGGGAATCAAAACAATAGTCAAGCCTAAAAACAACTTGAATAATGAAAATGAGACTCTGATGTGGTAAGTTGATAGTTATAGTCTAAAATCAATGAAGAAATGTGAAAAATTGATTATAAAGTCATATAATTAAGGTTCTTGAACACACTTCATTAGGAGATAAATATGGTTTTTTAGGAGATAAATCAATCTATTGTTTGCATGGAAATCAAAGCTTTTGTCGGAGGGAATAGTAAGTATGGTTTTTTTTAACTGTACTATAGTTCGAGTCAAAAAAAAAAACTGTACTATAGTTAACACCCTTATTTATATTAAAGTTATCATTGATATCGTCCTAATGGTATTTTTTGTCGAGATCAGAGTATCCACCGCCGAACGCAATGACTAATTCCCTCGCTGGATTGGAGGCACCTCGAAGGGTGGGACAGCTGGCCCAGGGATTTAAAGCTGCTCCATACCCAAGGAGATGATCGAACCCTCGACACTTGGTTAATGGAGGATGAGCTCCAACCGCTCAACGTTTTTATAAATCTATTTTTTTTATTATCTAATCAAAAAGGAATATTTTCTTAAAACAAGACTTTAAAATAAATTTATTCACCAAAAAAAGACTTTAAAATAAATTTAAGACAGGTCTTTATTTTCTTTTTGATGGAAGCGAAATCTCATTATTTGAAGAAAATAAAGTTATGTCACTTGAATTAACAGTACCATAATTTTTGTAATGTCTTGATAACTTAATGGTAAAATACAAGTAAATGTTCCTGATAAAAAATACAAGTGTTTGATATTGGGGGCATGGGTTCAACTCTATTACGCTCCACTTTCTCCTACCCCATCTCCCATCTCTAGTTTTTGTACTACAGACCAAAAAAATACCATAAATTTTTATGGAAAATGAGAACACTTTCGAATATTTCCTACGGCCATTTCTCCTCATCACAAAATATAAATATGAGGAGAGAGGAATGATGATTAAAAAGAGCTAAGCAAATTTATTCTGCAGGAGGAAGCTTTTTGGAGGCAGCGATCAAAGTCTTTTTGGCTTAAAGATGGTGACCAAAATACCAATTTTTTCCATTCTAATGCTACTTGCAAGTACAAAAAGAATAAGATTGAACATTTGCAACATGATGATGGGACTATAGCTACTAATCCTACTTCTATTAGGAGGGTTGCAGGGGATTATTTCCGCAATCTTCTTTCTAGTCAGGCGGGGGATTATGATCCGGTGGTGCGGGCGTTGGAAACAAAATTAAATAATGGTGATAATGATTTATTGACCAGAACCTTCACTAAGCAAGAATTTCAGGATGTTGTGATGGATGCTGACAAGGCTCCTGGACCGGATGGTTTTAATCCAGGGTTCTATAAGCGGTATTGGAGTGTTTATGGTGATGAGATTTTTGCTAGTTGTGATACGTGGCTCCAACGAGGGGAATTTCCTTATGCTTTGAATGATACAAACTTGGCAGTAATTCCGAAGAATGATAACCCAAGGTCTATGGCTGATTGGCGTCTTATTTCTCTATGTAATGTGATCTATAAAGTTGTTTCCAAGGTACTTGCTAACCTTCTTAAGCATGTTTTGTCAAAGTGTGTTTCTATTGAATAGTCTGCCTTTGTATCTGATAGATCTATTCTAGATAATGCCATGATTGTTGTTGAGACAATACATTATCTAAAAAATAAGAGGAGGGGTAAAAAAGGAGAAGTTGCTTTGAAAGTTGATATGAGTAGAGCTTATGACAGGGTGGATTGTGGTTATATTTATGCGGTGTTAGGAAAGTTGGGTTTCAATGAGCAGTGGATTAAGTGGATGCATATGTGTATTGAATCTGTTTCTTTATTTGTGCTTGTCAACCAGGATCGCGTTAGGCCCATTTCTCCGGGTAGAGGGATTCACCAAGGGGATCCTCTATCTCTGTATCTGTTTATACTGTGTTCAAAAGATCTCACAACTCTGTTGCATACATCTTTGGTTAGAAGGGATTTGCATGGTTTGTCTATTTGTTGTGGGGCGCCTAGCATCTCACATCTCTTGTTTGCAGATGATTGTTTTCTGTTTTACAGGGCAACTGTTGGTAAAGCCACTAGAATTCAGTCTATTCTTGATGTGTATGAGAAAGCCTAGGGGCAAAAAATTCATTTCCCAAGTTGAGAAGGATAGTGTTAGTTCGAGTAGGTTCCCAGTAAAGAGAGGTGGGTCACAATGGATACTCTTAAGTACCAAGTTTTTCCTAGCCAGAACTTTCCCCAAACAACACTGTTTTTCAAAAATCAAGTCGAAGAGATTACTGGGATGAGTCGCAGACTAGGACGTTCTCTTTAAGACGTTTCGTGGCACTGCTGAAAATTGTGCAAGCAGGCTATCAACCACGACGTCCCCAGGATAAAACAGCCCAGTCGAAACTGCTACGAAAATTCACTGCACCGTGAAAATTCGCTCTAAGATATACACCCTCAATATGGTTATCAAAACCACTCTTAAGAAAATAAGCTTGGAAATGCTTGAAGCTTTCTAGAGAAGAAAAGAAAGTTTAGAGGTGTGAGAGAAAAGTTGGAAGTGCATCAACTTTTGGTGTTAGTAGGAAGTGAGGTGAGAGCTCCTTTTATAGGTGAGGTTGGTGAAGGATACGTTGGAAGCAATAAAGAGCCAACGACTCTATTGAGAAAAAAACCGTTGGGAAAATTAATTAAAACCGTTACGATTTGACTTGGTCAATATGACCGTTGGAGTCAACGGTCAATGCAATTAAAAAATATTTTTCCAAAAAATAAGTATACACCACAGAGCCCAAATCCGGCCCGGCAGAACCGGCTGGTCGGGCGAACTGCGGCGGCGCTCGCGCGTGTGTGGTGGTCACTTTGTGTGTGTCCTCTCGTGACAAGGGGATTAGATGGATGTCTTGGGATCGTCTTTGTGTACCTAAGAATCAGGGAGGTTTGGGGTTTCGAAATCTCAAGGCTTTTAATTTGGCTTTTTTAGGCAAACAAGCTTGGCGCCTTCAGACACAGCCTGAGCTTTTGGTTTCCCGGTTGTATAAGGACAAATAGGCAAAATTACACTAGAGGTCCTTTAAGTTATTTAATTGTAACAAGTTGGTCCTTTAAGTTTTTTTCGTAACACTTAGGTCCTTTAAGTTACATAATGTGTACACCTTTAGTTCATTTTTCATTTTTCATTACAAAAAAGCCAAGTTGGTACTAATAGAGCTGACGTGGTCATGACGGAGGCTACATGTCATCTATCTGGTGACAATTTGGTCATTTAAGACTATTGTCATGTAACAATTGCGTACTTTCAACTTAAAATTTCTTTTAAAAAAATAGTTCATCTTCTTTTTCATTTAAGTTAAAAGGACCAAATTATTACATGACGGTAGCCTTAAATTACCAAATTGTTACGAGACAGATGATACATAGGCTTCGTCATGACTGTGTCAGCTCTATTAGTGCCAACTTGGGTTTTTTGTAATGAAAAATGAAAAAAGGACTAACGGTGTACACATTATGTAACATTGGACCCGAATACGCCGATCCTTTTGGAGTTCTTCAAGCTCTAGCAGACGGAACAAAACTCCTTTTCAAAGAGAATCTTATTCCATCTAGGGGAGATATTCGTTTATTCAGTATTGGACCATCCATATCATAAAGGACCTAAGTGGTGCGAAAAAAAACTTAAAGGACCAACTTGTTACAATTAGATAACTTAAAGGACCTCTAGTGTAATTTTGCCGGACAAATATTATCCTCATGGAGATTTGTTAAATGCTTCTAAACGGAGCAAAGGAAGTTTTGTTTAGAATAGTATGGTTGAGTCTAAAATTGTTTTGCAGGCAGGTGCTACTTGAAGTATTAGTGAGGGGAATTGTATTCCTTTATTTGATGACAAGTGGACCTCTGACAGAATTTTTGGTAAGCCAAGACAACTTGCTCTTTTCAATCCTCTCCTTCGTGTTGATTATTTATTAATTAGCGAAAGTAAGGCGTGGAATGAGTCGTTGGTCCGGTTCCTTTTAGATGACCAGTCTTGCAATGTAGTATTGAAAACTCCTCTTTTTCCATTTGTTTCAATGGACTCCTTGAGTTGGAAAGGTGAGAAATCAGGTGCTTATTCTGTAAGGAGTGCTTATTGTCTTGCAATGCAAAATAATCCCAATTTCGCTAATCATAGAGTTGATGGGTGTTGGGGGCTGTTATGGAGTTTGAAGCTTCCTCCAAAAGTTAAAAATTTATTATGGAGGCTGGGTATAAATTGTATTCCTACTCTTTCCGTTCTTGTTGGTCGTAGTGTTCCGTTGCCTTTGGTGTGTCCGTTTTGTGGTGAGATTGATGAAACGCCACTGCACTTGTTCGCTGATTGTGTTACGGCTGCTGCTTGTTGGAGGGTGTTAGGTGTGGAGTCGACATTGGCTGATTGTGTAGCTAACACTGTTTCGGTTAGTACTTGTTTTTTTTAATGTTTTGAACCGTTTGACTGGTGATGATAGGCTAGCATGGTGCATGACTTTATGGAGTATTTGGTCTAACGGTAACAACCTAGTGTGGAGTAATGTTAGAGATCTGTGTTCTACTATTGTGATGCGTGGAAATCAACTTCTCATGGATTGGTTATCTGCCCGATCTCCTACCCCTCTCATGGTATCCAATCACTCGGGCCCTCTCTCTCACCCCACAGATCTACCATGGAAGAAACCTTCTGTTGGGTTTGTGAAATGCAATGTTGATGCGACGTTTGATAGTGGTGGTAACAAGGTTGGATTTGGTATGTGTCTTAGAGATGACCATGGGAATTTCATTGCTGCAAAAATGCGCTCTTTTATGCCCATTCTTGAGGTGTATAAAGGAGAGGCATTGGGTCTTTTATTTGCTTTGGAGTGGGTTCGTGAACTTCACTTTAAAAACGTTATTTTTGAGTTGGATGCCAAGGTTGTAGTTGATGATTTCTATGTTGTTTCACCAATAGTCTCGGATTATGGTTGTATTTTGTCCGCTTGTAAAGACTCTTTTACTTTTTTCAGCTCAAACTCTCATGTGGAGTTTTCTAGGAGAGAAACTAACAACATGGCTCATACTCTTGCAAGGGTAGCCTTGTTTTCAGTTTCATCTCAGACTCTTTTTGACATTCCAGCATGTATTTCTGCTATTGTTGCTAATGAAATGAATTAGACCCGTTTTGTCAAAAAAAAATTAAGAGATAAAGATGAGAGAGAGTGAAATTAAGAGATAAATGCTGTTGTAAAGTCAATTACTTATGTTGCAGTTGATTTATTTCTAGGAGGACTATAGAAAGACAGATTACTCTTATGTTGATTGGCTAAATTGCCTGTTGGAATGGCCCAAAGTTGTATAATAGGATTATAATGGGTTGAAGTACTTCTTGTACTTCTTTTAATCTAATATTGCTTGCTGAGAGAGAGAGAGAGAGAGAGAGAGAGAGAGAGAGAGAGAGAGAGAGAGAGAGAGAGAGAGAGAGAGAGAGAGAGCCCAATGGTTAAGGTGGGTAAAACCATTGCTTTAGACCTCACTCAAAACAAAAGACCCCATTCTAAAAGAAGACCTCATGAAAAATATATATTTTGAATGTCCCACAAAGCATAGTGAAGTATCACAATACTCGTTTTTGCTGAAGTCCCTTCGGTGCTTTATTACGGGTTCAAATCTCATAGATCTCTTTTTAGTTATTTTAACTTCATTTTCTTAGTCCCAGTGGTGTAGCTCATGTGGTTGGAGCTAGAGACATCTTTCGTCTGCTCCCGGGTTTAAAAATCAGTTTTATTTAATAATCATTTAAATAGAAAAAATTATTTTTATTATTATTTCCCTGAGATCCAACGTATCGTACCCTGGCTTGGTCGTATAACAGTCTAATGGTTCTTTCCACGATAGCATCACACATTTTTAGTGACGCCCCCCATGTCAATCGCCACCACTCACCTATAAATAAGTGACCTCATTATAACATTAGGCATGCTTTTGCTCGTTATTACCTCTTACTCTTTCTTGTTGATTTTGGCATCCGAGCGTTTGAAGGTACACTCCCCACTGTCGTGCTCCATCGCAGTATAAAGGAATTCCATCATAACAATCAAGTCGGTCTTGTCAGATAGATCACTATCTAATATCAGATTGGTTTGATTCGTATTTTGTAGAAAAAAACACAAAATACAAATTATCCCAAACTAAGTAATTTTAATTTATTCGAGCAACAAATTTAGACAAATTCAGTCCAAACATACCCATGAACACCCCTATTTGTCGGTGACTAAAATGCGTATAACTCAACCTCTTCCTTTTTCTATATATAAAAAAGTGAATCTGAAATAATGGAAATTATCCAAAAAAAAAGGAAGAGAAAATGGCAAAAGACAAGCACTATTATCCGATAGGATGCTTTGCACGCCATTCAACAAATGTTACGTCAGTGTCACTAGAGCCGTTCTGTGATTCTTAGAGAGGGTTTAACAAAGTTTGTGATTCTCTGCTGCCGTGCTCACTGGAACCACGAATAGCTCACCCTTCGATCCTCCAATCAAAAGCATCACCGACAGTCCGACACCGTCCAACGATTTCTTCAATCCCCCCGGTCCCACTTACTACCTAACAGAACATAGAATATTCCTCGATGCGAATCAGCGTCTAATGCACGCGCTAGTTACTTTATATTATTATTATTTTTATTATTATTTATAAAAAATCATTATTTTGAGTTAGAAAAATACTCTCTCACAGCCCGTAAAAAAAAAAGTTACTCTCTCACGCCTCTAGTCTAGTACTAGTAATTAAAAAAGTTGTTAAGTGTTTGGCTAAAAAAAGTTAGTTAAGTGAATCTACTTATTTAGTTTTCATATAAAAAATTAACTGAATTTACAAAATTAACCTTTATTAATATTTAATAAAAAGAATATTTTATTTCATTTTACTGTGAACCACTTAATTAAATGAAGAGTATTCTTTTTTGTGAAAAATTAAATGAAGAGTATATGTTAAATAATCATATTAAATATAGCAAAAATAGTTAGCTTTTTTTATTTTTTCTCGATAATCGGATTGGTGAAAAATAAAAATTAATTTCGTGATATATTATGTAAAATGTTATGCTACTCAGTGTATTTTGAGATTCTTTAGAGTCCGAAAAAAATTTAGTTGTTAAAAAAATTAATTTTTCCTCAATAATTGGATTGTTGAAAAATGAAAATTAATTTCGTAATAAATTATGTAATGTTGGCCAGTGTGTTCTGTGGTACTTTTTCAAATACTCAAAGTTCATTCTTGAATATTGATTTTTTTTACCCATTCGAATACGCAAAGTTTGTTCCTCAGTGATCGGTTTGGTGAAAAAAATAATTTCAAAAAAATGTAAAGTACGATGGTAAGTAGTGTGTTTTTTTGACGCTTAATTGTTTCCAAAAAAATTCTACTATTCAAATATGCAAAGTTTGTGTCTCAATAACAGATTTAGTGAAAAAATATATAATCTCGTGATAAAATACGTAAAGTGTGATGCTAAGCAACATGCTTTTTGGTACTTTAGTGTTTGGAAAAAATTTACCGTTCAAAAACTCAAAGTTCATTTCTCAATAACCAATTTGTTAAGAAATAATAATTTCGTGACAAATGTGTACACACACTATTTTAGTTTTTAAGTCCGCAATTGCCTTTTTTTAATTCATACATACCTTCGATTTAAACAAAAATTTTTCACGTCCGCAATTTTAATTAGGTAATTATTTCATTTAAAACTACTAGTAAATTGCTATTTTGAAATGTCATAAATCTAGTTTTTTTTGACAATTTTTTTAAAATATTTTTTTAACCTTTTGTTTCTGCGAGCCATGCTAACTGGCTGAACCGAGCTGCTCGTGAGCTTGAATCGAGATGAAAAAATGATTCATGTCAAACTCAACTCGAGCTACGAGCTGAGCCGATTCTTATTGAGTCGAGTCAAACTAAACTAAATTCGACTCACTTCTAGCCCTACTTGTCATATCCCACCAGACCAACCACGCATTTCCATCATCTAAACAAACCTTCATTTTTTTTTTTGATTACCTAAACTAATCTTCATTGATTGGATGCCGTGATCCCTAAAATAATTCATTAAGATAAATATTCCTCTTTTTATTCATTGTATAAAAATATAAATTTGATAAATACTCCTTTATCCCGGAGAATAAGAACATTTCCCCTTTTATCGGTCAAAAAAATAACTTCCATTTAAGTTTTAACTTTTTTTTTTCCGGCAGTATTCCCCACTTGCCACTTTACCCTTTTAACTTTAGAATGTTCTCACGCATCCACCGTTGGATGACTCCAAATCAAGATAGACCCAATCCTACGGAAGCGTATTCAGGTACAACTTAATATTTAGTAAAATGAGGTGCACCGTAACTTTCTCTGTCACACTATAAAACTCCACAAGCTTCGCCGCACTCGAGTTCACCCACACACGTTCTCTGTGACTCTCCCCATTCTCCGGTTAACATTATTCCTCCGCTGCGGAGTTAGGTTTCCGGCGAGTATGAGTGCGACTCTACTATCGGAATTCGCCACGGAGATAGTGGTTCCGGTGTGCGCTGTTATTGGTATCGTCTTCTCATTAGTACAGTGGTTCCTCGTTTCCCGCGTTAAGCTCACTCCCGAGAGGCACGGAACGTCGTCGTCTCCGCGTAATAACAAAAACGGTTATGGAGATTCTCTGATTGAGGAAGAAGAAGGTATCAATGATCATAGCGTTATTGCTAAATGTGCTGAAATACAGAACGCCATCTCTGAAGGTAATTTCTTTTTTGAAGATCTAAATGAGATCTGTTTTTTGTGTCTCTGTTTATTCTACTCTCTGAAACTCCGAATTTCTGAACTCGTCGTTTTTGTTCTTTAGATTTTTTTCCCTCTCTCTCAGATTTCAAACGTGTTATGCTTTCTTAATGAGGATTTGCGATTTGATTGTTCTATTAGTTGAAAGTTGAAACGAATTTATTTATTTTCTTGTTTATTTGTTACGATTTATTAATTTCGAATTTGTTGATTCTGTATTCTCTATTATTTTCCCTCCGATATTACGGGATGGTTACTCTGTCATTTGGTCGTAGTAATTAATTAGTATTAATTGTATTATTGAATTGTGAAGATCTATTAGCAGTAATAATTGTATTATTATAATTTTGTAATTATTCTATTTATCTCTATTAATGGTAACGATCTATTAGTAATTTAGTATTATATACTCCGGGGCCATGTTGTACTTCTTTGCTGTTATAGTACTTTGTTGTCATTATGTTTTTAACAGCAATTAAGTGCTACAGCTGTTTATAGTTCTAGTTGCAAATTTGTATTAAATGTTTAGATTATTATCCAGCTTATTATTATCCGTTTTTTTTTTGACAAATATTATTATCCGGTGTTAGAACGTTAGAAAATCTTATAACTACGACGTAATTAGTTCTGGTGAGACTCACTAACCTCTTCACTTTAATTTTGATATACTAACGCAAATTGTTTTTGTTTTCAACAATTGTTGATGTTAAGTCCAAATTTGTATAGCTTATGTATAATGTGTTTATACTACAACAACATTGACTCTTTTGTGCCAAAAAAAAAACATTAACTCTTTCTCATATTTTTATCCAGAATGAAATGTACATCTTTTTAAAGCTTGGCATGTGGTAGACTGGTAGTTAGCATGGTACCTTGCTATTTTTGTTAGTCCTACTGTGAGATGAGAACCTCTTGATGATATTTATAATATGCTGTCTTTGTAGTTTCTCTGTATTAAGAAACTAGAATACATGCCCTTGCCTATGTTGCTCTTGTTGTATGTGTTGGGAAATGTCCTTAGCTTGTGAGCTCTGGTCTGTGGCCATGAAAAGTGATTCCTGATTTAAATAGAATAATGTTATTCCTGTACTTACCAATTGTACATGGGTTTACAGGTGCAACATCCTTTCTTTTCACTGAATACCAATATGTGGGAATTTTCATGGTTGCTTTTGCAATCCTGATCTTCCTTTTCTTGGGCTCTGTGGAAAGCTTTAGTACTAAGAGCCAAGCTTGCACATATGATAAGAGCAAGCTTTGCAAGCCAGCCCTTGCAACTGCATTATTCAGCACCGTGTCTTTCGTGCTTGGAGCTGTAACTTCAGTCCTATCTGGTTTTCTTGGGATGAAGATTGCAACTTATGCCAATGCAAGGACAACCTTGGAAGCCAGAAAGGGAGTTGGTAAGGCTTTTATCACTGCATTCAGGTCTGGTGCAGTGATGGGTTTCCTTCTTGCTGCAAATGGTCTTTTGGTGCTATACATTACCATCAATCTCTTCAAGATTTATTATGGGGATGATTGGGAAGGTCTTTTTGAGGCTATAACTGGTTATGGTTTGGGTGGATCTTCCATGGCTTTGTTTGGGCGTGTTGGTGGTGGTATCTATACAAAGGCTGCTGATGTTGGTGCTGATCTGGTTGGAAAAGTTGAAAGAAATATTCCCGAGGATGATCCAAGAAACCCAGCTGTAAGCCACGTTTGACCCTTTCAGTTTCTTCGGTACCTCCTTTTGAAAAAGAAAATTGAAAAGTAGATGCATTCTAATCACCATTTTAGCCTTTATTTTCTGTGTTGTAATGGTATTCACTAATAATGATAACGATCTCTTTTCTTTGTCCCCCCAGGTGATTGCTGACAATGTTGGTGATAATGTTGGAGATATTGCTGGGATGGGTTCCGATCTTTTTGGCTCATATGCTGAAGCTTCTTGTGCTGCCCTAGTCGTTGCTTCCATTTCCTCATTTGGAATCAACCACGAGTTCACTGCAATGTTATATCCCCTACTTATTAGTTCTATGGGCATTCTTGTCTGTTTGATTACTACTCTCTTTGCAACTGATTTCCTTGAGATCAAGGCTGTCAAGGAAATTGAACCAGCATTGAAAAAGCAACTTATCATCTCTACAGTACTCATGACGGCTGGAATTGCAATCATTAGTTGGCTTGCCTTGCCATCATCCTTCACAATTTTCAACTTTGGGGTTCAGAAGGAAGTAAAGAACTGGTAATAAGCTTTTAATGTTTGCCATATTTTTGGAATAACATCAATCCATGTGTGTTCATTTCATCATAGTCAACTAATAGTTTAATATTCCAGTGCTTTTTTTAAAACTATCTTGGATTACGATTCAATTCCAGCTATTAACATGTTTGTAATTCCAGGCAACTGTTCCTCTGTGTGGGTGTTGGTCTCTGGGCTGGACTTATTATTGGGTTTGTTACAGAGTACTACACAAGCAATGCTTACAGGTAGGTAAATGCTAACAAAGGTGTATAATCTTTCCTTTTCATACTATCTTAATGGTCTTGACATGAATTCATTGCTTTCAGCCCTGTGCAAGATGTAGCTGATTCCTGCCGCACCGGAGCTGCTACCAATGTCATCTTTGGCCTTGCTCTGGGATACAAGTCTGTTATCATTCCAATTTTCGCCATAGCAATCAGCATTTTTGTGAGTTTTACTTTCGCTGCAATGTATGGTATTGCTATGGCTGCTCTCGGGATGTTGAGTACCATTGCAACTGGTTTGGCTATTGATGCCTATGGGCCTATCAGTGACAATGCGGGAGGTATTGCTGAGATGGCAGGTATGAGCCATCGTATCCGTGAGAGAACTGATGCCCTTGATGCTGCTGGCAACACTACTGCTGCCATTGGCAAGGTACTATGATGTTCATGTTACTGCAGGCTATTGAATTTTCTTGCACAATAGTGTTACATATATTGCTGCGTGAAAATATAAATGCTAAAAAGAACTATAACTAAAGTAGTTTGAGTGTGATGGGAGACTAGGGACCCGTTTGGATGAGCTTATTTTTTGAGCTTATGGAAAACAACTTATGGAGATAAATAAGTTTTTATGTTGACCCATAAGTTCTCAATAACAAAAGTTATATCTTCATAAGTTGTTTTTTCATAAACTACATTGACAAACTTATGAATAATACATAAAAGCTTATTTATTTGCATAAGTTGTTTTTCATAAGCTCAAAATAAGCTCTATCCAAACTGGCCCTAGATGGATTTTCTCAAGCATGCATCGTGCTGAAATGTACTTCTACAAAATCAGAGCATAGTTTTGCTTTATTTTAAAAAAAAAAAGCGCCGCATGCTTCTAATGGTATTCTATTTCATGTGATCATGATCATGGGATATGAAGCTAAAATCATGTCTGACTAGTTATGCATTTTGAATGTATTTATTACTGAGTTTACTCTCTTGTACCAGGGATTTGCCATTGGGTCTGCTGCACTAGTGTCTTTGGCTCTATTTGGAGCTTTTGTCAGCAGGGCAGGAATTTTAACTGTTGATGTCTTGACTCCTAAGGTCTTCATTGGACTCTTAGTTG
Organism: Astragalus glycyphyllos; assembly: GCA_963573325.1. Taxonomy (NCBI): domain Eukaryota; kingdom Viridiplantae; phylum Streptophyta; class Magnoliopsida; order Fabales; family Fabaceae; genus Astragalus; species Astragalus glycyphyllos. The sequence goes on from OY754310.1 coordinate 8,316,725, forward strand.
GTGCCATGCTTCCTTATTGGTTTTCTGCCATGACCATGAAGAGTGTAGGAAGTGCAGCTTTGAAGATGGTCGAAGAGGTTCGAAGGCAGTTCAACACCATCCCAGGACTCATGGAGGGAACTGCCAAGCCTGATTATGCCACCTGTGTCAAGATTTCTACTGATGCATCCATCAAGGAGATGATTCCTCCAGGTGCCCTCGTCATGCTCACACCACTCATTGTTGGTACCTTACTTGGTGTCGAAACACTTTCAGGTGTTCTTGCCGGGTCTCTAGTCTCTGGTGTGCAGGTAATACTTTTATTCTGATCTCATTATGTGAAATTTCTTTGGAAATATCAAACTATAGAAGTTTGCTGAATCCTATGTTTCTGCATTGGTTGTCATAGATTGCAATATCAGCATCTAACACTGGTGGTGCCTGGGATAATGCTAAGAAGTACATTGAGGTAATAATTTAAACCCGTGATTTTGAAGAATTCTCTTATTAGATGTTATTGTGTTTTTGGATTTTATTGAATGATGATGAAATTCTGTGGACTACAAATTTCAGGCCGGCGCATCTGAGCATGCAAGGACTTTGGGCCCAAAGGGATCTGACCCACACAAAGCAGCTGTTATTGGCGATACCATCGGAGACCCTCTAAAGGATACTTCAGGTCCATCACTCAACATTCTGATTAAGCTCATGGCGGTTGAGTCACTTGTTTTTGCGCCATTTTTCGCCACTCATGGTGGGCTGCTTTTCAAGATTTTCTCCTGAGGGATTGGACGCTCTTAAGGGTAGAGTTTTCTTTCAATTAAATTTGTTTTTGTCGGAGCCTTAGGGCAATTTTCTTTGTAACGTTACCCTTTCTTTCCACCTTTAGGTAGCTCTTTATTTATGAGAACTGGAAATTGTTGTAAGAACTAGTTTTTTTTTTTTTTGCCACAATGAATTTTCAATTAACCAGATTCCGAATTTTGTTGTAAAATGTTCTGGAAAACAGGTACCCATAAAAGACAAGCACTAAGCAGGTTAAGAAAGAATGCTTAAAAAATGTTAGGTGCAAGGGTGAGTTAGCATCAATTAAATTTCACAAAACTATACAACTGTCTGTACGTGCAAATGGAAGTTTATGATTAGATAGCTCAGTTTGAACACTGTCTCTCAAGTGGTTGTTGATCCAGATTTCACAACTAGACTAGTATGATTATATGATATGGCTCGTCAGTGGTATGTCACCGAACAATAAATCTTGACATGACACACATTGTGTCGGTTCTCATTCTCTGCATTACAGAGAACAGTTTCTTGCACGTGTTCTGTTCTTCACTAATCACTATCGGAAGTAATAGTATGACTGAGAGCGACAATACATATGAGTAGTAATATTTAGACTTAATTATACTTTTGATCCCTATTTTTACCAATTCACGATTTTAGTCTCTCAATGATTTTTTTTACAAATTTAGTCCCTCTATTTTTACCAACTCACGATTTTTGTCCCCAAAGAATTTTTTTGACGAAGTTAGTCCTCCTGTTTTCTCAATTTGTAAAATTAAAGTCAAACCCTATGATTTGGTCAAAATTGGCGCTGAGTTGTCATTCACTTCACTTATCCTACGTGTCTGACACGCTGGCTTGCTTTGTTGGAATTGAAACATAAAAATTATTATTATAATTTATTATTATTATTACAATAATTGTTTTTTAATTATTATATTTAACAAATAAAAATTCCATCTTCTTCATTTTATATTTCTTCTCCCATCGTGAACCCCTTCAATATTTAATAAATAAAAATTCAATGTTCACAAATTCCAATTGGTTTGATTTTGATGGAACGATTCTTCTCTCTGCTCAACCAATATTCTTTTCATAAGGTATTTGCGATATTTGCTTTTTTCGTATTAATCGCAAAGATGAAAAATCCGTGTTGATTGCTTTTTTTCTTCATTTTTAGGGTTTAGAAAACCACATTTCTACTTTCCAATGTCTGTTTTGGAGTATTTGGTTCTTATTTTTGCTTTCGTGACGTATAATTGTGAGCATTACTTTTCGTGAAGAAATTTATGTTAATATTGCAAACTAGGTGTTTGATAAAATGCCGATTAGAAGAAATTTTTGTTAATCGTTGTTTGATAAAATGTAAATTGTTACTAACCACATTTGAGCATTAAAACTCACTAACCACAAACTAGTAACACAATGGTTAGTGGCGGTTAGTGGTCACAGATACCAAATTGTTTTAGTCTATAACTTAATAATTGTTTTAGTCTACAAGCCTTTACAGACCAGTTAGTTTTGTTCTGTCTTCTCATAATAATCAGTCATAGATAGTAAGAAAAGCAAATTCTGATTTATGTTTTTTAGTTTCGTTGAAAACCTATTTCGTTTTCATTTACTTCCATACATTCATTCTGTGTTTCATATAGTAGAGACTCTAAGATTCTCGTGGTTATAAATATAGTGGCTGTACAAATTAAGGCATTGAGCAAAATGAAATCAACTTAAATGAGTTTGGTATCTGTACAAATGAATTTGGTATCTGTGACCACTAACCACAAACTAGTAGCACAATGGTTAGTGGCCACTAACCAGACTTATACATATCTGCGGTTAGTGGCTACTAACCACTGTCATGCATATCTGTGGTTAGTGGCCACTAACCAAAGTTATGCATATTTGTGGTTAGTGGCCCCTAACCACAGATTGTACAATTGTGGTTATTACTTCTAAGATTGATAATGTGATTCTAATTTTAGCTTTTGATTCTAACTCAATTGGTTGTTGCCCACTCATTTTTTAACATGACCTATATTGCAAATCCTGATGCCTTGTGTTGCTCAATCCCACTTTATCACATATGTGCTCAATTTGAAGATGGGGAGATATGAATATCTAACAAGCCTTCAAAGTTATTCAAGAAAGGATGTAATTGAAGCCATTGGAGACAAGTTGATGACCGAGGCACAGAGTTTTGTTGTGGAGAAATACAAGGTCATGGGAGAGGCTTGTCCTTATAAATGGGAAGAATTTGAATGGCATGATCCACAAATGCCACAACAGCCGGATAAAGATAGTTGTGGTGTATTCACAATGTTGTTTCTAAAGAAATGGCATGGAAATGAAAAAGACATGGATTCGTTTCGCAATTGGCACACATTGGAAAAGAGGCAAAAAGTGTTGGCAGTTAATCAATTTCAGATTGACCTCTATTGCTCAATCATGAAACACCGAACCAACTTGCTAAGGAAATCAATACAAGAGGAAGCAAACACTTTTTCTGACAAATTGAAAGCTATACTGATAAATAAAGGAAGGGGGGGGGGGGGGGGGGGGAGCTTTTAGGAAAAAGAAGGAAAAGATAGGAAAATTAAAACTTCTATATAATTGAAATTGTAGATGAGTGAACAAATGGAACTTATATGCATTGAATTGAATTTCTAATATACCATTCTAATGAAGAAATTGAAATTATATGTATTGAACTTATATGTATTGAGATTTCTGTTATTAACCATTGTTGCACTATTCCTTGGTTAGTGGCCACTAACCACTGTTATGTGCATCTGTGGTTAGTGAACACTAACCACTGTTATGCGTATCTGTGGTTAGTGGCCACTAACCAGAGTTATGTGTATATGTGGTTAGTGGTCACTAACCATTGTGGTACTAATTTGTGGTTATTGCCACTTACCACAAATGTGCATAACATTGGTTAGGATTATAATTTGCTCTTAATCATAATTTGTTTATTTAATTTTCATTTTCATTCCTTCTCCACGATTCAGGATTATAATTAGTGGTCACGATACACATAACAGTGGTTTGCGGCCACTAACCACTGATACACATAAATGTGGTTAGTGGTCCCTAACCACAAATACACATAGCAGTGGTTAGTGACCACTAACCACAGATACACATAACAGTGGTTATTAATTGCTATGTCCATAAATTAACATTATCAAACTTAATCAGAATCACATTATCAAACTTCTATGCACACAATGTGGCAATGATATATTTACATGCCATTGTATAACGGACATTACAGACTTAAGTATAAATGCGTAAGGAAAAATCTTAGTATCCTAAACCCAAGCTTTCGTACGTTTCTTATTGTACTTTATAACATTGCTCTAAAGAGAATGTTTTAAACCTTACATAAATTTTAGAGTAAACCCTCAAAATATAATAAATAGTCGCTGTTCCGAACGAAACTCGCTGAGAGAAAATCATACCTCATAGTGGTGATGCTGAGATGAAAATCTGAAATCTGAGATGACATGGTCGATGTTATTATTTTAGGAGCAGTTATTATTTTAATGGTGCAGTTACAAGGCAGTTATGTGTGTAGAATAAGAAGGAAAACAAATTAGTATTCTGATTACTTTGAAGTTTAGAAGGGTATTGGAAAAGGGAGAGACCAAGGCTCTAGAATTGCTTGGAAGAGAGAGACTAGAGACTCTCATATGTTCTCTAGATTTGTTCTTGTGATTATAATTGTAATTTGTGTGGTTTCTATTGTAAATTCAGATTCTGTTATTGATATTAAATTGGTTTAAATATGTATTTAGTCCCTGCAAATGTCCTTATTTTTCGATTTAGTCCCTGCAATTTTTTTTTTAAATACGTCCCTGCAAAATAACTTTTTTTTGAATATGCCCTTCTGAAAGTTGGAATTTTAAATATGTCCCTGCAAAATAACTTTTTTAAAATACATCCCTGCAAAATAACTTTTTTTTGAAATACGTCCCAACAAAATAAAATTGTGATATTTTGCAGGGACGTATTTAAAAAAAAGGTTATTTTGTAGGGACGTATTTAAAAAAAAAACTATTTTGCAGGGACGTATTTAAAAACTTTATTTTGTAGGGACGTATTTAAAAAAAAGTTATTTTGCAGAGACGTATTTAAAAAAAAATTGCAGGGACTAAATTGAAAAATAGGGACATTTGCAGGGACTAAATACATATTTAAACCTATTAAATTGAACTGGTTTCTATCTGATTGATTTCTCACGACTGGTTTAGTAGTATGTAATTTATGTATTAAGTTCACATCTGGAGTCAAATGTTTTAGTATTTCACTCTTAAAAAAATAACATTAGCCTGTTGAGTATCACAAATTAATTCGCTTTGATTCACATCTCAAAAAACTCAGGATTCAAGCAAGTAAACGAAGAAGAATGAGGTGAGAATGAATAATATTCTCAGATTCATGTTTATTTAGTGAGAATGTAATGTTATGTTACCTTTCTTTCCACAATCTATGCACCCCAACACTCATTAGATCATTCATGTTGTCGTAGTTTGCTGCAACACTCGTGAAGACATCACCGACCAGTGGTGGCATGGGAAAGCTTCATTCTCCTCTTGGGTGTTTGTGACTAAATAAACAATATTCTCAGACATAAAAGATTCCTAGAAAAAACAACTTTCATATTCCCATGTGTTCATTCCTAAGGTAGTGTTTGGATGGAGTAATCCAAAATTCTAAGGAATTTGAAATTCTAGGATATTCAATTGTTTCAATTGGATTCCATTCATTTATAAAATTCTTTGTTTGGATAAAACATTTAAAATTCCTCATTCTTAAGATTCATTGTTTGGATAGAGTAATTAAAATTCTTCAATTTTTAATAAATTTAAAAAAAACAGAAATAAAAAAATATATAAAATATAATATATATCTATTTTTTGAAGCACTAATATATATATATTAATATATATATATATATATAAAAACAACCACCGGCGGCCGCCGGTGCGCTGCCGCGGTCGCCACCTCCGGCCACCACCCATATATTAATATAATATTTATATTTTTTGACACAATATATATATATATATATATATATATATATATATATATATAAATATGTATTTTAATATATATATATATATATATATGTAATATTTTTTTAAATTTCAACTTTTTAAAAAAAATGTTTTGGCAAGAAAGGAAATTCAAATTCTTCTTTTTTAGGTGGTATTTCAAATTCTCTAAATTTAGTCTTACTAAAATACCTCACAAATTTCATTCATTTTGAAAATTCTCCATATTTATTATCCAAACAAGTTAATTTGCTTTGAAGCATTTGAATCACCCTATTAAATTACATTCCCTTAAAAAATTATCTCATCCAAACACTACCTAAGGGAGAGGTTGTGAAAGTATACTCTCATGGTGAGAATGAAATATTAGATGTAAAGTTTCTTTTATTTTAAATTCCTAAAACTTCTTCTACTCCCGCACCTTTTATAAAAGATTCCTAGGAATTTTATAAATGAACCAAACATAAAAAATACCTTTAGAATATGATAGGTTTTTAAATATATGGAGGGTAAGGGAATAAAGTCTAAGGGGAGGGAAATGAGAGTTTGTTGTAACCACTTGCTAGTGTGGCAAGTTGGAGGGAAAGTGAGTGAGTTAGCTAAGTACTATAAATAGTAGTGGGAGGGAATTGAGAAGGTAACCAAGAATTGATAATAGACCTAGAGTCTTTGGAAGAGATGAGGCCTCTCGAAGTGCCTATTGTTACCGTTACTTCAGTTTATTTTCTGCATTGTAATTATGTTCTTAGGGCCGAAATCATATTGATTCAGCCTCTATTCCATTAACATACAGTTTGATTATTCCATTTTAGAGATGAGAAATTCAGGATCCTATCCACTTACTTATGTGGCAAAGTGGAGGAAAAGTGGGTGAGTTAGTGGAGGTTATAAATAGGAGTTGGGGGATTAGAATCATTAAACAAGTATGAATTTAGGAAGTTATTCCTTTGGGAGAGATTAGGCCTCTATAAGTGCCTTTGGGAGACCCTAGACTTCTCAAGTTTCCTAGTTTATCATTTACGGTCATAATTTTAATTTTATCACCATTAATACAGTTTTATTGTTCTATTGTTGTTCCATTTGAGAGATGAGAAATTCAGGATCCTACCAGAATAGCATTTCTATCATAAGGTTCCTAAGAGTATTCACAAAACCTGAAACAAATGTCACCTCATTTACATTTTGGTCAATGTTGGGAGCATTGAAGTAAAGTAATACTGCTTTTGTTGCATACGATCATAAATAACTTGAAGGTTTTAAATCAAGCGTAAAGTTCTTGATTTTGTAGGGGATGTTGCTTTTAGAATCTTGGAGAACATAAACAGAGTTAAGCAGAGAGGGGTTTGAGATGTTTTTGAAGATGCTTTAGAGGCAGAAACTCAGATACATGCATGTGACATTAACCCTAACATGTTGAATGTTGGAAAACAGCGGGCTGCAGATAAGGGTAAATTAGAATTCCGTAGAATGTAATTGATTACTTTTAGCTTTCATGAAGGATTTTATTTTGATTTATGTTCATTGGTTAAGAGTGAATGTTTTTCTGCTTATTATGATAGGTTTTGGAGAAGATATGGTTCCCTTGTATGGGTGGAGGGAAATGCTGAAAACTTGAGTTTTCAAAATGATTCAATGGAACTTAAGTATCATTTACTCTATTTTTTCAAGAATGATGTGTATTGGTGTTTACGTTTGAAAAGAGATAATATGCATCCTAATCACATTTGAGAAAGAAAATATTATTACACTAAACCCTGACCCTTTAATATATAATCCAAGTTTTCATGGAACTTCCTTATCTCGCCACTTTCATATATTATTAGAGTTAATATAGTTTTACTAAACTCTGTAATTTACTGTATTTACTGTCATTATATTTACTACAGTTAGGTTAACACTAGTTAATTGTAACTCTAGTTTATTCAGTTACATTTTAGTTAGTAGTTTCAATTCTGTTAGTTTGTTAGCTTTCAGTTGAGAGCTGATTCTGTTGTAAATCATCTTGTATATAGTCCGATTTCATTCAATGAAAAGATCAATGAATCATTTCTTCAATTCATTCTTTGTGTTGTACCTTAACATGGTATCAGAAGTAATTGCTCGATTCCGCACTCTGCTTTGCTTTTGATTCTTCAATTTCGTTTCAAAATCCTTCGAATCGTCTTCTTCCTTCGTCTCTTCACAGGAATTTCAGTTTCCGTGCATCGATTTCTCCCTTCATTTCGCTACTGAAACCCTAATTCCTTGAATTGCTTTCATGGCGAGTCCTTCTGAGAATCAAGACAATGTCTCTGATCCTCTCTATCTGCACTCCAACGATCACCCTGGGCTTGTACTCATCACTCAAACTCTCACCAGTGACAATTACAACTCTTGGTACAGATCGATGCGATTCGCTCTCAAAGGGAAGAACAAGTATGGCTATGTCGACGGATCCTTTCCCTTTCCTTCAGACGGTGACTCCAAATCGTAAACAGCGTGGAAACGGAATGATAACATCGTCTGTTCGTGGCTCCTCAACGCCGTATCCAAAGACATCGTCACATCCATTGTTTATGTGAATTCTGCTTCCGATATTTGGAATGATCTCAATAATTGCTTTCAACAGGTCAATGGCGCTCGCATTTACCAAATGTGTAAGGAACTCAACAATCTTGCTCAAGGTAATCTTTCTGTTACTCAATACTACACTAAATTGAAGTCACTTTGGGAAGAACTTCAAGAATTCAAGGCTGAAAACACCTGCAATTGTGGTGGTGTGAAGCCTCTCCTAGCTGAAACTGAACGTGAGTATGTCATGACCTTCCTCATGGGCCTCTCTGATGGATTCTCCCATGTTCGTGGCCAGATTATCACTATGGATCCTATTCCACCCATCTCCAAGGTTTTTTCCCTTGTTCTCCAAGATGAGAAGCACCGTGAACTGAGTTCCAAAAGGGGCCAAACCCTGGAATCTCAGATTGCATTCGCTGTCAAAGCATATCAAACCAAGAACAACCCTAAACCACCTTCCACAAAGAAAGATAGACCTCTTTGCACTAATTGTGAAATTCTTGGTCATATAATTGATAAATGCTACAAAATCCACGGGTATCCACCAGGATATGGCAAGAATAGACCTGCTGCTGCTACTACTACATTTGTGAATCATGTTAATGCTGCCACAGAGAATTCCAGTCTTCCAATTTCACTCCAGATCAGTGCAAGATGCTAATGGCACTTCTTTCCACACAAATGTCTCAAGCTGCCACTCCAAATCCCGAGGCAAGCACTTCTGTGGAGGCATCAGATATTGCTTTTAATGTATGCTTGAATATTGCATCAACTGAGTTTTTGAAACTATCTCTTGATTATCTTTATTGGATTGTGGACACTGGGGCTACTTGTCATATTGCTTGCACTTTGAACAATTTCATTTCCATCAAACGTGTCATGGGTAACTCTGTTACCTTACCAAATGGCACTGTCATACCTGTTCATTTCATAGGATCAGTCTCTTTAGGACCACATATCACCCTTCACAATGTTCTATACATACCAAGTTTCAATGTGAATTTGCTCTCTGTAGGTTCTTTGTTGACATCCTCCAACATTTCTATGTTCTTACTAGGCAATTGTTATGTGATGCAAGGGAAGATAAGAAATATATCAGTAATACAAACTCCCTTAAAAAGTCTTGAGCAAAATACTAGATAGAAATGTCACGTAAAGAGATATCGTTGAAATATTCCTCGACAACAAAATCTACTCATGAACTGCATAAACTGAACATTGCCTGAGAATCATAGTTTCCTTTCATACCCGACTTTAACTCTCAACTTAATGTTACTTCTTGTGATGAGGACATGAAACACCAAGATGCCATTCAAAGCTTAGGAGGTCCGATGACTAGGGCAAGATCAAAGAAAGTCCAAGAAAGCTTAGTCCAATTCATGACTAAGGCTATTGCAAAAGAGGGCAACAATGTAATTGCACCGAAAACCATGCTTGTCATACAAGCTATGGAGGAGGCGCAATTTGCATGACAAAGGCCCCAAAGCTATTTCATTTTTATTCAATAAAAAGTGCATGTGACCAATTGATTTATTTGGGACCAAGGCACTAAGTTATTTCATTTTAAGTTAATTTTTTTTAGTGTGTTTAATCCACTTCAAGTGGTCTATGTGTGGAACATATTTTTGTGAGTTGATGGAGTCAACAGACTTGCTAATCAAACAACTTGCTAATCAAGAAAGGCAATAAGAGGAGAAAATATTACAAGATCTAAGACATTTATGGCACATCAAGACAATTAGAGCAAAAAAGGAAATAGAAGATCCTAATCATTAATTGTGCATTCAATGTCAAATCAACTAGGATATTTTCTTAAATTGTTTTGTCTAGTATTCTTGTAATTGTTGAATACCCTTTATTTTTTCCTTGTATTAGCAAGAACCTCCCTTATTATAAATAGGGAGTATAAGTGTCAATGAAAAGGGAGAAAGACTTTATCAAAGATTTTGAGTTCATACTCTTTGGTTCTGGATTGGACTAGCTTATTCGATCTTATCAAGAATTCCTTTTCTTGTGGTGATCCTCACACTCATAGGCTTATCCTTGTCTTGGATTAGATCAAGGTGGCGCCTCTAACCTAAACACCATCTTCTTCACGAATTCAAAAATCAATTCATTCTTCTCGTTAGTCTTAAACTGTTCCTAAACTCCCCATCCCAAAACCCACAAAATTCTTCATCCTTTTATATCCAAAAACACAAAAATATAAATTACAACCAGAATCCATATTGAAAATCAAAAGAATGGCTAGTTTCCACAACAAGGAGGCCATCATCTTGTCAATCACTAAGCCAAGTAACATTACATACGAAAAATTAGGTATAGAAACATTATATTCCTGTATTGACATCTGTTCTCAACTTTGTGGGGTTTTATATTTAAATTTTGGAAACTTTGCTTAGGAATGCTTTTTTTCCTGGCATCCTAAATTTTGGTTCGCTATGTGAGAGATTAGTTTCTTCTGCTAGACCTAATCCCATTATTTTTGATTAGTTTCTTTTGTTCATTTCTTTTTAGCTTCTTTTGTCTTACCCTACCAAAATAACAATGATGTTTTTAGCCATTCTTTAAAAGTAGCCAATTTGCATTAACCTTCAGAATGATAAGAAGAGAGTACCCCCCCTAAATTTTATTGATAAAAAAGAGAAAAGAGACAACAAGCGAGAAGGATAAAGAACAAACTTAAAAGATTTGCTGCATTACTTGTGCAATAGCGTGAAGAATATATGCTTAAGAGCTTAAGTAAGTTGCAAGTAGGAACCATAATAATCTATTAAAGTGATGCCATGATTGTTTATATTGACAAAATGTATAAGACGACACTCAATTGACAAAATGTATTGACAAAATTGTTCACTATTTTATAATTTTTTAATAATAGTATTTAACAAGAGCTTCATTTTCCAGCCCAAAATTCCACAAAATTTACTATATGAGTCCTACTAATAACTTTTTATATCTCTTTTATTAGTTTTTTTAATCAAAAATAAGATTGTGAGTCGGTGCATTTGAAGAGACACATGATTTTCTATTTAAGAATTTCTCCTCATTTTTCATTCTCCCCGAACAAGATACCTATTAAAATCTAACTATCTAACTATTAACAAGGAACTCCTCAATGGAGATTACAATTAATTAAGTAATGTAATTAGATAAATGGTGGCAAAGCATGCATCATTGCGTGCACAAAGTGAGCAAGGCACCCACCCGAGTTAGGCCCCACTATACTCCTTCAAATGAATAAAGTTCTCAATTCCTTCCCTTTCTCTTCTTGTCGAACCCTACATATTCGCCACGTGTCTCCCGATGGTGGGTTCGGACCAAGGCTCGGAGTAGCCACGTCGCATTCGCGTTTCTCGCTCACCCACCATCCCCCACTCTATTTTTCTTGCACTCACTTCCATGTTTTCAGTTTCCACCTTCGTTGATCGCCTCAACTCTCCTTCACCGATTATGTCTCGGTACTGTTTACTTTCACAAAATCGTCTTCTGTTTTTCTGTACTTTTATTTTGTTTTTCTCTTAAATTAAATTCTTGCTTGAAGATAGTTTGTAGATTTTGGAGTCTCTGCGGTTCGATTATCTTGTTTTTTTGTTGTTGTAATTTTTATTTTTATTTACTTCGTTTATTTATCTGTGATTTCTGGCTGTATTGCTGTTCTGAACTTGTGTATTTTTATGAGGATGAATCCGTTTTTCCATTTAGATTTTGCATATGGATTGTGCTTTTATTCGTGCATAGATAGTGAGTTGTTTTTCTACTTTTTATTATGTGCTTTATATTTAGAGTTTAATTTTGGCACGTTGTGGGTGTAAAGTTTTTTACACCTCATTTTTACACGGACAATCAATCGAAACTCATGATATAAATGACTTTCAATGTTGTTTGGAGAAGACTCAACCATTTTTAATAACATGTTGTAAAAAATCATTACATAGACGATGTATATAAATTAAATCGAACATTTAATTAGTATGTACCAATAGTGTAAAAAGTTTTCCACTGTCGATCAAATAAAAAATTGACACATCTTAAAAATATTTGATTTGAGTTTAATTTATATACACAATAGGTGTATGCATGTATTACACTATCTACCAATTACATGTTGACTCATCATCAAAGAGAAATTGGTCAATTGGTAACCAACCACTCCATGAATTGTGATTGGTAGTGGTTGTAAAAGCCTATACACTTATTGTGTATATAAATTAAACTCTTTGATTTATCCTAATTATCTTGAAAGTCGCACATACTAACGTTGTAAAAAATATTTACACAGTGCATACAAATTACATTATTGTTTTTAGAGCTTCTGTTATGGATGTTGTTGCTTGGTTTATATGCATCTGACTTTCAGGTGAGTGTTAATGAAATGATGGCCCAAACTAAGTGTTGTTTTATTTTCTCATTATAATATTAGTAGTTATTCTATTTCAATTTTACCTTCAAATTTAATCTGAGGGAGTAACACAATTTTTTTGGTTGTGTGTGGTTTGTGATAATTTTGACTTTTCAAACTGATTTGGTAGTTTTGATCTGTAGCTTTTAGTAGATGAAGTTGATTATGCAAATAGAACTGTTAATTGTTTCAAGAGAAATCATTTCCTGAATGATTAGTTCCACTAATGAGATGTATTCTTTTGTATTCACAGGGTGAAGTTGGTTATATGTGTTCAGTTTTGGGTATTGAATGGATTATGCTAGTGTTCTGCTGCAATTATATTGACTTGTATTGATTACGACTTACGAGAATATTTCCTTCATGGGAGGAGCGTGTTCTAGGAAGCAAGAACGGGACAATGAGGATAGCCATAGTAGAGGAATTTCACGGAGATACTGCAAATGTGGGAGTTTGAAATGGTGGACATCCTCCTTTTCTTATCCATCCATGGATTTACACCTACGGAAAGGAGAATGTCCATCACTGTTGGACTTGTGCATCCAGAAAATAAGCGAGGTATTGTCTAATGATAAGTTTACTTTGTCCAGGCTCTTTGTATTATGGTCTAGTCACGCTAAAATTTTCATTCAACAGGATGTTAATAGACATAGCTCATTTTCTATGCTGCCACGGGATATAAGTCAACAAATTTTAAATTATCTGGTTTACTCCCAACGTCTAACTGGTACTTCTTTTGAAGCCTTTCGAGATTGCGCTCTTCAGGTAAATCGGATTAAATTAATCTGGACCTGGTTCATTATGCATCCTTGATCTAAATGGTTGGTTTTTATTGCTTATTTGATAGGATCTTTTTTTGGGAGAATATGGTGGTGTGAATGATTCATGGATGGATGTCATCTCATCTCAGGGTTCATCTTTACTATCGATAGATCTTTCGGGGTCTGATGTCAGTGATTTTGGGCTGATTTACCTCAAAGATTGTCAAAATCTCATGTCCTTACATCTAAATTACTGTGACCAAATTTCAGATCATGGACTGGAGTGTATCGGCGGTATTCTTTCTTTTCCTGTATTCATATCTCTGTTATGGGATCACATTCATTCTCTTACCTATACTCTTCGGGTACCCCGTTTCTTCCATGAGTTTCGACATTCATGCGACATTACTTATGTCTAGAAACTTTGTTCACAAGTTACTTTTCGTGAAGGTTTACAACAACTGTGATAAAATATTTCAGGTCTGTCAAACTTGGCAAATTTGAGTTTTAGAAGAAATGATTCAATATCTGCTCAAGGAATGAGTTTCTTTTCTCATCTTGTTAACTTGGTCAAGTTAGATTTAGAGAGATGTCCTGGTATTCATGGAGGCCTTGTTCATCTTCAAGGTTGGTTTTTGAATATAATTTTGCGTGGAAAATAAAGTTTTACTAACCATTGTTCTTTGTGGAACTTCAACTACGCCTGTTATTACATTCAAAAGATATTTGAATTTTCTAGCTGATAACTTATTTAGTTTATAATATCCCATGATGTTATATTATTGTCTATCACAGCTTTTAGTTGTTTACCATGATAAAATATATGATGAGGAAAGAGAGAAAGAATGTATAGAATCTGACCAGAAGTTGATTTTCTCTTTTCTGTATTGATTAATTTGCAATACAGTTCATGTATACATTTATACATTGTGTGATTGAGTTTTTATGACTCTATTACAACTATAACAGACTAGAGTCAGTTGCAGCAGCTTTGCTAACTGATATCTAACATTCTAACCCATAACCGAGTCAGATTTACAGAGCATTCAACTGGTATAATATTTTGATTACTAGCTAAAATAAGGAATCTACCTGACCACACTCGTTCTTATCATTAGATGTTTTCAATTACAATTATTAATTGGTAATAATGCAGAGTAAAACTAAATGTGGTAGTTAAAGGAACAAAGGTTGGGCAAACAAGATCGGCATACCATCAGAAAGGAGCTAGTTTTCTTGTTAAATGACCTGAAAAAGATCTTGACTTCCCAAAAATGAGAATGGAAAAGGTCTACTAAAATGGATCAGAATACTTAATCCCCTCTCAAAACCCTTTTATATGGAAAAGGAAATTGCATCGCATCTCTAAAAGTAATTTTTATCTCTAATGTCTATGCAACTAAGCAGAACTGGCGTAAGAGGATACAAAGTAATCAAGTAGTTCTATTACAATATTTATGCTGGTGCAGCATAGGTAGCAAATGGAAATTGAAATCTGTGAAACTTCAATCCAGTGATCGGGTCCATATTTTTCAGGTTTAACCAAGTTGGAATCTCTCAATATAAAATGGTGTAATTGCATAACAGATTCTGATATGAGGCCTCTATCAGGTTTGTTGATCTTTTATCCTTTTGATCACAGTAGCTCAAAATTTTACCTAAGTTAATTGTAGGGACTTCTTTCTATGCAGTTAGCATGTTTTCTACTATGGAATAGTTCCTGTCCAGGTTATTGGTTTCTTTTTATATCTACTCATATTCCACCAAAGTGGAACTACCTTGAGTGGAAACCTATGGATAGTTTGATATCTCTAGAAAAGAATGCATTGCACTGTGTTTGACAACCATATAATGTGTGCCTTTGTGTTATACAAGTAATCATTGTCATCTTAGTAGACATATGGTTCAATAACTAACAGTGCAATTTATTTTGTTCGATTTCCTTCCAGAGCTCGAAAACTTGACAAATCTAGAGATTTCTTGCAGTAAAGTCACTGATTTTGGCATCAGTTTTCTAAGAGGTAATGTGCCTTGCATTTTATTATTGTGATGATTCAGAACAATAGGGATTATGTGATGATCTCACGCTTGGTACTCTTCCAGAGTTTTGTGTTCGGAAAGGTTTATATTTCTCTGTAATAGTGCTTGTTTACTAAAGAATCTGACATGGGGATTATTTGAGAGATAAGTTGACAGAGAGTGAAATTGAGAGTATTGTATTTAGTGTGATCTTCCGAGTGGTGTAACTCAAGTTTATATGGTAGGAGTTAGCTAGATACTCTAACTAACTAACTAGCAGTTGCTTAACTGCAACTCTAACAGACAACAAACTAATGCATGCGCTATGAACAATTACATACAGGAGAATACATATATGCAGAAACTACCGTATACTCTTAACAGTTTATGATATTTTTCTCTCTTGGAGAGCGAAGCTTGAACCAGATAGGTTCAACCCCACATATCCACTGTCTCCGAAAAATTGATTCGTTAAAAGATGCAAGGGATGAATGATGTTTTGTGCGGGTAACCACATCTGTGTATGGCAAGATTTTATTCAACTGAGTTATCAAGAAAAGCTTTACACAAATGTATAGTGCAATATACAGTTATCAACTAATGCTAGTTTGTACGAAAATAAATTCGTCAACAGCGTATGAACCGTGTATTTTTATTAGAAACGGTGTTAGATAATTTTTTATCTTTAAATTTAAAAAAATTCAGCCTTTTTCATGTCTTTCGTCTTGTACACTTTATCATTGCTCTTTTAAGAATATAGGTTTGATTTTGAAGAGAATTTGATTTCTTTCTTAAAGATTTTCTGTTAGATATTCAATCTTGAGTGTGGCTTTATTCTTAAATGTATAGACTGTAATGTAATTGTCTGAAAGCCAGAATGTATTTTTAAAAAAATCATTCTTAGTAACTATATTCTTTGATGATGTAATGATTTGTCCTTTAAAAGTTGATATTGTTAAGTTCATTATTTAAGTTGTACGGTACATTCTAGTGCCAAGGAGTTCTCCGCTTACGAGTTACGAGTTTAAAGGACATTTCAAGTTCTATTGTTTCATAGTCATCTCTAACATCCACTTTCAATATTGTCTTGGTTCATTTCAGGATTACGAAAACTTTCCCTGTTAAATTTGGAAGGGTGCCTTGTCACCGCTGCATGCTTGGATTCTCTTGCAGGTTGAATTCCTTCATAGATTCTTATGCTTTTTCTGATAATTTTGTTAAGATTATATTATGCATGAATGCTTTAAGTTGGCTTTATAAAAAAAATTGTACTAATTGCTACTAGTTGTATCATTATTAGTGAACTTTGTTCATTAGACGTAGAAAGTGAAACTTCATTATGTCTTTCTAGTATACAATATCTCACTGAGGCTGAAATAAGCATTGAAATTTTGATTTGGCATTGTTCTATTTCCTACCAGAGCTTCCTACGCTGTCAAACTTGAATCTTAGTAGATGTAATCTTTCTGACAATGGGTGTGAGAAGTTTTCAAGTAAGTCATTACGAGTTGCATAACTACTACTTTAATGCTTTAATTATATATTTTAAAAAGTACTTATTGGGTTCTACTCATTGGTAACATTACCTTGGTTCTTTTTACAGGACTGGAAAATTTGAAAGTATTAAACTTGGGATTTAATGACATAGGAGATGCATGTTTAAATCACTTGAAAGGTGATTTCAAATATTGAACCGAATTTCTGTTCTTCTCTTTATTTTCCTCCCCCTCCCTCCCAAATATTGCTGTACAGAAATGGGCATGAGCAATTGTTGTAAATTTTGACTGGTGAATCCAGTGTGAAAGGAGAGTGCTCCTTTGTAAATGTTCTTGTATCTCTATCTGTATTACTGTGAAATACAATTCTGTTGTTAGAATTCTCTCTCTCAAAGAAAGGATCCTAACATTCTTTGTCTAAAATGAAAATTTACCTGCCGTATTGGCAGCTAGGAAGAAAAATCTAACCTTTTCTATGAGTACAAGATGTCGAATTATAATTTAACGCAAAATGCTAAATGCCCCCAAAAAAACATCATGTAGAGGTTCTAGTCAGGTCTTCCATCCATCAATTGAAATTGAAGTATATAAAAGTGCAATCAATAAATTAAATCAAAGTTAATTTGTTGTAGAGTTACTACTACCTTTTGCTCAACTATATCTTTTTATATTTTGATTGCTGATTTAGAATTGCCGACTTGGTAATGTCATCATCTGGGGGAATAATTTTGTTACAACTTCTGGGACATGTAGTGTTACCCTTACTTATATATGACTCTTTGAAGCAAACCTATCTTTCTAGCAATGATGTAGGCATACCCTGATATCTGGTTCAAAGCCTATATTCTTATGATCTTGTGGAGCGTCATGATTATAATCTTACTTCTTGATACCCTCTGTTCCTATTTACTTGTCGCTTTTTGGCTTTTTACACATACCAATGAGAGCAATAAATTTTGCTACTTTTGATACAACTAATTCTCTTTTACCTATAGTACCCTTAATGATTTATTATCTTATTTCATCTACTTCTCTCTCTACAATAAATACTTAAGGGCATTATTGAGAAAACAATAATAAATGTTGCATTGGACTTTGAAAATGACAAGTAAATTGAAACAAAATTTTTCTACAAAAGCAACAAGTAATAAGGAACGGAGGGAGTATAACTTATTCTGTACACTAATAAATTTTATGTGCGGAATACTGTTGTGCTGGTAAATTAAATAACAGAAATTGGTCAAGTAGTTTTGCTAGGGCAGAATGAACATATGCATTATATTGGAAAGACAGAAAGCGGATGATTGTTTCTAACAAGCTTTAAATTTTAAAGCAGGATTGACAAAGTTGGAGAGCTTGAACCTTGATTCATGTAAGATTGGTGATGAAGGATTGTTGAACTTAGCAGGTAGATGCTTGAATTCCGTCCCTTTTCCTTGTCTAGTAGTGATGACTTCTTGGATCTAATCATTTCCTAAAAAAAATTCGAAGAAGAAATTGGAAAAAAAGTAACTTAGCACAGTATCTACTCAGCATAATTGGTTGCAAGTAATTAACTCAAAAAAACGATTATATTGCATGTGATATGGTCATTGTAAATGCATATTTCTATTTTAAGTGAAAGTGAGACACATTTTCTTTCTAATGCTCTTAGGCCATAAGCAATTGATCTGCTTGGAATTGTCCGATACAGAAGTTGGAAACAATGGGCTAGAACATTTATCAGGTTAGATGCGGCTTCATTATTATTTGCAAATTTTGTGTGCTTTGAAAGAGTAAATTCAAGTTTGAACTTCCATGTCGAATGGCTCTGGTTACCTCGGCCATTTTAAGATATAATTTCATGTACTGAAATGGTATAGGTCATTTTTCTACTATCTCATTTGTGTTTCGGGACTGCTTCCCTGTCTCAGAAATTGTGTCTTGGGTTGCATTTATTTTGGTTGAAGTCAGCTTTATTCCTTTATACATTTGAATATTCTGGCAAACTGCTGATGGCTATCTTAAACTAATCTCTTGAAATGATTGACAGCTGAGTAATGAATTATTGAATAGAACTTGTCGTGGAGAGATAGGATTCCTTGACTATTCCTTGACTATCTTTGCCATTGGCTCTAGTTTTTCATTGACTATTCTTTTATTCTATTTCTTGTAGGATTGACTAGTCTGGAGAAAATAAATCTGTCCTTCACTGTTATTACGGATATTGGTTTAAAGAAATTGTGTGGACTCTCATCTTTGAAGTTACTAAATTTGGATGCTTACCAAATTACTGATGTTGGATTGGCGACCCTTGCAAGTACGTGTTCGTGTGAAAATTTATAATTCAAATTCAAAAGAATGGTTTATTTATTGGTTGTGTTTTGTAGATAAGTTGTGATCTTGTTCAATCTGATTGATTTGTTACCAAATTTTCCTAATCCAATAATAATAAGTAACAACCATTGTAGCCTCTTCCCACTAGGTGGGATTGGGTGTATGGATCAAAAAACTCCATAGTCTGGCTCTTTGGGTTTCTAAACTTGAAAGCTTAATTTTGCAGCATGCATCATTTTGAATTTGCAGATGCAGGTTTAACTGGCCTCACCGATCTTGATTTGTTCGGCGCACGGATCACAGATGTTGGCACACATTATTTGAAAAGTATGCAACATGTCACAAATTTCAACTTACTACAAAGTGGTTTTCTTCTATCTTTTGCCCTTTTGCTTTTGTTTCTTGCCTATGTATAAAATCTTAGTATGTTAGTTATAACTGTTGCGGTTATGCTGCTTAAGCTTGATTTTATCTGAAATTTAATTGGAAAATGCTTGTCTCTAATTTGCAATGCTTCGTTTACCGGAAATGTTTTGCTTTGGTCTTGAATTGGTCTAGATTTGTTGGTCTCATGTGTAAAACAGTTAATAGTTGCCAACTGATATTGACAACAAATTTGATGAATGCGTTTTGTCAAATAAGCTCCAAATTCAATCTTGATTCTCCTTGTGGTCGGACAACTGTATTCTTTAGAATTAACTAAAATGTTTGTTGTCTGATTGATCCGATGTCAGTTATAATTCGAAGTCACATTTTTGCTGACTGTTAATTGTAAAACAGAATTCAAGAACCTGAGATCTTTGGAAATATGTGGTGGTGGATTGACGGATGCTGGTGTGAAAAATATCAAAGACCTTTCTTCTCTAATGTGCTTGAATTTATCGCAAAACGGCAACCTTACAGACAAAGCATTGGAGTTAATTTCTGGTAAATTTGTGGGTCTTTTTTTTTTGTTTGAGAAAAATGTGGTCTCATCTTGTTGCTTTGCTTATCTATTGATCATGTTGAAAACCCAATAACCTTGTGAAAATATGATTAGGAAGTTATAGGGTTTGGATTTTTCATTAAACTTGAACTGATGCTTTTCTTTAAATAAAGGGTGTCTGCTTCTGAAAGTCCTAAATGCTGTAATTGGGTACTTTCAAGGTGGTTTTAATCGGAAAATGTATGATGATTTTTAGGTGTTTAAATATATTTTTTGTGGATTATGTTATATTTGAATGCCTAAAATTTGTTGTTAATAGCATTGAGCTTTGTGGTTAATGAAATTCAGTTGATGGTTAATGGTTCCTACTTGCAACACATTGGTATGTCTATCAACTAAGGTTAACACTTAACCATGTAGGTAACTGCATTGACCAAAGCCAGCAAAATTGTTATCATTTTGTGTCCTAATTTGATGTTAAAAGACATTTCTCCTATCTAAATAAATCAAGAGAAACTCAGGCATTATAATTAGCTATGTCTGTACTCACATGTGTTATGTTCACAATTTCAGGGCTCACTGGGTTGATTTCTTTGAATCTTTCAAATTCTCGCATCACTTCTGCTGGACTGCAGCACTTGAAAACACTGAAGAACTTGAGATCTCTGACATTGGAGTCCTGTAAGGTGACAGCAAATGACATAAAGAAACTTAAATCGATATACCTCCCGAATCTAGTAAGCTTTCGGCCCGAGTAGTTGGTTTGAGCTGTGTTCTTCTCACCTGTGTGTATATATGGATCGTACTGAAATGTTAGAAAAACGTGTAAAAGACAACCTTAAAATGTACATAGGCTAATGGCTTAATGGAAGGTGTGGGTTGCCTCCTTTTGCTTCGATGTTTTTTTATTTATTCTACTAACTATGTGCATGTAATGTATATGATGTTGTAAAAGAATGGTGCTAGGGTGTGTTTGCCGGCCCTTTTAAATGTGAAGGTGAAATTTGCTAAATAAAATGTTTAGCCAACAGAAGTTAATGTTCTAAAGGAATTCGTTGTCTATTTTCGATTTACATGTTGGAAATATATATTCAAGTGTTATGTATTTTTATCTTTGTAAAATCACAATATCTTGGTTTTGATTTTTGTAAAATATGTTTGGCTTTTTATCCCTCTAAAACCGTAATTTACTATGTATATCCTAAATGTCACGTTATGTCTGTAAGAAGTAGGGGTGAGCAAGGGTAATATTAGGATGCATAACTGACCTTAATCCAGCGCCATATTTTGATCGGGTCATTTTGAAGACCCTAACTCATTAATTTGATAAACAATGAGTTAATTTTGGATTGGATCTAATTAAGACAAGATTGAGTTGTCCTAAAATATGAATAATATAATTTTTAACTAATATCATTAATGCCAAAATTAAATATTTTTATAAAATAATAAAATTTAATAACTACATTCAGTAAAATTGCTATAAATGTAATGTTTTGTGTAACTTTGTTAAAAAGAGACATTCAGATAATTCTATAAAATACAAATATGGCTTTTTATTTCTATTATTATTACTATAAATTTAAAGGGAATTTTTTACTGCTATAAAATTAATTATTATTCCGGGGAATGAAACTGATTTCAATATTGGGGTCAACTCAAACACTAAATGATAAAGTGGTTCCAAAGCAAGGCGTTTTATAAAAATTAGGTTTAAATATGTTTTTCGTCCCTGCAAATATAGTTGTTTTTCAAATAAGTCCTTGCAAAATTATTATTTTTAAATAAGTCCCTGCAAAATAACTTTTTTTAAATATACCCTTCTGTTAGTGAAACGTTACAAAAAAGATGACGTGTCTAACGGAATGCTGAGGTGTTATTTCATTTTTATTTCTAATTTTTTTAAAATCTAATTTGACAGGCCACATAGTAAAATCTAATTTACTAAAATCTAAATTTAGTAAATTATTTTTCGAGCTTCTGTTAGATGCAAAATCATTTATTAAATTACTAGCGGAAGACGGGCACTCCTATGCCCGTCTTCCGCTTTTAATTACTGTATTACAGTAGATACTTACATAGTTGTAGTTTATTGTGTGTTTCGGATTGGGTTAGCACAGTCCAAATGGGCTTGGCTACAAAGGCCCAATAAGCACATCGCTGCAAACAGACACCCTCGTGATCCAACGGTCGAGCTCCGCTCAGCGAGGTCGAAAGGTGCATGGTAGCGTGCGTGGAGACGTGAGGTGTGATCTTGACCTTTCGACCTCGCCTAGCCGAGCTCGACAGTTAGATCTGGAGAGGGTTTGTTTGTAGCGATGTGCTTATTAGGCCCTTGTAGCGAAGATCATTTGGACTGTGGTAACCTAATCCGGAACACACAATAAGCTACAACTATGTAAGTATGTACTGTAGCGCAGTAATTAAAAGTCCAAATGTGTCCGTCTTCCGCTAGTATCGAATAAACTTTGTTGATTTATAGTTGTGCAGTTAAGATTACGACTACTATCAAAGAGGAAAATAGGAGGAAATTAACTCATACAATTGTAGCATTTATAAAGGCTATATATTTTTAAGAATTAAGAAAGTAAATAGTGATAGATGAAGCGAAGTTATAATCGGTGCTGCTCCAAATATAATTTTGAAAACACTATAATTTTTTGGTTTCCATCATAGAGAGAGATAATGTTATCACAATATATAGGAGGCAGCAAGTATAGGTATCGTGTATGTGTTTCAAATGATTTCTATAGTTGATTAATTGACCAAAATATACTTATTTTGCTGCATGATTTCGTGGATGAATTGGGATTCCTGGCTGTTTAGTAAATTTTCGACACCTCTACCACTACTAGAATTTTCGTCATTTCCTGCGGAATTTCACTAAATATTCGCAGGAAAAGAGTTTCCTGCGGAATTTTCAACGGATTATGGTTCCAGTTATTTCGTTCGTGGATAATTGTTTCCTGCGGATTTTTGATTCGACAGGAAATTTCCGCAGGAAATTCTTCAGGAAATTCCGCAGAAAGTCCGCAGCAAATTCCGCAGCAAATTCCACAGCAAATTCAAACTTTTCGCACGAAATTCCGCAGGAAAGGAAGTTCCACAGGAATTCCACAGGAAAGCCAAAATTTGATGAAAATTACATGAGCACAGCCTTGCTCAAGCATCCGATGAAAGTTACATTTTTTCCACTCTGTATATTATTATTATTATTAGAGATTTCTATAAATATCAATAATTATAAGTCAGCAAATAAGAGAAAACATAACTAATTATACAAAAGACTTTTTATTACAAAATAATAGCATTACAAAGGAAATCACTAATATCATTATGAGGTTTTACAAATGTATAGAAATAATGATAACTAAAGCAATAATTTGCTAAAAAGTATCCATTTGGATGATACTGCAGCTAGCCAAGACACTTCCTTTGCATCAGCTTGTTTATTGAAGGTCATCCAGTGACAAGTCTTTTTAAAACCCTTCCAGCAGTCATTGCCACATGTTAGCAAACTATAAAGACAGTAATTTGAGAATGTGTATTTTATAGAGCATAAAAAAGTATCAAGCTTTCAAAGAAGAAGGTACAATGATAACAAAAGAATAAAAAGTAATGATGCTTTACCGAAGTGATATATCATGGAAATAACAACCATCTTTAATATTGTACTTTTGGAGTAATTAGAAGGATATGATAGGAGGATATCAAATTACTCAAAACATTTTGACAGAATGAAGATGGTGTCCAACATATTTAATATTCCATATTATCCATACATGATGTCATGAATACTCAAGATACAGGTTTTAATTCAATCTTAGTAATATTGAAGATTTGCATTCAAGCTAAACACTTCATATTACAAAAATCAGGCAGGAGTAATTGTGTAGTGTAATGAAATACCTAGCTAGCTAAGCACTTTACTCAGCAGGTGCAACTCCAACAAGCTTGAATTCATGCACCTCCTTAAAGTTCATCCATGACTTTTCCCAAATCTTGGCTTCATAATATAATATAATATAATACCAGGCATGTTTACAAAGCTTTTTCATTTATGATTTCAAATTACTAAGCATCGCAAGTGTGTAGTGAAAATTGGAAAGCAGAAAGAATAACCAAAAAGAACCAGAATCTGCTGAGGCTGAACATAACAGGACTGCAAATGTTGCTAATAATGGTCCAAGCACCTCAGCAACAGGTTCTGCTGATGCTGAAGCAAAATGGATGAACAATTAAACATTGTCATTCATCAATATCAAAGCAATAGAAAAATGGATGAACAATTAAACATTGTCAATCATAAATGTCAGAAGCAAAATGGATGAACAATTAAACATTGTCAATCATAAATATCAGAAGCAAAATGGATGAATAATTGAGCATTGTCATTCTAAACTTAGTTCATCTTTAATAGTGACAAGCTGACAAAGGACAACAATCGGCGACAAATCCAACTTAGAATCAAGTTGGCATTCATCTTTCAGACCTTTTGTTGTTAAACTTCTTAACATTACACTCATCTTGCAGTGAACGATTAAGTGGAAGTTTAGAGATGAAAAACAAACCTCTGAGATTTTCGGAGGTGGCCACAAACTTGAGACAAATTGCTTTCAGCTGGAAACAACGGTGCTACATCTTCACAGAGGCTTGCTTCACATATCAGCCTAAGTCTCTCCAGGCATACCGATCAGCTGCCGCTAGAAGATACTGAGCCATCAAGGTTGTTGCCTCTCCAAGCCTAAGCCTCTGACAAGTTATTCTCAATGCATTTTGCTCTGTATAATTATCAAGCTAAAGTTCATCCATGACTTTTCCCAAACCTTGGCTTCATAAACCTTTTTATTCCCATCATCTTTTGCCTCTAAAGTTATGTGATGCAAGGTACCAGTAAACCACTTGCTCTTTTGCACTTATCACCTTTGCAAATTCCAGAAGTGCATTCTGCATAAATCAGACCACATTTTAGGCCTATCAACTCACTATGATGAAGAGTTTCATCTGTATATGAAATAGTAATGACATAATTCTTGTACAGACATAGTGTATATAGATACTACCAATCAAAAACACTTCAAGATAATGTTAAAATGACATCTGCAATGGCTTTATGGACACCAATTTCAGAATTCTTATGATAGGATTTTCCCAAAAGAGAATGCAGTCAATTACCCTCACAATTCAGCTGTCCTTAGTTGTCCTATGCTTCAACGGATTGACAAAAATGTGCAAGATAATAGTGTTTGACAGAAATTGTAGAAATAAATGTGAATACTAATTGTGCAAAACCCTAGCATAGCATTATGAAAGTAAATTTGAATATTCAAATTTGCAAAGGCAAATAAAATCGTTCAGGATGCAACAAATAGAACTCAATCCTGATGCAAAATCCAAATCGAAGACATTAGAAGCTAGATGAATGCTCAAACTGGGCTTCAATCTTGGAAATCTCAATTCCTACCCTAGAATAATGAAGCAACAACACATGAAAAAACACTTTAACATAGTTCAAATCAGATCGCTTCTTCACTCCGCTTCCGCAGAACCTCTAATCTCTAACAAAGAAAAAACAAACACGTAAAAAGAGAAAACAAAACTGAGAATCAATGGAAATCAAAGAAAAAAACCTAAATCAATTTGTTAAAATCGGCAAAAGAGAAAAAAAGCATAAAAAAAAACCCTAAAGCATGAGATTAAGAGAGAAATATGGAAGAAATCTGAAAAGAACCAAACCTGTGTAGAACAAAGCAGCAGCAGAGAGAAATCGTTGACAAATCAAAGAAGCTAGAGCAGCAGAAATCGATCGAGCAAAGAGAGAAGCTAGAGTAACAGCGTTACGATCTTGAAACTAGGTGGACATTGAAGACAGAAATCGCGGAGCATGAACGAGGGTCGAGGTTGAGGAGTGAAATCGTAGACCACGGGAAGGTTCAAATGGTTGATTTCGTTGTTCGAAGCTTCAATTTCTGGATCTGTTGAAGAAATTATGCAATGTCTTCTGTTTAGGGTTGAAGAAGACGATGACTGAGAGTGATTGAATATTTGTATCGAAGAAGCTTATTTTTTTTGACAAGTCTATTTCTTTTAACAAGTTTTTTTTAGAAAAAAAAATGACCTTACAATTCGCCTAGAGTCAGGAGTTCGATTCCTGTCAAATGCCTTTTATTTTGTATTTCGTAAAAAACAAACTTCCTGCGAACTCTGTTTCTTAGGAAAATCTGCAGGAAAGTTCTCAGATATAATTTCCGCAGGAAATTCCGCAGGTAATACCGAGATTTCTAGTTATTAATTTTCTTTTGACATAAATTAGTTATGCATTTTATAGGCACCAGTGTAAGTTATGTATTGGTGTGAAGTTAGAGCATAAAATAAGCAGCAAAAATAAGGAAGGAAAGCAAAAAATAAAAACTACTCCAAAGAGAATATAGAGGGGATAACGAACCAATCACAACTAAAGGGAAGTAGGTGGTAAGTTAGAATGAGTAAGTACTCTCAAGATCTATATAATACATATATATATATATATATATATATATATATATTCACATCCTCAATCATTAGAGTTTTGTATAGAGTGGGTTTTTAAGGATTGGAGGGTGGGGAAAGTCTTTGCCGTATGAATAGTGTGTTAACCATAAGTTAAAGATTCATGATTATATGCGCACCAAATGATGCTGTTGGAGATGAGTTGCAGTTATATAGTAGTGTATTTGGTGGTTTAAAGGTGTAAGAAATAGGAATGAAAACGTAGAACATACCTTAAGACGGGCACAATTGAGAGGGGTTTATAGTTTTGTTGATATCTATACTAATGCTACAATTAGTAATCTATATCTATACTGATCTATATCTATATCTATACTAATCTACATCCAAAACTAATTCCACCTATCAAATACACGTACATAAGGGACCAAAAACAACATCACAAAGAAAGAAATTAGAGAGAAAAATGGGAAGAAATGCCCTTGTTTTTAGTAGTACATAGTATAAAGAAAAGATAATGTACAAATTGAACATTGGTATATTAGTGGTGTCTAACCAATACGAAAATGGCCTATATAATCCCTGGTCTCTATCCACGCAATGTCAGCACCAGGCTACCCAAAACTCTACTTGCATTATTTCCAAAATTAAGTTATCAACAAACAAATAATTAATATTATTGAAGTTTTCTAAAAACAATAACTATTAGAACAATTTTAACAAAGAAAATGGAACTAAACTAAAGAGAAAATATATACTACACAACCATAAAGAATGAAGGGATCAGTATTTGCGAGTATCACTTCCACAAAAGATTCAGAACTTGTTATTTAATATAATTTAATTTAATTTTATCTTCTCTTTTTCTGTCTCACAAAATAGAATTAAATGAATGGCGGCTATGTTGTGAAGTATGATCACAGTGCTTTGAAAGAAGAAAAGGAAAAGGGTTACATTGGGGATCACAATGGCAGAATTCCATGCAAATTTGAAGACACGTGTGTTACAACACAAACACCTGTGACTGGCAAGTTAGTAAACAATTAACTCTCTTTTTTAATTTCCGCAGTGCAATTAAACAAAGAAGATAAAGTTAAAGAGAGGGAATACCCAAAGCGTTTATTCCCCAGCATCTTACCAATGGTTCCCTTTGATGCAATAGATTGTAAAATTGCTGTAGTTAGCATCTCTTCTTTTCAGAAAATGTCTTTTTCTCTCTGACGTTTGCCTTTCATCCTTTGCAACAGTAGGGAAATTAGATCTCAAATCAAATGAAGAAAGTTTCAAAAAAAAAAAGGAAAACAGAGAGTGACCTTTCCAACCGAGGGAGTCCAACACAGCAAGCATGTTTTGGTTAGTATGAATTTCTGCAAGGCCTCCCTCTTCATCCCTAACATGATTCAGTTCTGATGCCGACAGTTAAAGTACGGTTTCTCTTTTCCTCTTTCTCTGGCTAAGCACTCTAGAAATACACGGGTGATAAACTGAATGGAATGTAGTAAAACAAAATAATATACTCGAGATTAGGGATGACAATTTCCACCTGAGCATGGAGATCAGCGGGCGGAGACTTTTCCCCATGGGGCGGGGGTGGGAGAGATAATCCCCCGTGGCCTTTTCGGGGACGGGGACGGAGACCTATCTCCCCGCCCCGAGCACTTTACATTAATACTGATCTGTACCTTTGATGTCCTTGATTGCTGTTTTCCAAGTCTTAAATCTCTGTATGCCTTGGTCGTTCTGCTAGCTCTGCTCCGGAGGCGGGTGTACCTGCGATAACACTCAGACGCTCAAGTCAGGAACGGACGAGCAAAATATACGTATTGGTGAACAGTGTGTACCTGACAACTGACGCAATGAATGCTTAAATAGTGAGCGTGAGTCGCGCTCGGCCGTTGGATGACCGTACGGACAGATCAGAGCCGTTGATGCGGTTCCTTGCTTTTGTGCCCCATTGTTGGGCCGATCTAGCGCTAGAGCACTGGATTTTGGGCTTCGACCCACTCCAGAACAGTTGCCCCCCAAGCCAAGGTCGCTCATGTGGCGGGCGCAGGCTTGTTTTATGATCGTTTCTATGTCCGCGTCTCCGAGCGTAAGACCAGTCGGCTGATCGTTTCTGATTCACGGTGGGCTTCGCTTACGCTCACATGACACGTGGCTCCTGTCAGGAAGTGACGTTTCGTTTTTTCCCAGGGGTCATTAATGGTGTCTCGAATTTTGAAAAGGTGG
This sequence comes from Astragalus glycyphyllos, assembly GCA_963573325.1. Taxonomy (NCBI): domain Eukaryota; kingdom Viridiplantae; phylum Streptophyta; class Magnoliopsida; order Fabales; family Fabaceae; genus Astragalus; species Astragalus glycyphyllos. The sequence continues at coordinate 8,345,740 of OY754310.1, forward strand.
CGCTTGGTCATGATGACGGTTTGGTTTTCAAGGCGTGTGCAAGTGAAGGGTCGCATCGTTTGGCTTGCTTGCTTTCCAACCCTTATAAATATGTTGCCCCCTCTCCTTCTCAGTTTCTACTTTATTTTCGGAGTTCGAAAAGCGGTCATAAATTCCTCCTGTTTCGGTCAAAAAGCTTGCTTCTTTATTCTGGCCAGGTGTCTACCCGTGCACGAGTTTCAACTCAGGCGGTCTTATTCTTCTGGTCGTTTGATTTTATTCATCAAGGAGTATACTACCCTTAGACCGAACTTCTCTCCCACTCCAGGTATGCCCTTTTTTGTCTTGTTTATTTTGGCTCTAATTCTGTTTGCATAGGGCGAGGAGGGGGTGTCAGGCTCGGGGTCGACCTTGTCGCCCCCTTCGGCAAATCATCGTTTAGGGTGAGCCTGACTTTCCTTCTCCTCGCAGGGCAACGCAGTGGCGCGAACAAAGAAAACTGCGAGAATTTCTGGTCGTCAACCTGCGAGTATGGCTGAGCATGCTCGCTCTGGAGATGTCGGCACGAGCGGGTTCCCATCTGAGACTTTCTCTTCTACCGATTTTTCTTCTTCATCGTCCTCCGGACGCTCGTCCAACACGGTTGATACCGTCCGGTCTCGCCGAATGAATCCTTCGCCCCCTCCAGTTCCAGTCAACGAGGTACTGCCGGAAGAGCACGATTGGAGGGGTAGGCTTGATGTCGACCGCTCTTGGATATCCTCCGCTATAATCAACGAGCGCTCTGTCTTCCCACCTGGTGATGAGGTGTTGCCTCTTTTCACCAAGTTAATAGGTTACGGTGATCAGGAATGGCGAGCGGAGGGCGTACTACCTGACGAGCATGCTGCCATAATCCCGAATTCTTTAAAATTTATCATGTACTCCAACGTCCTCCGCGATTTGAGGGTGCGACCTCCCTTCACATTTTTCCAGAGACGTGTCTTAAGGACTCTTGGTGTTGCCCCTTCTCAACTTCACTTTAATGCTTGGGCGCTGGTTAAGTCGTTCGAGATAATAATGGCCGCTCTTGATCGGGAGGTAAATTGCCGTCTTTTCTTCTCATTGTTCGATGTTAGTCGCACAGTGGGGATGAGGAGCGAACCCAGGCGATGGGAACAAGTTTCCTTGAAGGGACGGAAAAACATGATCAGGCTCTTCAAGCCATTCTGTGAATCGGTAAAAAGTTGGAGGCACGCTTTCCTCTGGGTCGTTCCTGTTAATGATCGTGCTAAGGCAATGGTGGGAACCGTGGATGACGAAGGTCGCGTTTCCTCAATGAAGTTTCCTCTGGGTTGGTCGCACTCACACTACGATCGCGACACTATCCATTATCGGCATCAAAGGAGGCTGAGCGACTATGATCTTGAGAGTATTCGGATGTTGGAGACCTTGGTTACTTGGCTGCCAGAAGGGGTCATACCCTGTAACAAATTTGCTTGCCTCCGGACATCCGAGCAAGCTGAAAACAAACTTGGTGTGCCTTTATTTTCGCTTTTTATTTTGATCGTGATTTACTTGTTCTGTCTCCTAATTCATCTTTCTACTTTTTCAGCTGAAATGACGGGCATCGGTTTCGCAGCTCTTTTGGCAAAGACAAAGTCAAGGAAGCAGAAGAAGGTGTCTTTTGCTTCTCCGTCTCAACAACCTCGCGCTGAAGACGATCATGGACCTGCTGGGGGTGAGCAAGGGGCGAGCTCAGCTTCTAAAAAGAGAAATCGGACTCAGAGTCCTCTGGACGCTATTCCGATCGACCTTGATCCTCCCCAAAAGAGAAGAGAGGCATCAAGAAGGTCGTCCTTGGACTTGGACGATCTTAAGGACGTGGATTTTGAACGCCTTAAGGCCGATCCTCTCCTCTTCGTAGCTGAAATTGCCCAAGCAGCTTCTCAAAAGCTTGCTCGTTACAAATCTGAGGAGGCTGGCCGCCAAGCAAGTATGCGCTTACTTCACAGAAACTTGTGGTTGGAGGGTGATCTTTTGGATAAAACTGACAAGTATAAGTCTGCTCTTGGACACATTACAGATTTGCGGGCAGAGCTGGAGAGTACCAAAAAGAAGCTCGAGGATGCTGAGGTCGCCCTCCAACCCATGAAGGACGCACTTGGCTCAGTTACTGCCGAGCGTGATGCGGCCATGACGGCCAGCGTAGATGCTGAAGCCAAACTTGCCACCGCTACTGCGAGTTTGGCTGAGCAGTCTAACAAGGTTATACGGCTGGAGGAGCGGGTGGTTGGTCTTGAGGAGAACCTGAAGGTTGTTGAGGGCGAGCGTGATCAGGCGAGGGGCGAGTTGGAGGCCCTGGAAGACATGACCATCTCTATTGCTAGCGGGCGTTTTGACGAGGTTGTAGCTCAGATTCGGTATTGCTATCCATCGCTGGAGATTAATCCAGAGATTGTGAACAACGAGCATTTCCTGAGAAACGGGCAAATCGTTCGTCTCGCGGAGAAAGATGAAGATGGGAATGTTATCCAAGAGGAGACGGTTGTCTACAGTCGCCCTGAATGAGTTATTCTCTTAGTATTTTGTCTGCTTGTACTTTGTTTTTCTTTTCTTCTTGTACTTTGTTGAATGTATTGCTTTTTCTTGTAATCAACAAGGAGCCCGGCCTTCTCCGGGCTAATGTTTAATGTTTTAAACGCCTTTTGTCATAATCGTTCTTTAGACTTTTATCTAGGCTTGTTCTATTTGATTTCCTCATATCGCGAGGCTGCCTGCAAACAGCTTACCAAGTTTCTACTTTAGATTTAGCTCGTTTGCAAGCATATTTAGACTTAAGGCCGCTTAAGTTTGTCCCTTGGTAGTTTATCAAACTCGGTTTGAACTTAACTCGCCTTTGGGGGTTGTTCGTTATTGGATCGATTAATAACTATAATCAAGAATTTAAGAAATTCCTCGTCGTTCTGTTGACGGACGAGCGGGCCTCAATAAAAAATCCCGTAGGGAAAAAGAGTGTCCCGCCCGTTTTGATTTTCATTCATTATTTAACTGGAAACATGACATTCTTTCATATTTTACATGGCATCAAGTAAAGTATCTTCTGAGGTTTGCTGCATTCCAAGTGTTAGCAATCATCCCTCCACTCATGGTCTTCAAGATATATGCTCCTTTGCCCGTCTTGGCAGCTACTTGGTAGGGGCCTTCCTAAGTTGGGGCTAGCTTGCCCTGATCGGCATTTCTCTGGCCGATATCTGCCCTTCGTAGGACAAGCTGCCCTACATCGAACGACCTAGGAACGACCTTGGCGTTGTGTCTTGTGGCCATATTCTGTTTGACCAATGTCTCTTTGAGGGCTGCCTTGTTCCGCAGTTCTTCTACTAGGTCGAGCTCTTCCCTTGTTGCCTGCTCGTTCTCGGACGGCTGTAGAGGATTAGCCGTTCTCCAAGTCAACTCTCTCATTTCTACAGGGATTAGTGCGTCCGTTCCATAGACCATCCTGAAGGGGGACTCTCCCGTAGTTGAGTGTGGGGTGGTTCTATACGCCCATAGTACAGAGGGAAGCTCTTCTGCCCACCTTCCCTTGGCTTCATCCAGTCTTCTCTTTAGCCCCCTTAGGATGACTCTGTTGGCCGCCTCCGCCTGCCCGTTTGTTTGCGGGTGTTCGACCGACGTAAAACACTATTTTACGCCTAGTTCGACTAGAGTTTCTTGGAAATGTCGGTCTGTGAACTGTGTGTCGTTGTCTGACACGATGACTTCGGGAATCCCAAACCGTACCAAGATGTTTCTTTTGACGAACTTCAGGCAATTCTTCGAAGTGATTTTGGCTAAGGGCTCGGCCTCAATCCATTTGGTGAAATAGTCCACTGCGACGATCAGAAATTTAAACTGACCAGGGGCGAGGGAAAAAGGTCCTAACAGGTTGATACCCCACCATGAAAACGGCCATGGAGAAGTCAAACAGTTGAGCTCGGTTGGAGGTGCAACGTGGGTATCTGCGTGCCTCTGGCACTTGTCACATTTCTTGACTAGGTCTTTCGCATCTGCCTCCATAGTGGGCCAGAAGTAGCCCGCTCTTAAAGCCTTTTTTGCCAAAGCTCGTGAACCCAAGTGGTTCCCGCAGATTCCTTCATGAATCTCCTTCAACACATAGGCCGCTTCTGTTGGGAGGAGGCACTTGAGTAAGGGCATGGTGAATCCTCTTCTGTAGAGTTGCTCGTTAATTATCGAGTACGACGTTGCTCGCCGGCGAACGAGTGCAGCTTCTTTTGGATCCTTGGATTCCTCCCCGTCCTTTATGTAGTTAAAGATGGGGTCGATCCAGGAAGGTGTTGAGTCGATCGCACATACGTCTGCTCCTAAGGCCGTATCCAACCTCACACTTGGTTGAGATAGGACTTTTTGTATTACACTTCTATGGTTACCATTTTTCTTGGTGCTTGCCAGTTTCGACAAGAGGTCTGCCCTAGCGTTTTCAGTCCTTGGGACGTGCTTGACTTCAGCATGCTCGAATTTCTTCATCAACTCTTTGACCTTTGCTAAATATCTCTGGAGTATCTCGTCTTTGGCTAAAAAGACGTCTTTGATCTGGGAAACCGCTAGTAGTGAGTCTGATCGCAGCTCCACCCTTTTTACTTGCATCTCTAAAGCGAGCAACAGCCCAGCGATGCAGACCTCGTATTCGGCCTGATTGTTAGAAGTGGGGAACGAGAAAGTCAAGGAGACTTCAATGGTCGTCCCTTCTTCGTTCTCAAGGATTAAGCCCGCTCCGCTGCCTTTACCATTGGACGATCCGTCAACGTGCAAAGTCCATGAATCCTGAACTGGGTTCTCTGACCCCGGGGTCAATTCTGCGATAAAATCGGCTAAGACTTGTGCTTTAGCAGACGATCTAGGCTCATACTTTATTCCGAATTCTGATAATTCTACAGCCCACTTGATCATTCTGCCCGCTAGATCTGGGCTATGCAGGATCTGCCTAATGGGTTGGTCAGTGCGTAAGGTGATCTGGTGGGCTACAAAGTATGGTCTCAACCTTCGGACTGAGACAATCAATGCCAAAGCCAATTTCTCAATCCTCTGATATCTTAGCTCGGGTCCTTGCATAACTTTGCTGACAAAGTAGACTGGATTTTGCTTCGTTCCTTCTTCTCGTACCAAGACGGCGGCCAAAGCCTCGTCCGTGATGGACAAGTACAAATAAAGAGTTTCTCCAGGCTCGGGGGTCGTCAAAATTGGAGGTTCTGCCAGGGACGTTTTCAATTGTTCGAGGGCCTGGTCGCACTCGGGCGTCCATTCAAATGTGGTCTCCTTTTTCAACAATTTAAACAAGGGCAAAGATTTGTTGGCTGCTTTTGAGATGAAACGAGAGAGAGCGGCCACCATACCATTGAGTTTCTGTATTTCTTTTTTGGTCGTTGGTGGTCTCATCTCAGTCACTGCTCTACATTTGTCTGGGTTGGCTTCGATTCCCCTTTCTGTGAGATGGAAACCAAGGAATTTGCCCGCTCTGACCCCAAAAGTGCATTTTTCTGGATTGAACTTTAACGAATTCTTTCTGGCTTCTTTGAATACTTCTTTCAAGTCGTTTACATGGGCTTGGTCCTGCTTGGTTTTGACAATCATATCGTCCAAATACACTTCCACCGTTTTCCCTATTTGATCCTGAAAGACATGGTTCATCATGCGCTGGTAGGTCGCTCCAGCGTTCTTCAGCCCAAATGGCATGACCGTGTAACAGAAATTCCCCTTGTCCGTCATGAATGCGGTCTTCTCCTGATCTGGTGGGTGCATGGCAATCTGATTGTACCCGGAATAGGCGTCTAAGAAGGACAGGATCTTGTATCCACTTGCATTATCGACAAGACGATCGACACTTGGGACGGGGAAAGCATCCTTCGGGCACGCTCGGTTGAGGTCGGTATAGTCCACGCACATCCTCCACTTTCCATTCGCCTTTTTGACCAAGACGACATTGGATAACCACGTGGTATATTTTATTTCTTTAATGAACCCTGCTTCGAGCAGGTCTTCAACGGCCTTGCACGCTGCTCGTGCTTTTTCTTCCTTCTGAACTCTTCTTTTTTGAGCCACCCATTTTGCTCCTGGATCCACAGCTAAGTGGTGGCAGGCTACTTGGGGTGGGATACCGGGCATGTCGACCGCACTCCAGGCGAACAGGTCAGCATGTTCCTTCAAACATTGAACGAGCTCGTCCTGAACCTCAGGGGGGAGGTTTTTCCCTATTTTGATCGTTTTCTCCGGGTCGTCCCCTAACTTCATGTGATAGAATTCCCCGTCTGGCTCAGGTCGCTTAATTCGCTTCTTTAGCTCTTTAGTCAGAAGGTCGTCCCCTTCTTCCTCTTCGCTATCAGGGTCGTAGCGGGCATCTAAGTCGGCCAGGTTAACTTGCTCGCCGCTTTTCATTTCTCTCTCTATTTCTCTCGCTACGTTTTTCCCTTTTTCTTTAAGCCCCAAAAGGAAAACTCGCTTGGCGGACAATAAGTCTGCCTTGATGGTGGAAACTTCCCCAGCTTTAGTGTAGAATTTCATTTTCAGGTGGACGGTGGAGGGCACTGCTTCCAAGCGGGCAAGGGTAGGTCGACCAATAATACATTGATACACGGACTTGCAGGGTAACACAATGAAATCTGTTCTGACCGTTCTACAGAGGGGATTCTCTACAGTATCGTCCCCAAAAGTCACCATCAGCTCTATCCGCCCTATAGGAGTTGTCGAGGCTCCATTGAACCCGGTCAAGACCGTTCCTCTGTATGGCCTCAAATCATCTTTTGAAATTTTTAGGACGTCCAATAGGTCTTCGAATATTATGTCTGCTGAACTCCCTTGGTCTACCAATATTCGCCTAACCTCCATATTTGCCATTACTGCTACAATGACTAAGGGAACTTCGTAGTTGGGGGTTCCATCAATGAGATCCTCGTCTCCAAAGGAGATGGATGGTCGTTCACTAAGTGGTCTTGGAGCCGAGGTCGAAGCAACGCTCACGATTTCGTCCCATCTCCTTTTGATCGATCTGTTGGTTGAGGCGTTGGTGGGGACTCCTCCCGAGATTACCATGGCAACTGGCTTCCCTCTTGACTTTCTCGTGTCTACTGCGTCCTCATCATCGTCGTCCTCCTCTACGACTTTGATTGTTTCATTTGCTTCTGCTTTTCCTTTTCTAGGTGAACGGGCTACTTGCCTCTCTCCTCGTGCTTCACCGTTATCTCTTTTCACATATTGAGTCAACTTTCCTCTTCTGATCAGGGCCTCCACATCATCTTTAAGAGCCATGCAATTGTTTGTGTCATGCCCATTGCTCTTGTGGTATCTACAGTATTTTTTGGATGGGCGCTGCCCGTCTTTAAGCACGAGAGGTTCGGGTGGTTTAATATCCCTGAATTCAGTGTTTGCACATTCCGCCAATATGTTCGCGTACGAAGTGTTCAACTTGGTGCGCTCAGCAAACCTCTTGACCTTATTCTCTTTGCTCAGGCGATTACCGGTATACTCTTCCCTAATCCTTTGATCTTTTTCTGGTCGCGGGCGTTGACTCATGCCCGCCTCAGCGGCTTCTATGGCGGTCGTTCTTTCCTCGTAATTCATGAACCTTTGAGATCGCCTGAGGAACGTCTCTAGGTCTCGGGGAACGTGGAGTCCCACTTCTACTTCAAAACGAGTTCCTCTCAAGAGTCCTGTCCTTAGGAAGAACAACCTCTGGTTGTCGTCTAAGTTCCTGACTTGGTCGGCTTCTCGGTTGAACCTTTCCACATAACTCCTCAAAGACTCTTCCGGACCCTGTCTGATGGCGATCAGAACATCTTGGGATTTTGGCTTGATTCTAGAAGTCGTGAACCGAGCGGTGAACACCCTTGCCATCTGCTCCCAGGATGAAATGGTATTGGGTTTTAGTTCGGTGAACCAATCCAACGCTGACCCCTCTAAAGTAAGGGGAAAGATCTTGCATTTGACCGGCCCGGGCGCTCCACGATACTTCATCATAATATCAAAGTGCTTTAAATGGGCGTCCGGATCTTTCATGCCGTTGTACATCTTAAGGTCGGTTGGAGGCTTCTGCAAAGAACGCGGGATGCGGAATTCGTCTATTTCTCTGGTATACGGTCCAAGTCCGGTATCCCTTCTATCTTGACCGTAGGCGGAGGCTTTTGATCGATACGAGCATCGTTCGGTAGATCGGCTTCGAGAACGGGCGGGCGAACCGGTCGAACCGTGGGAGGAACCTTCGTGCGACGATTCTTCGGGCCAGTAAGTATAATCAGTCGTGGATGGGGTCTTTCTTGGTGGGGTGGTCGCTCCTCCTCGTCCCCTCCTCGGGGGTGGAGATCGATGGACCAGCTGCCTTCGCGAGGGCGATCGATGGGCCCTTGAAGGGCGTGCTCGCACGGTTGATGCGCTCATGGTGAGGTCGCTGCTCTGGTGCTGTGTGCGCTCTCCTCGAGGCGATCTGATCCTCTAGGTGTGTGAGGCGGTCATCATTGCGATTCAGAGCCTGATTGCAGTCGCGCAGTAGTCCTCGCAGCTCTTGGTCCAGGTCGGCAGGGAGTTCCACCGTAACCTGTTGTGCGGGGGTGGCGCTGGTGCTTTCAACACCTGCTGGAGGTGGTCGAGCGGGGATTTCAGCAACACGTTGTAGACGAGCGGTGGCCCTTGGTCGGCCTCGAGCTGCCTTTGGTGGCATCTGTACGAATGGTGGAAAGCGCGCGGGCTCCCACTATGGTCGCTAATTGATCTGTACCTTTGATGTCCTTGATTGCTGTTTTCCAAGTCTTAGATCTCTGTATGCCTTAGTCGTTCTGCTAGCTCTGCTCCGGAGGCGGGTGTACCTGCGATAACACTCCGACGCTCAAGTTAGGAACGGATGAGCAAAATATACGTATTGGTGAACAATGTGTACCTGACAACTGACGCAATGAATGCTTAAATAGTGAGCGTGAGTCGCGCTCGGTCGTTGGATGACCGTACGGACAGATCAGAGCCGTTGATGCGGTTCCTTGCTTTTGTGCCCCATTGTTGGGCCGATCTAGCGCTAGAGCACTGGATTTTGGGCTTCGGCCCACTCCAGAACAAATACCCTTATTATAATATATATTATCGTATATATATTTGGTTTTTTTGTCTTTTTAAATGTTTATTATTTTAATATTTTTTTTAGTATTCACAAATATACAAATCAGAATTAGAAAGGGAGAGGCTTCGTTCAAACGTTTCCCATTCACAGACATATATCATTTATTCTGATTGCTAGCAGTCCACATGTCAATAGTTATCGCAATCCGACTTCTATTCTTTGCAAGCAGTCCACGTTTGAACGAAGCCTCTCCCTTTCTAATTCTGATTTGTATATTTGTGAATACTAAAAAAAATATTAAAATAATAAACACTTGAAAAGACAAAAAAACCAAATATATATACTATAATATATATTATAATAAGGGTATTAATGTAAAGTGCTCAGGGGCGGGGACCTCGCGGGGCGGGGAGATAGGTCCCCGTCCTCGAAATGGCCTCGGGGGGATTATCTCTCCCACCGCCGCCCCGCGGGGAAAAATCCCCCGCCTGCGGGACCCCATTCTGGGCAATCCCTGCGGGGATCCCCATGCTCTGGTGGAAATTGCCATCCCTACCACTGATCACCGTAAATAACCAACGCTGATGTTGGTGAACTTTTGACTTTTGGTTATTTTGGTAAGTGAAGTTTGGGTCTTTGGTGCAAATGAGTGCAACATTTGGGCTATTGGTGCAATTTAAAATTTTCTGTAGTGTCAAAAAAATTATATAGGGTGGTAAGCAGAAGAAAAAAATTTGGGGGGTTCAGTTGAACCCCCTCAACTACATGTGCATCCGCCACTGATAGGGGGTGTCTGTGAAAATTTAACATACTCGGTGCAGCCAAATACGAACTGGTTCGGCCAAGTGTGCGCCGAACCGTAATAAATTTTTAAAAAAAATAGAATTCACAGGTTTCATTAAGGGCAAATTGGTCTTTTCACCCCTTTATGGGGTGTCTACTGAGTAGCCCCGGGGTTGTACGAAGTATGGGCCACTTTTCCCCAGTCCAATCTAGTAGTAAGCCATTGGACCCAAAAAAAATCCACGTCTTTACATTAACACCAAAAGACATGTTGATATCGACCAAAAAAAAGACATGTGGATGGTGGTAAACATCATTTTAAAAATATAGATCGGGGTTAAAGAGTAGTTTCGGCAAATTTATTGTCATCATTTTAAAAACTACTCTTTAAAAATACAATAAATTTCATTGAAAGAGAAACAAAACTACTTTTAGTGTGAAATTTTGCTATATGTTTTTTGTCACAGGTGTTTCGGCAAATTTCAGTTGGGGAGGACTTAAAAGCGGGGTTGATAGCTGTTTGGCGTTTAGCAGCTCCTTCAAAAGTGTACAACTTTGGATGGTACCTTATTCTTGTTGTGATTTTATCAATTTAAGAGATATTTCAAAAGTGGGGAAGTCCCTCACTTGTCTTTGGACATGCTAATTTTTTATTTACTGATATATTATTTTATAATTATATTTTTGGACTTACTTGAGTCTATCCAAAATACCCAATTTGAGCTATTTTAGTAAAATATGTCCAGATACATTACTTGGCAGGCAAGCTGGACGGTTGCAAGAGCCTATTTTTATGCCACTCGTGTAGTGCTTGATATATAGCTTCAAAACCGTTCCTTTCTGATATACACGTTTCTCTCCTTCTTCTCTAAATTCCTAGGTTCATCTCCTGCCTCCTATACACTAAATTCTTGCCAGTTCGGATACCTGAGTCGCTATCAGTGACTTCAGACGAGACCGGTTGTACCCTCGGGGGATTTGCGCTGTAGAGGCGGATAAATCCTTAAGGGCGCGCCATCAGACCCCTCCAGTTGATTTTCCTGACCTTCGTTGTTTTGCAGGTTCTTCTGTCGCTGTTCAGGTCTTTAATTTACAACACTTCAATGGAAACTCCCTACTAGAGATACATTAGAAGCTAGAGGGTGTCTAAATTGTACTCATGATACCGCTCGTTCTCTTTGTTTTTGCCAACAAGAATCCAATGGCGGTTCTTTTAAAGGGCAGGGCCATGGCCCTCCCTGAAAAAAATATTTTTTATATACTGGAAATTACACATATACCCTTAAGTGTTTCTCAAATTTACCAACCAAACCAATCTTACTAGATACGTTTCTTTTTCTCCTGCTCTGTTTCTTTCGTTTACTCAGTTCCTCTTTCTCTCACGATCACGCAAGCGACAACAACAACACTCAACACACCATCGATTGCAACTTGCCTTAGTTACTGCCTCAAGAGAAGTCAAGCCGGTTCATAAATTCTTTGAGAAGTTGACTTTTGTTGTCAATGTTGTTTGTTCTTCTTCTAAGTGTCATGATGAGTTACAAGCTGCCCAACTAGAAGAAATAGAATATTTATTAGAGATTGATGAAATTGTAAGTGGTAAATGTCAAAATCAAATCGGTACTTTGAAACGAGCTGGGGATACTCGTTGGGGATCAAATTTCAATTCTATTTGTAGCTTGATAAAAATGTATGAAGCAACTTGTCATGTTTTAAAAAAAAAATTGCAAAGGAAGGAACAAGTTATTCTACACGCGGGGATGCTGATAGTGCTTACAATTACTTGAAGTCATTTGATTTTATTTTGATCTTGCATTTGATGAAAGAAATGATGGGAATAACAGATATGCTTTGTCAAGCCTTACAATTACAATCTCAAGACGTAGTTAATGCCATGTGTTTGGTTCGTAGCACAAAAACTCTTATTCAAGAATTGAGAGAAGATGGTTGGGATAAGTTGTTTACTAATGTGACGTCTTTTTGTTCAAAACATGATGTTGAGATTCCTGATCTAGATGATTTTCATTCAGCAACAAGATTTGGACGCTCTCGTCTTGAAGAGAATCAAGTAACAATAGAGCATTACTTTAGAGTTGAAATATTTCTTACTACCATTGACAAGCAATTGCAAGAGTTGAATAACAGGTTTAGTGAGCAAGCCATGAATTTGTTAACTCTAAGTTGTGCTTTGGCTCCTAAGGATAATTATAAATCTTTTAATATTGATACTATTTGCACTTTAGTTGAAAAGTATGCTCCCATGGATTTCAATGGAGAAGAATAGTTTGCCTTTTCAACTTCGGCAATTTGTCGTTCATGCCCGCCAAGAATCAAGTTTGAAGAATTTGTCAACTATTCAAGAATTATGCTCGTGTTTGGTTGAAACTAATGAGAAGGAAAATTACTTCTTGCTTGATAGATTGCTCCGTCTTATCATGACTCTTCCGGTTTCTACTACCACAACTGAGAGGTCTTTTTCAACAATGAAAATTATCAAGACTAGGTTGAGAAACAAGATGGAATGTGGGTTTCTAGCTGATAGCATGACAGTTTACATTGAAAGGGAAATTAGTGAAAACATTAGTTCCGAGTCTATTATTGAAGATTTCAAGTCACTTGAGCATTACTTTAAGGTACACGGTTTAATTTTTTGTTGAACAACTTTGTGCTTAGTATGATTTGCATTTTAATTTATATATTATAATAGTTTATATTAGCGGCCCTCCCTATCTTTTTTTTCAAGATCCGCCACTGCAAGAATCTATCCCACATTTTCTATTTTTAGCTGTGAGGTTGCAATTAATTTGTGGAAGATGGCTGGGTGTCAAAGAGGTAAATGGGAAGGGATGGGTGATTTTAACTTTTCTGCAGAAATTCTAAAGGAAATTTTGTTTCGTGTGAATAATATTATTTGGTTAGCAGAGGTGTGGTGTCTTTGGTTGGAGAAGAATAATATTCTTTTTAAAGGAAGTGTTTTTTATTATTCCTTTTTGTTGAATAGGGTGAAAAGTAGTACATCTTGGGTTTGGTTTATTTGTAAGACATGGAGATTATTAAATTTCTGGATTATTGATTGGTGGTCTAATCTCATCTTGTGTATTCAAGCTATATGAATTGTTTCTAATTGTAATGGCTTGGAATACCCTAATATTCTCACTTAATACAAATTCTCTTATAAAAAAATAGAAATTATAAGCAAAAAGGTCATAGAATTACAACGGTACTCAAGGGGATTCGAACTCAGCAACTTGGGAATATAAGACTAGCTCTTACCACCGAGCTAACACTTCAAGTGTAGCATTGCGACAAAAAGACCTCCATCAAGGAGATCTCCCCAAGATAGGCATAGGGACAAAATCATGCAACTAAAGATGATCGACGTTGTTTATGATTCTATCGAAGGAGTTGCGTCCCAACCATGAACAGTGCATTTGGGGATTGTCCCCATACTATTCATTGATTAAAATTATAAAATCCTATTCACGTGTTGGTTCAAAAAACAAATTATCTTGAATCTCTTATAGTTTGGCCCAAGTTTTTTAAATCTACCTCTATCTTTAATCATTGAACTATCCTCTATATAATCAACCTTTCTCATTGGTACATAAGTCTTTTCCCAACATGCACAAAATATGATGAAACTTTACCATTTTCTCCATGATAGAAACCACTAAACTACATTCCCATTTATTTTTCATGATACTATAATATTCTTATTTTTATATCATTCCTACAACCATAAAATTTGCTTTCAGATCAACTGCTTACCACCTGACATTCAGTTCCATGATAATTTATAATTTATAATTATAGACATATCATTTTGGATGAACTCATACCATATACATTTACGATCAAATTTTAGTTTCTGAAATTCGTAACAATCAACATGGCGGGATCATGCAAATATGCACGGGTATACTACTAGTTCGTCTGTAAACCATAAACTGCACCATTTAAATATTATAGAAAGTTGAAATTTAGCCTAGTAAGATACATGCAAGAGAGAAATGCAACTAACAAAAGGCAATAAGTTAGGATAAACCAAATCTAATAAAACAGCCAGAAACAGCTTAAAAGTACTTGAAAGAACTTCTACATCTGTAGCATTTAACTTTAAAAAAAAAAAAGAATTTTTCACATCTATTGGCAAATCACAATGTAATTTTGGTTTCAACCAAATGAGTTGCTCCAAAGCACTTGCATTGCATGTATGTCAACAACATGATGGATCAACTGATTTGGAGAGTGTCCTGCATTAACTAAAGTACAAATTTTAGTAATTAAAATGTGTCAGCCAAGCCAAGTTATATGTAAAAGAAACTTGTCTTATATGCTGACATGATGGATCATCTTTGAGGTTGATCAGAAGGAGCTCCAACTGGAGTAGCCGCCGCGTTGCTCGCTGAACCGTTCTCATTTGGTGGCGGCACGCCCCACTTGCCTTCAGATTCAAGTGGCTCAAACACATGAACTGCACCATCTGATAGTCCTACAGCAAATTGATTTGGTTCTTGTGGATGTGCTGCTATTACAAGTGGTTGTACATTCGAACTGCGGCGAATAAACACAGATGTACATGAAAGTAATGCACACAACATAAGAAAATCATTAATGATTCTCATTTCCATACTAAAATGTTTTTATTGTAGTAAGAGTTAGGTGGAAGTACTAATTAATATAAGGAAGGTTGAGATATCAATAAATAGGATATTGTTGAAAAAAATATCTGTTGGTTTTCTAAAGTGACAAATAATTCTAAACACGACAGTTAAAATGAGACGGAGGTGCATAGAACAAGCAGCAGCAACAACCAAAGCTTATTTCTCACTCGGTAGGTAAGCTACATGGAAAAAATGATAGTATTATGTCAGATTTGGATTTAGCCGTTGGAAATGTGTACAGTCATGCAGTCAGTAAGCTTGGAGCCATCTGATTACAGATCAAATGGTCTAGATTTTAAGAGCAATTTTTGATTTTTGCTAGTAATAAAAAGTTCCGACTTAGAAATCTGGAACGTTTGATCAAGATCGGACGGTCCCAAGCTTGTTGCCTGGCTCCGCACACAAACTGGATCCTATCATGTCCTATCATTATCATAAATCATATAAAACAAGCAAATTCTTTTTTTTACATAGAAAAAATAACACTATTCACAGTGGCATGATAAGATTCACTTTAGTTGACTCCAATATTTAGAAACAAAGATAGAAAAAAAAGCTTGTTAGTATTTTTCTTTAAATTCATATAATACTCTTCCCTACATACTGGCAGTTTCTGCATACAAATGAAGTTAAAATTAGAATTGAAATGGCCATTGATAACATGAAACGAGTACCATGCGAAATGATACTACTACTCTAAACAAAGGGTTACCTGACACTTGCAGGAAGATAAGAAGAAGGATTGATACAACAGCGTAATCTGAGATTTAAAGCATTAAATACACAGACTGTTGCGTCTAGAAAGCTTGCATAAACCAGCTGGCTATCACATGAGAAGGTTGCGTGCGATATCGGTGCAGAAGAATCTCGCGGGAACCACTATAATTCAAGATATTGATGAGATATGAGATGATAAAAATAAAATGAAATTACTTCCACACATCAAACTAAATAGAACCTAACCTGCTTCAGACATTCGAGTTTTGTTGCTTCATAGATGGCGAGCTGAGTTTCATGTACAACTAAGAACTGTATCTGATCCTGATGAAACTGTACTCGGGTATCGGATTGTGCTGATGGAGTCCTCCCTGGAGGTAGCTGCAAGAATCTAGTCTTCTGCTTCTCCCACCCATCAGTATTCCACACACAAATCTGCATAATAACCAGAGCTCAGAGGCAACTCTCCATATCATAACTTAATAGCGACCATTTATACATGGATATAATTAGTATGCACCGAGAGTGTAAAGATTTTTTACAGTAGCAACCAATCGGAAATTGACATGCAACAGAAATGATTGGCTTTTATCCTAGTCTTCTTGAAAGTCACACATACTATGAATTTTTATTGGTATACAGTGTAAAAAAATATTTACACCGACGGTGCATATAAATAAACTCTAAATATATTTAACCCAGGTTTTTTAATGCAACTCCACCACAGAAAAGTAGGATTCTGAAAACAGATCTACATTTGGCAATTATTACCTGTGCATCGGCTCCTGATGAAACCAAAACATTCAGTACATGGGAGAAAGCAAGGCCAGTTATTCTTTTTGTATGACCTTTGAGTTTGCTTTTAACCTACAAAAGAATTTCACATTAACACCAAAAACCTCAACTGAGTAGAAACTGTTTACGGACAGCACCGTTACCTCATCAACACGGACATTATATATCTGAATAGAGGAATCATCCATTCCTATGGCAATAATATTATTATCCTGAGGATGGAAAGCAAGAAAGGTAGCTGCAGGTGGTGGAGGCATGAAAGTTGTCATCGTCTGCAGTTATGCAAGAAGATTAAAACTGGTTAATAGATATAATTGCAAAACATAGCCTCCAATAATGATTAGCTATGAAGCACCGACACAGACAAAGGACACGTAGATACAAGTAATTAAAGTGTCAGTATCGGTGTCTGACACTGGACACGTCTTCAACCTCAAGTGTTGGTGCTACAGGCTCATAGATTACCTTAAAAGTCATCATGTTGAACAGGGATATCTTCCCTCCTGATGCAGACATTACATAAGAATCGTTTTTCGACAGAGCAAAGCAGGGCACGGCATCTTCAGGATTGCTTTCAACGATGTCATTAGTCATCAGGATGCCACTTGATGGTTGCCACAACTGAGGTTGCACGGTGGCATTGGCCTGCAGGATTAAACATTAACATCAAGAACAGCATATAATTCATATTCCCAATCCCTAGATAGATAATAATAATCTGACTGAAGTAACTTCACTTATTACCAACCTTGCCAGTTGAGTTACGTTCATTTCGTTGCCATTTCCAGAGCAGGTGAATGGCGTTTGATGCTAATGCTAGAATAGCATTACCTGAATTTGTGTATATCAACCTTGATATCTGTCACAAGAAGATCAGAACAATGTCATTCTTGTAAACAAGTTAGGCAGAGAAAACTTGCACGAAGGATCGTTACAATTGATAGATTACCTTGTTTACGCGTACATTCTCAGGTAGTTTCAAGGATCTACATTGAGATGGTTCATTGATTTCAGTGAGCTTCCATATCTTTGACTTGTCATTTGATTCTTCACTTATTCTAGGTTTAACATCACCCAAGTTTCGGGCATCCCCATTCTAATGACATGAAATTGACACAGTAAATTAATTGATAATCACAATAATAATAATCACGACAACATTTTTCACTTTCTTTTTCCCAGTAGGGGGGCAAAGAAAATACATTATGTAACAAGAGTTGCTTGTTGAAAAACAAAAGACATTCAAAAAAGAAAAAGTTGCAAGTAACGTGCAAGAATTTAAGGAAAAGATCACAAACCATTCCAGTAATAGCTGCTACAGATGAGGCCCTTTCTGCTAGTGCAGCGCTAGTTGCGGCGGCGGCAGCGGCAGAAATTGGATTTACTTGAGGCTGTCACAAGACATCGTGTTCGTGTTAGATCAGGTTTTATTAATAAGAAGCAGTTATGAAAGCATAACATCTATTAGTATACCTTTGCCAAGGATTCTGATGCTCTTGATGCATCATATAAAGAATTCTCTAATGTACGCAAGAAACGAATACCATCTGCATTGGCTAAGATTTTAATTCCATTATCATTTGCCGAGATGGCTAAAAGAGTTCCATCCTTGTTGAAACGAATACGTGGACTTGCCTACAGATTAGATCAGAAAACAATTAGAAACTACCATTTCTAGGGACTAGCCCTTTAGGCCCTGTTTGGATAAAAAACTTAACTAAACGCTTATAACATAAACGCTTACCATATAAGAGTTTATGCATAAGTTGTATCTTTAATAAAAGATAAAAAAAAGTATGAAATTATTTTTCAATAAGCTATAAGCTATTTTTCTATAAGCTATTAGAGAGCCTATGGAAATTAGCTGAAAACAACTTATGATGTGTTGTTTTCATAAGCTCTCCCAAACAGTCTAATAAGTACTTCAAGTCGAGATAAACTGATCCAAACATTAACATAGTGAACTTACAGACCCTTAATTTACAATAACATAGTGAACTTACAGGGAGACCTCCATCAGCATCAACTGTTGTCAAAAGCTGAACATTATCCATATCCCAGAATTTAATGCTGAAATCATCGCCTGCAGCCAAAAATCGATTTTTGGTAGTATCGAACTGCACAACACCCAAAGATCGTTTACGAAATCCTTGATAAGTCCTTTTAACAGCTCCTTCACTTTCATTCCATTCCACAATAGAAGATTCTCCATCTTTGCTTGTTCCACAAGAAAAGAGCCTACATTATACATTCACAGCCAAAACATTTTAAAATAAAGTGAAAACAAGATGTATAATTCAACTATGCAGCAATATTCAGCAAGATACAAGGAGTCGCGGTGGAGAATATTGACCTTGTACCGTCAGCACTATAAGCCATGGTTGTGCACCATCGACCAGGAGCATCATAATCAACACGAGATCCCAAATTGTCATATAACCATGCTTTTATTTTCCCATCTAGTGCTGTTGAAAAGATGAACTACAACATACACAACACAAGGAGTATATTAACATTATTAAAGGAATCATGTCAAGAAACTCAACAAATATTCTTCGCAAAGGTGTAAAATTCAATGTCTACCTGAATGTTTTCTTTATAATGCGGGCAGACAGAATAAACCGGAGCCTCGTGACCTTCAAAAGTATATTGCTTTGTTCCCGAAGTAGCATCCCACACCTTAAATTACATAATTTAGTTGGCAATAAATTTCTTGCCTCCATTTCAGTAAATTAAGCTCATGCTTTGAAAAACTCACCTTAATGGTCTTATCATCACCACAGGTTATCACACATAGTTGCTTATTTGGGTGGGAAAATGCAAGATCGTTTACTCCACCGACATGAGCATCAATCTAGAAAACCAATTCACACTTATAAATAATAGCAATAATAATAATATAACATGTATGTAAGTATGCATGTGTGTGTTTATACCTCCAAGTGCTGTCGTACTTCATCCCCGCCATGGTAAGAGTAAATCTGAACAATGTGCCTCGAGTAAGCAACTCCTGTTAATTGAACAAATTCAAGACATCAGTAATAGTTGAGAACTAAAAATATATATATTGTATCAAAATATTGAAGAATTAATAAAAAAAATTCTTAACTAACCAAATAAAGCACCGTCGGGACTCCAAATCACACGATTAACAGAAACACTTGGATCTTTGACAAGAGCAGCCTGAATATATCACGGTTAGTTTTCTCTTCAGTACAAATTTTCATCAAGAACATCAATGCGTTAAGATAAAAAAAAAAACCTGAAATGGCATTGAACATGCACTAAGTTCCCAAACTTTGAAGTTCCTAGAGACCAATCGTTCCCTAGAACCCACCTCCCACAATGCAATGTCCCCGACATTTGTACCAACTGACATTAAATAAAGAAAAACTCAGTCAAATGGAAAACTAATGGCAAACAAAAAACATTATTCAAAGGCCTAAGAAAAGAGCACCAAACCTAGAAGAAAAGATTGTTGAACTGGATGAAAGTCCATGCTCATAGGAGATGAACCCTGATTCAGAGTTCGCATTACAGCCTTAGGCAAATCATCGGGTGCATTAAAAGCCTGACCATGACCATGACCATGACCTGAGAATGATGCTGACAACATATTGACCGGTAGATTCACCTACATGAAGTGACGGATAGCACAAAATGTCTGGGGTCAGAACTTGCATATGCCTAGGTATCAATTGCTAATAATGGGTAGAGCTGTCAAACTGGACCGCCCTGCCCGACCCAATGGGCCAAAGTGCAAAAGCAGTCTTGGCTGGGCCAGCCCCTTATCTATTGGTTTGTGTTTTTTTAGCCCAGCCCAAAACACTGACCCATTGGGCTGGGTCAAAATTGACACCTCTAATAATGGGTCTATCAGTAAAATCAGATTACCTCGTCCGAAATTCCCATTGGCCTTGTTCTCTTAGCAACATGATCCGAGTCTCCAGATGGATAATCATTCGGATTAGTTGGAGGGGTCCTCGGATGCTTCAAAGCAGCTTAACATGGCAAAGAAACAAAAGTCAAATATCAAACTAGATATAGCCTATGCATTCTTACTATGACTAACATAAAAAGTTGGAGAATAATAGAAAGTGAAAAGGTGTATTACCAGGCATTGATGGAGCACCAAGACCTATAGCTCCTCCTCCGGAAACTGCAGCATGTGCTACAGTGGTTGGACTTGACATCCAACCAGCCAAGGGTGTTGGCACGGGTGCCGCAGTAGGTTGAAAAGGCTGTAAACATGAACACGGAAAAGTTCAGCAACGAAATAAGAATCAAAAAATAACAGACGCTAGTTAAATCAAGCCTGCAAAATCAAAAGAAGGTAAATAATTTGTTTAGCAACCTACCCCATGAGCACCAAGAGGAGGAAATCCTCCAGCTTTAGGTAAGGCTCCTAGTAGAGGACTGTTAGCAGGTGAAGGAGCTCGTGCACCATTCGGTTGTCCACATGAGTGATCCACAAAAAGAGTTTTTATATCGGGATTCGGACGTGGATTCTTGCAAAGTTGGTGCTGCCAGTTTAAGCTGCAATTTATTGTCAACAGAACATGACACAGTCAGTTGCTAGAAGTGTATCTTCAATGCAAAGTCGACAAAGATGCATTGAAGTAGACAACGCCGACCGATAAAGACACATCGATGTAGTTCCAAAATTGCAAATGTAAGTTTGGACTCAAAATAACTATCGAGTTCCTTATGGACAAATACGCGTTCATACCCAAAACGTATATTTGCAACTGCAAACCAAACATACCCTTAGTCTATCAACAAAATTAAATGACTTATTTTATCATTGTTTCCAAAAGTAAAATGTAAACACAAATCTTAATTACAAATGACCGGACAACAATAACACGACACGTGTATAAATAAACCAATAAACACATAGTTCTAAAGATGGAAAATGATTTCCCGTAATCGTAAACAAACATACCAAATACATCCTCATTGCCGTAACCTACAAGAAAGTTCTCTCACATTCACAGCGAATATGTGTTCCATATCAAGAAATGAGCATACTTAATGAAAAAATCACCTTTGATTGATGAGAGTCCGCAACCTCGAGTTTTTAAGATTAGGGAACTGCAATTTGTCGCGAAATAAAGGATTTGCTTCGATGAGCTTTTTAAGCTCAACCAACATGATTGCTCGTGCAGACTTCGTATCGCCATACTTCGACAACTGCTCATTTTCCCTACAGCAACAAAAACTCATTAGCTGCTAAATCTCCCAGAACTTTCACACTTAAACAGTAAAATCCAAATTAATATTCAAATTGGTACCTAAAATTCTCCAATGTCAAAAGCTGCGTGATTTCCTTGAATAGCTCTTCATTAAATGTAGCAAACACTTTCAAATCCTTCACTAATATTTCTACAGCTTTCGACCGATCATGCCTACACAAAATTTTAAAACAGTTACATCATGAAGTGACGTTATTGGTCTGATGATGGTCCGACAGGCAAGTGCTAGGACCTAACACACACACAAACAGGAAAACCAAGGCTCGACACCTGGGAGGGATCGAACCCGACAGCCGGGTGTCCATAAACAGCATTTTTGCCGCTGCAATGGATCAGCCTCAGACAACATGAAGTGAAATTAATATATACTATAGAATAGAATAGAACTATAATGCTGAGAGTCAAAACAAGTAAAGTAACAACAGATACCAAAATGTGAACTTACTTATCTAATGCCTCCAGATATTTCTGCTTCCTTATCTCAAAAAATATCTTCATAGAATACCTATTATCATCTACTTTTGTGAATCCAGATAAGTACTTTTCAACTTCATCCCAATTCCCATTGTGTACTTCATCCTCAAAATATTTCATATTAAAGAAAAATCCAGACTCCTGCTCAAGCCTAATTTTTTCAACAAAAAAATAAAAAATAAAAAATTAATTAATTAGTCAAACAAATGTAGTAAAAAATATTATTATTCTAGCAGAAAAATACCAAAAGTAATTAATATAAAAAACAAAAACAAAATAATTAATATAAAATATAAAAAACAAAAACAAAAGTAGCCCCACTTGTGAACAGTTTCTTTGAACTTTTCCTCATCCAGAAACTGCAAGATCAAGAACACCAATTCCCTACTCAGAGAAGACATCTCAACCACTAAAATGACCAACACTGAACTAGATCTGCAAACAAAAATTTCAAAAAATTGCAACAAGGGTTAGCTACAAATACCCTAAACAAAAATCACTAAGAAATTAATAATAAAAATCCATACCTTGAATGAAATCACTAAGAAAAAAAAATCTTCCCTTTATTCAAAATTAAACTAATTAAAGTAAAAAGCGATGCGGTTTTGATGGCCAAACATGACCGAAGATAAAAATTAACACGATTTGACTCTCTCTCACACTCTCTCTCTAATATAGCAGAAGATCAAGCAAAAAAATAGCTTTAACCTAAGAGCAAGATGCATGAACCTAAAGTGTCAACCCCAAAAAATCAAAAACAAAAAAAAAATCAAATTTTTTAAAAAAAGTTGAAAATAATTAGGGGTAAAAAAAAGCTACAAACTTTAAAAAAAAGTAACAGATTCGGAGATTGTAATTGTAATAGAGAGAGAGAGAGGGAGAAATAAAGCTCTCTTACCTTCACTTCACACATGTGAAGAACAAAAACATCAAAGAAATCTCCGAATATGAAACCACCCAACAACACAAAAAGACCAAAGCTTCTTTATCTCTCTTTCTTCTCCGATTCTTTCACTTTTTCTCTCCTCACAGATATGGACTAATCTACTCTTTCTCTCTCTAGAAACCCCAAATATATATAAATATAAATAGAGAGAGAAGGGGACATTTGAACTTGCAGAAATAGGTGTTTTTTATATAGGAGGAGACAGATTGAGGAGGTGATAAGCAATATAACTTATCAAAAATAAGTTATCAAATTATGATAAGTTCTTTGAGAAGCGAATGTACTTATATTACAAGTGCAGTTAATAGTGGGTCCCACTAAGCCGGCTTCGGTTTTGTTTAAACAATCGGCTCGGAATCTCGAGCTAACAGCTGTCTTCAGCTCCGACCGTGAGTTATTTCTCCCTGTTTACACGACATAGAGCGCGTATATGATATTAACCGTTGGATCTTCATCTTATGATGAAACTAATGATGACGTAAAAGATCAAACGGTTGAGATTTGAGATTGGAGAGATGTGGGAAAAGAAAGGATAGTTGCTGAGAAAGCGACTTTTACTGGGTTCAGATCCCTTCCTGTAACGACAAAGTTTTCTCGGGAGGGACCAGTTTTTGTTTGACCTTAAATTTTGATGAATATTACGGTACTTGCCATTGCGAGATCTAGGGGCTTTTAGGAGATCGCGTGATACACAGGCTCTTTTTAGTAAAAGTAGCGGATAAGTTAGCTTATAGCGAATGACGTAACAGATAGCGGATAAAGTGTTTGGTAAAATTAGCAGTTGAAGTAGCATATAAAAATAAAATTGCGTAAATAAACATTTGTAATTAATGCTTATAATGAGATAGAAATTCATTTAATGGAGGATAAGTGAGGAATTTAATTAAAGTAATGAGGGTAAAGTTGGGAGAAAAAATGAAACGCTATAAGCTATAAGCTCAAACGCTACTTCAAGTAGCGTTTCAAAAAATGCTATAAACTAGTGAAAAAATGCTAAAAGCTAGTTGTGTCAAATACTTACAACTAGCGGATCCGCTATAAGCTAGCGGATGAGCATTACCAAACAGAGCCATATAGGGGTCATAATTGAGATGAGATGTTATCGCGAGATGAGATGTTATCGCGAGATGAGAGTTACTACTAGTAAAGTGAAGTGAAGTGATTTAAATGTGTGGTTAGAGAGGAGTTGTAGGTTATTGTCATTGTCAGGTGTGTACCTCTGACTCTTCTTCTCCACGTAGCCACGATACAATTATTTTATTATTAATTAACACACTTTTTATATGCTTTTTATAGGCTTATTAAGTCGTTTGTTATGTTTTTAAAAATAAAATAGAGTTAAATATCGGCAATCAACTAAATCTCTCACCGGTATAGTATCATGAGTGGTTGAGATTTTAGATTTGTAGATGCAATCTCAATCACTAGTAGTATTAAATATTATATCTAACGATTATTTTGACTAATATATTAGTGATAGATTTAGTTGATTCGTCATCCAAAAATTCCCTTAAATATGTTTTCATCCTTACCATATTTTTTGTCTGCGGTTTTAATTTCTTTAAATCAAAATAAATTGAGGTATTATCAAAAGGATACTAAACTTGGGTTCGGATCCCATCCTATGTCTCGGGTTCGAATTTTGAGCGTGGCGAAAATTGATTTGAGAGGGGAGAACCACACAAGCTAGTAAAGTCAGGTAATCATGGCCACTTAGGTTTCCTAGTGTAGATTTGTCATCGACAAAGTCAATAGAAACTACGCATCAATGACATGGTAAAAAAAAATATTAAACTTTGTAGGTATAGGTATAAAAGTATCTTAAAAATATGTTCAACATTCAACTTCTAGATCTATATTTGTGTCATTTATTTCTTGAATTTTAATCAACTGAAAATTTCATATTAATTCATTCCTTGATAAAAAAATACTAACTTTTTGTGGGAGAAATATGTTCATAATATTCTTAACATTTATGTAATACATCATTCAAAAAATTGAAGGGTATGTATAAGTTGACATTTTATTGTATGAACAAAAACTGCTATCAAAAAATATAGTGGAGACGAAAAGTCGATGAAATTTTTTATAAAAACTAAAATCCAAATTATGAGATTTTAAATAGACTTAAAACATATTTAACCCGAAAAGTTAGTATTTTTTTTTAAAAAAAATATTATTATTATTATTATTTTGAATAAAGTATTATTATTATAATTGTTTTTTATAAAAATAATCAGTTTTCAAAAATATCTATTCGTTTGTTATAGTTTATCGTATAAGCTTGTTATAGTTTTTTTTCAAATATGAGATTCTAAAAAGGAGAATCAATTTTCTCTCTTTTATTATCTAAACAAGTGTTCTCACAAGAAAAGTTTTTCGGTACGAAACGAATTACAAGAACCAATAAGAGCTTCATCACTGTTCTCTTTAATTTTAGTTTATCCATTTGTCCCGATGTGTTTTTATTAGGTTCTAACAATTCTCACATGTGTCTTTCGTATTAAAAATCAATACTTTTTTCACATATATCTAGAATTTATTTCGTACCATCCCTTGGTTCCATTGTTTGAATGCGGTATATTGTTGCTAGTCATCTTAGAGCGACGCTGTTTGATTTCTCGTCTTGTTGTGGTATTCGTTTGATTCAGATCGACATACTAACTTTGATTTATTGTAGATTCAACCAATGACTGGAGTCTCAAAGTTACAAACCTGGAGGCGTGGGTATTCAGTAGACTTTTATTTTGTCACATTTATAGGTATTTCATCGTTTTTATTAAATTGGGTGTTGTAAAATTGTGTGCAGGTTCATCTTTTCGAATTTAAATGAATGAAAGAATGTCTTTTTTTAATCAAAACAATAATCATAAAACTGTTTAAAATGAGAATCTATTTAAACTAACTTCTCTAAAAAAATAATTTTTAATAGAATAGTTTTAAAAAAAAAAGTGATTATCATTATGATAAACAAACACAAAATCGCATAGCATGCATACTCTAGCAATAGTGTCAATGTTCAAGCCCCCACATGCATGCATGGACACCAGTTTTAGTGTTCGTCCCATACTCTCTGGGCCACGCTCGTACTTACACCCGTTACTGGCATTTTAATTGCGAAAACATAATAAATAACATGAAAAGCTTCATAATTAGTCAAAAAAATGAAAAGATTCATAAATAAAAAGTGGTCAATTTTTTCCAAATCTACTTATTAAAATATTATAAATGATGTTATTTGGCAAAATAAGGCTGAAGTGGTTTGTTGGCGCCTCACAGGCGACTTGGCTATGCCAATACACATCCCCTCAAGCACGAAGCATGATAAGGCGAAGCACGAAGCATGATAAGGCGAAGTGGTTTGTTGGTGCCTCACAAGCAACCTAACTATGCCGGTACGCAATCCCTCAAGCACGAGGCCTAATAAGGGCGAAGTGTTGTCTACGCCTCACGCACAACCTAGCTATTCCAATACACAACCTCTCAAGCACGATGTATGATAAGGGCGAAGTGGTTTGTTTGCACCTCACGCGCGACCTGGCTCCAATACACCCCTCAAGCACGAGGACTGAGAGGGGAGAAGTTGATTTTTTGCGCCTCACGGGCAATCTTGCTATGCCAGTACACAAACCCTCAAGCACAAGGCCAGATAAAGGAGAAATGGTTTGTCTGCGCCTCAGGGCGACCAGGTTATGCTAGTACGTTGATCCTCAAGCACATGGCCCGATAAGGGCGGAGTGGATTATCTGCCCCTTACGGGTGACCTGACTATGTCAGTACACAAACTCTCAAGCACGAGGCCTGATAAGGGCGAAGTGATTTATCTACGCCTCATGGAAAACCTAGTTATTCCAATATACATCCCCTCGAACACGAGGCCTGCTAAGGGCGAAGTAGTTTGTCTGCACCTCACAGACATGTAACTCTACTGGTACACGCTGCACTCTGATCATTATGTAATTATTTGCGTATGAACGAGTCAGGAATTATAATATAATATAATATAATAAGTCGGGTGTTTGACGCCCCACACCTTTTTCTTACTCTTGTTTCCAATCTTCCATCTCACACCTTCCTTCAACAAAATCCACGATGCCAAATGTTGCGCCAAGTGAATGAAGGATTGTGGCCAACCATTGAATCCATGAAAACCCGACAAGAGTAGTATCTTTTTTTTTTACGCAAACAAGAGTAGTATCTAGTTGTGATAATCAGAGAGACAGACACATCTGATTTTCAAATAAATTTTCATCTCTGTTTTGTAAGTATGGCGAAATTAAAATTATGAAAATCACAAGAACTCAAGTTGTCTCTTTCTTTTGGACAAGTGTTTTTTTTTATAAACTGAGTATTTTCTGCACGCGACTGCAAAGATTAATCCCTCGAGCCGGATAGGAGGGCTATGGGCGGCAAAGCTCTCCCTCAAGAGATTTAACATTGCTGCATGCATACCCAAGACTAGATTCGGATAAGTTGTTGATAAGTGGTATCAATTGCTGTTAATTGTTCCACTTAGAGACGTTCTCCTAAGAAAGGGGGAAAGACTTGGAATTTCTCTTGAATATTTCTTGCTTCATCTACGGTGAAAAACCCAAACAAATAGCATACAATAACTGCTTCCTAATAATTACAGTTATCTAAAATTTATTTAACATAATTATTGTAATATGCAGACAGCTTTGGATGGAGTTCTTCTTGGCCTATTTGCAGCAATTGAAGGCCAAATATTGAAATTGAGTTGATTTGGAGGCCCATCTGTTTCAGTGGTTTATCCCAAACCAACCAGTTAAAAATTACTGCCTTATTTCTTTTTAATTGTTGATTTTTGAGAAAAAAACTGTATTTATTTTTTTTTGATACACAAAAACTGTTTTTATTTGATCTCGTCTAGTAATAAAAAATATCATAAAAATACTTTTTATAAATTATATAATAGATATCTGTTTACTAGAGATAAATTTAGTATATGTACTAAATTAACAAATATAAAGAGAGAGGGATATGTAATTAGAGAGAGAGTGTGAGAGACAGTTACGAGCAGAAAAAAGAGAGGAGAGAGATAATAGTTCTTTAGCCAACTAAAGTTGGCCCGTTGGTAAGGATGTGAGTTCAAAAAAATTTGTCCATATGAGATTCAATCTTGTTTGTGAGTAACATGTAAATAATTTTGCAAGCGTTGTCTAAACTTAGATAAGACTCTGACTCAACTTATCTATACTTTAAACATAAACATAAAAAATCCTAAGTCGTTTATCTAAACCTTCTCTTCTTCTTTCTCACCCACTACAGGATGTGATTTTAAGTCATTTTTTTGGCTGGAATCATCCCTTTCCTGTCACTTTTATCTAAATAAGTACGTTTTTCTTGATTTCACCGTCTTAGTAAGGCGTTTTTGTTGTTTGTCGCCTTGGTGCATCATTTTCTATTCCCCGTCTTGTTGCGGTGTTTGTTGGTTCAGATCGACAAGCCGGCTTCGATCAATTGCAGATTCAACCAATGACTAGGGCATTAAAGTTACAGATCTAGAGGCATGAGTACTCCGATGACTTTTATTTTTTCACATATGTAGGCATTTTTCCGTGTTACGACATTAACTTGGGTATTGTAAGTTTGTTCGCGGATTCATTCTTTAAGTTTTTAGCAATGCTAAATTTGTATTATTATTGATGTAATCTCTATCAATTTGAATGAATGAATATTCTTTTAGTAAAAGAATAAAATAAAATAAAATAACATAATGTCTCTCTAAAAAAGGGGAGAGATAGTACTATAATTTATTTATATATATATATATATATATATATATATATATATATAGACACACATGTTGGGGTATGACAAAATTCAATGGCCCCTCTAAAACAGTCCCTATCAATAGAGTGCTTAAAATAATGATGTGATCATAATAATTATGGCACAAGGGGAGAAGCTCATTGATGCTAAAACAATTTGGAAATGCCTTCCCCACTATATTCTCCTTTTCCCCTTCTCCTACCAATAACAGTAATATAATGACTTCTTTCGTTTTCCTTGATTGTATATTTTTCTAATGAGATAACGTCAATTCATAGAGGTTCATCATTCAATGGGCTAAAGGGAATATTTTAATAATACTAAAAAAAGGAATAGTTTAAGAATATCTGTATAGTTAACTAATAAAATAAATCAGTCAAAAAGATATCAGATAAATTTTTTTGATTCGGTAATTTGATCAACTATAATTATTTGATGCGAACCCTTGAATAATTTTTTTTTATGCAAATGAAACTGTGAATCGCCCTCTAAGCGCAAAAAATTTATGGCTATAGTTAACTAGGAATGGGTAAGAGACGAGTTATAGCTAACTCTAATTTAGTATTAAAGTTTGATGAGGTTATTTTTTGTATTGTTAAACCTGAACAAATTACCTCATGAGCGACCGTCAATTATGTACAGGTCTAATTAAGGCGAGATCGGATTATTCTGAAATATAAGTAACCTAATTTTTTTTTTTGACAAGAAGTAACCTAATTTTTTTTTTTGACAAGAGAAGTAACCTAATTTTTAAATAACATTGTTACTACTAATAAACATTTTATATTTGATCATAATGAAAATTAGTAGATAGATTCAATAAAATTTGTATAAAATTAATGTTCGTTTGTGTCTAACTTCGTTAGAAATACATTCAAATATTTTAAATTATACCTATATAATAAAATATAAGTATAATTTATATTTCTATTGCTACTATTGTAAAATTATAGTGATAGTGATACTGCTATATATGAGAGAATGTCTTGGATTGTTAAATTTTAGAATCAAACAACTTACTTTTAATTTTAATGTCTTACTAAACTATCACAATTCAAAAGTAATAGTATATCTAAAATATTTCAGGTAACGATTTGGTCTTTTTTCTTTTTTTTCGAAATCAATCCTTTATGTTTTAAATTTTTGGCACCGTTATCCTTTTTCATTAGTCTCCCTCCAACTCCATTAAAAATACTTATAAAAAAAACTCCATTAAAAATGTCTAATCATCATTTGAGTCATATTTTATATTTTGTTTATGCTTATGTGGTGCATTTGTTGACTCATTATTTAATTTGAATTTTTTTTTTCACATCTGAATTTATTCCCTCTTCTTCATGTTGAACCCTAGTTGCTCCCCTCTTCTTCATTTTTTAAACAATATGATTTTGTCAAGATTAATAAAAAAAACTGTTAATT
The DNA here is from genome assembly GCA_963573325.1 of Astragalus glycyphyllos. Taxonomy (NCBI): domain Eukaryota; kingdom Viridiplantae; phylum Streptophyta; class Magnoliopsida; order Fabales; family Fabaceae; genus Astragalus; species Astragalus glycyphyllos. Next base: position 8,375,638 of record OY754310.1, read on the forward strand.
CAGATCAGCACCACAATCTGAATCCATTCTCCCTTCGTCAAAGTGCTGACTAGGACAACAAAATATTGACTCAAAGGCACCATTGTTGTTGGTTCATGCTTGCATCAATGACAAATTCGGTCACGCCATTCAAAGGCGATTTTGGCACAACGCAGGTTCAAGGCGAAGAGCGGAGGTGACCAGTGGCGGACTCAGGACCCTGGGTTCAGGGGTGTCAAATTTTTTAAATACAGAACTGAGTTTTTGCCACACTCAAAATTCGAATCTGAGACATTGTGATGGGTTCCAAGTTACCACTCAGATCAACTCTTGTTGGCAAAAAATTCAAATTAAATAGACAAAAATAATCAAAATAAATTAAATAGCACAAACACAAAATACAAATTAATTTAATAGGACTAACACAAATTACCAATTAAATAGTACTAACAGATTCAAAATTAGGATAATGAGAACAAGAACGAATCCAAGGAGACAGAGAGATAGATAAAAAATTTTAAAATAAAATATAAGAGTGTGAGTGTTGTGCATTAGAGTGGTGCAAAATTAGGAACTTTGGTGCAAACTAAGAACTTGGATGCAAAATATATTTTTCAGAGGATGCAAAAACATACGTAGGTCTGCCAATGGAGGTGACGACCTAGTATGAGCTCGGTTAATGCAGGTGGTGGTTGGAAGAGGGCGAACCTGTTTGGTAGGGTCGACAAGGTGTGGCTGTAACCGACAACACGACACCCCAATCGGTAAAATCGAGGCCAGAATCAGCGGTGAAATCCGAGTCAGTGGGCGAGTTTTGGCGGCTAGCCTTAGCGACATGATGAAAAACGTGTTTGGAGGAAGAAGGATGGTTGGGTTCCATGGTTGCTACTTCTTTGTGTGGCGTTTTCTTGAGGAAAAAGAACATTTTATTTATTTATTTAATATCTATATATATGTCAACATAAGCATTTTTCTTTAAAAAATTATTAAAATTGCTTACTTGGAATTACCATCTCAACAATTTAACGGCCCATGTGGGTTTTTTTAAATACTTAAATGAAAAGTCAAAAAAAAAGGGCAACTTCGTATTTGTTTTGAAACTTAAAGGACTTATTTGGAAAAAAATTAAAGGACCAAATTGTTACTTAAAATAAAGTTAAAAGACACTGGGAGCAATTGTTACTAAATTAAAGGTCCTATTTGGGAAAAAATAAAGGACTAAATTAAGGGACTAAATTGTTACTAATTGTGGTAGGCAACATTAGTAAATATAAACTAATATTTTACCCGTGCATACACACGGGTGATACTGTATTTGTTATAATTTGCTATGAAATTATAAATACGTTGAAAATTATTTTTTTATCAATAATAAGAAAAATAAAGCCAACAAAACAAACTACTCTCGACTATATTGCATTCCCATAGCGTCAACTAAAAGGCTGAAGGATAAATCAGTCGTACAATGACGCCATAAGAACTGATCAGGACTCGAGGAAGCTCCGTGCTTGGCCAACCAGTCAGCAACATGATTTCCTTCTCGCATAGTGTGGACGAAGGAGAGAGACCAGTTGTAGTTCTTGAGCTCACGAACGAATGAGATAAGATGAGCATACTGATGAGTACGGGGTACACCCTCATTGATTAAGGACAAAGCCGTGTGGCAATAGATTCACAAATAACATCCCTGTAGTCATTCTCCCAAGTTAAAATGAGACCTTTGACAACAGCTAGAAGCTCAGCATTAATGTTGGAGGTAATTCCACAATTGCCAGAAAAGCCCAAACGCCACTTACCATTAGAATTCCTAATGAAACCACCAAAAATTGATCTTCCCGGGTTACCAAAGCTACTACCATCAGTGCTAAGCATGACAAAGTTGTCTGGGGAGGAATCAAAGAGACTAGACGCTTTTGTAAATACGTTGAAAGTTATAAGATGTAATGAAAGAAAAAGGAAAAACATTATTTCAAATTTATTAAAATAGCTGTGTTGGAAAAAGTTTAAAAAAAGTCAGTATCTTCTTATAATATTAATAATAGAGTAAAAATGAGGAAGAAGGAAAATGAAATTCAATATAAAATATGCACCCCTGTTGGCGCTCCTGTTGCCTCTCTCGTTGTCGCTCTTGTTGGCGCTTCCGTTGGCGTTGTCATTGCCACTCTTGTTGGCACTTCCCTTGTGGCTTACAGAAAAAGCAAATGAGATTTAACTATTGATTTTTTTAGGAAAAGTGATTTTGGAATTTTTGCTAGCAGTATCGCCTTTTTTTTACAATTGGTAGTGATTAAATTAATTGTTTTTAGTAGTTTGAGTAGATTATAGTAAATAGTAATTTCTACATAATTTAATATTAATTTACTAAATTTTATGTAGTTATTGATTATTTACAAAAAAAATAAGTATAAAAAAAATGAGTAGATTATTGATTTTTAATATAAAATATGCACCCCCGTTGGCAATCTTGTTGGCGCTCCCGTTGGCACTCCTGTTAGCGCTCTTGTTGCCTCTCTCATTGGCGCTTTCGTTGTTGCTCTCGTTGCCGCTCCCATGCGGCTCACAAAAAAAGAAAAAAAAGATTTAATTATTGATCTTTTTAGGAAAAATTATTTTGAAATTTTTGTTAGCTACATTGCTTTTCTTGACAATTGGTAGTCGTTAAATTAATTTGCTTGAGTAGATTATAGTAAATTGTATTTAACTAAATTTATTTAAATATTGATTTTTAACAAAAAAAAACTGATTTAAAAAAGGAGAAAAAATTAAAAAAAACTTCTGACATGACACGTCTGCGCAGCGAGTCATTTTGTTTCTGCTTTTGTCAGTTTTATTTTGCTGCATTTTGCAGCTTTCTTTTTATGTTTTTTTTATGTTTTTTTTTCTTACTTTTTCAGCTTTTTGCAACAACTTATTTCAGCTTTTTGTCATTTAATGGTATTTTTACCAAAATACCTCAAAAAATGATACTTGCCAATTGGTGAAGATGTCTATTTCAACTTATTTAAAATGTAGTTTGATTAACCAAACTATTTTTAAAATCAAGATGCATCGTCCATAAATCACGATGGAAGAATCCTTTCCTAGCTTAAAAAGTTTGAAAAGGAGAAAGACGAAGAAATCCTCCCCCATCTCGGAAAGATCTTGAGAGGGAGAGGATGGAGAAATCCCCCCATGCTTGAGATAGTTTTTGAGAGAGGAATAAAGGAATTTTCCCTCAACTTAAAAAGAGTATGAGAGAGAGAATAATGAAAGAATCCTCTCCAACAAGAAAAACGTTTGAGAGAGAAAGAAAAAGAGAAGGAATGTTCCAATCCCTACTTGGAAAGGGATTGAGAGATAACGATGAAAGACCTTCCTCAAGGCAAGTCGGAGCACAATGTCACATATGGTTGTGTTTACAACCTTCTCTTGACTAAGGCCATTGAAGATTCCTAGAATAGCCAACACTCACACTGTTTGTTTATCCGACTGACGTAACTTTGGTTCAGCGTGGAGGAGGCGATCAACCCACAAGGGGAATGACCTGCAGAAAAATTTTGAGAAATTTGTGAAAATGTTCAGTCTCACATCAACTAGAAATACACTTAATGAATATAAGAGAGGGAGCGGGAAGTGGATCCTGGTTTGGATCAAGTTTAGCAATGTAGGTGACTCACACTTGAGGGAGATTGTTGAGAATTCAAATGTGAATGATTTGACAAATACACTCATTTCTTGCAAGAAAAGAAATCATTGGCCCATTCTATTTTTTCCTAATTGATTGCATAAGATGCCGGGCACGAGCCATGCATTGTCATTTGTCCACTTTCGATGCTTTGTAATTTCCTCCATCTTTCTTTGTTGAAATGGTTACTTTGCTTCAAGATTTCCAATATTCAATCTATGATGCATTGATATAATCACATACGATTTTCGACAATGAGATGCATCAATAGTTATTGATATATATATGCAATTGGTGGAATTGCATGGCCTCTCCGCCATGCATAATCAAGACTGCCAGCGAGGCTACAGACCCACAAAGTGGGGCACCACAACTTCAAGATTTGAATTCTTTGTTTCCACAACGCAAAACCTTTGCGCAAGTAGTTTTTAACGCTTGTGATATCCCCAACAGTTCTAAAAACTCAAGGAAATTTTTTGGCTGATAAGACATGAATGTGGAAGAGGGTCTTGAATATATCAAGGACTCTTTTGAACCCATTTTAACAAAATCACAAAAGAGGAAATTAAGACAAAAGAAAATCAATTCTTCTAAGAATAGTCATCAATAGTCTTCTATCTTCACTACAACAATTTTCTATCTTCTTATTAGCAATTTAAAATACCTTCAAATAAAAAAAATGACAACAGAAAAAATTCATAGGAAGTAAATGGCAGTCTAACCATTACGAAAACTAGATTTCACTTTTCCTTTTGGAAAAAAATAGATTTATTCGTAAGACCTAACTTAATTGAAAAATGTCAAAATTATTAGATTAGATATCATCATCAATATTCAAATACAAGACCTCAGAGTTGTGTCTGTGAGTTTCAAGTGATAGTTAACACTCCATCTCCTGAAAAAAAAAAAAAAAACTAAATTTCTACTTCGGGTGAATCATAATCATAATCATAAGTAATATAAATCATGAGTTTGTCCACATAGGCTTACAACTAGGACCAATCAGAAAAAGCCACACACATCTCCAAATAAATACGTGGCATCCACCTCAGCTTTTATTGAAAATTAATTTCGACATATATCTCAAAAATGAAGAATCAGGGAATCGAACCCCCTTCCTCACACTCGCACCTTCCAACACTAACCATTTGAGCAACCACGTTTTGTTGTAATTAAGGCGTATTATATAATATATACCCTTTTTTCTTTTATTTCTAGCAAAACCTATTACCTACTAATTATATTTATTTATATGTATTTTAATACTTATATATTACATTTATATATCATATTTAATTGACATCTAATATTTTGTATCACTTTCCATAGATTTTAGATTCTATATATTTATTAACTAGAATGTTATTAAATATGAGTAATTTTATTGATTTTCAAATTTGTTTTTAATTCAAAATTATATTAAATTTAAAAATATTGACTTATAATATCTTACATTTTTCTAATTCTCATATTAATTTAATAGCAAATTAATTGATATCGGGTCATGCGGGTCAATTAGTGACCCCTCGGTTCGACCATTGACCCAATGACCCAGTGACCTGCTCGGGTCGATCACCGGGTCGGTTTTAATAACATTGATTAGAGCTGACAGTTTCAAAAAAACAAAAACAAGTAATGAATACAATGCTAATTTTGTGGATCCAGTAATGAATACAATGCTAATTTTGTGGATCCAATCTCTCTCTCGACAATCTCTCTTCATCTCTCATTCGCACATTCCTCTTCCTTCTTTTTCTCTCATTTTCTATCACAAAATTTCAATCTTTTTTTGATGAACTACAAAAGTTTGTCCTTCATCTCTTCTTTCATCTTGATCAACTCAAAACGCAAAGCAACGAAAGAAGAAAATCAGAAGAAATAGAGCACTGCATTTCTCTCTCCATGGACCATCACTCCTTCTATCTTCCTTCGTTAGGGTTTCGTTTTTCCCTAAATTTCTGAAGAATTTCCTTCGTTAGCATCATAACAAAGTTGGCCACGATACTGTGCGAAGGATGAAGAACGATATTCGCCACTTCCACCGCCACAAGATGCCGACGTTCTAAACCACCACAACTTCTTCAGCACCTTACCGTGATTTGTTTTTTATTCTATTTCTTCTGTTGTAAAGTTTATCTTTTTATCATGTCAAACTAAATGGGTTTTCTTTGCTTTTGCTTGGTAATATTTTTATTCTTTGAAGTTTTTGAAATTTTCTTCAATCATGTTCAAATGGTTTTTTTCCCCTTCGGCTTCTGTGATCATAAAGCTTTAGAGGAATTTTGGCAGTGCAGTATCTTTATGGCTAAAAAGATTCAGCTTTTGAAATCATAACATTGTTTTGGAGTACTTCCTATGTTTATCAATTTTGCAATCATCTCATTTCAATAAATAGATTGAAGACTGTGCCTACAATATAGTCAACCTCCATAGTGAGAAATTAAGGATATAGTTGTTCTTACATTTGTATTGTATACAGGTATACTCCCCAATATATATAATCAGACCCAGAATAGCAGATGTAGAAAATAGTGAGATATTGCTATAATAGTAACAAAAATGTGTTGATGCAGCGATGAAGGTACACCTATGGTTGTCCGGTTACGGAAGTGTTATTCTCACCCTTATAACAATGTGGTTTTTTTTTCCTATTTTGATCACTGTTGTAGCTTTGAAAATCCTTTCGGCCGGAACCACTATCGAGAGAAGATGGAGACTATCAGAAGCACAAGAGCAACAAGGTAGCCGGGTTGTTACAACATAGGTGCTGAACCTGTTTTGAGTTCATTCCATAAGTATTCTTATAACTGCATATTGGTTTTCCCCATTCTTTTCAACTTTAAATTTTTTATTCCGTTTACCAATATTCTGTCTTTTGCATTGCACTTTCATTTTAGTACATATTGGGGTTGCAAAATATAAAACTAGAATTCAATTTTATGTTTCATTTGTGCTCACATGGCATTCAACTTACTTTAAGTAGTAATTTTGGGTTCGTGTAAGTAACTACTAAGCAATGATGGATATGATATGGATAGAGTGAATACAATTATTCAAATCCAAATATTAAAATTATCATAAATAGTAGTGCAATTAGGATATTGTGAAGCTGTGTGTTATATATAAATTTATCTCAGGTTATTGTGAAGTTGTGTGTCATATATATGATATTGAATTTGCAACTTTTGTTCTGTTTAATCACGATGCAGTGAGCCTGATTGAAAAGTCTTGTCAGAGCTTCTTGAATTCTCGGAGGAGCTTTTAGTGTTTTAAATAGAGATACTACTGAATATCCAACAATATCTAATACTTATTTATTGAATAATGTTGAATATAAATCCTATGGGTTTTCCTAGGAACATATCTGACCTCATTGGTACGTAGGTTCTCTTCAAAGTTCATGTGAGGGACTCATCGAGAATATATTGATTAGGACTTGCTTAAAAAGTTCAAAGATAAATCAAATGTTGTTAAGGTGAAACGTAAATCTTAATTTTCAATAGTGTTCATAGTTTTAAGCTAAGACTTTCCAACAAACCATAATCCATAACATTACTTACACTGTTAGAGACAATGTCTCGATCGTCAATGCTAGAGGGTTTCGTGGATACAATTTCACAGCTTTCACCAAGAGAGAAACCCTAAGATAAAATAACATTTGAAGTAATGGTTCTTTCTTCGCACAGTCACTATATCCCACTAAATTTGGGATTTCTCTCAAACCCTATCGCGTGATGTGAAAAGCGGTGCTGCTCTGTATTCCTTTTGTTTGCTCTCAATCTTTTTTTTTATCATCACTCTCAATGTTATTCCTAATAGTGAGTAATACTAATTAGATTGCAATAGATCGTTCCATATTTAGTTTTTTTTACCAAATTAGACTAGTCGCTAGCAAAGTCGTTGGATACTAACAATATGATAAAAAAACCTAATCTAATGCATCATTGTGCTTTTATTGATTATTAAGTAAAATATTTACCATTCTTTAACTAATATTGTATATCGCACGTATGATAAAAAAATTCTTATCTAATGCATCATTATGTTTATTAATTATTAAGTAAAATATTTACCATTCTCCAACTATTAATTATTTTTGTCAAAAAAAAACTATTAATTATTCAGTCATAGATGTTACAATAGAATGAATATATAAGGTTTAATAAAAAAATATATAATGTTTATATTAAAATAAAATATCATAAATTATTGTCAATTCTAGAAATTTTTTATACCTCATTAATTATAGAGCTTTATAGGCAAATAAGATATGGGGAATAAGTCCCTTTTAAAAAATAAGATATGGGGAATAAGCAATACATTGATATTCTAATTTCTTTTTGTATCTTGCTTTCAAACTTATAACATCACATATTTTAGGTTTAATTACATTTTTGGTTCCCCTATAATAGTTAATTCACGATTTTGGTCCCTCAGCCGAAATTGGTCAAACTAATGGTTGAAGTGGTACTAAGTTAAATGACGTGGCATCCCATGTTTGAGTGCCACATGAAATTTTAAATTAAAACATAATATTTTAATATAACAATTTGCTTTTTAAATAAGTAATAATAAACATCACAATATCTGGTAATAAAGTATTTTTTAATCTACTTTTTTCCAACTTACTGACTCTCTTTCTCTGCGATGAAGGTTCGGAGATAGCAAAGCTTGGTGTTACTCAAGGTGGAAGTTTGATGAAGATCATGAGGAAGATCTTAGAGTGACCAAAGGATCTTTGTTATGTATACTTATGGATGAATGTATTGTTTCATCCTTCCCTCGGTCTCACACTCGATTAAACGAGTGTTTTCTACCTGTACGTGGGAATCTCGACGGGGACTGCCCACAGTGGAGCGTGGATGGAGAATTTTTCCATGTGGAGACGGGGACGAGAGAGATAATTCCCCCACTGTCAACTCTGGGATGAGGATGGGGACGGGGACCATTCCGCTGTCCGAGTACATTATATGTGTTTTTTAATTAAAAATATTAATAAAAAATAAAAATGTGCTAATTGCTATCTTTTATTCTTAATTTTGTTTTTTGAATATCAATAAATAAAAGGAGGACTAAATTTTATATTAAAATATTAAACTATGATTTTTTAGTTTAACTATAATATTTGTTAGTATACAATCTAATCTAATAAACGTGTCCTACTAAAATTTATCATGGTGGGTTTATTTTCTAAGGTGTCCAAAGTAGTCAATTTTTTTGACATAATATACGTAAACATTCAACTGGCTCTTTTTTAATCCCCAAACAACAATTTCAAAATTTAAGTTAAAAGGAAATGTATACCCATGCTGTCACGGGTGATACATACTAGTAAAATAAAATAAAGAGATATTAAAATAAGATCTCCACGTTGAGGGGCAACTATTTGTTGTTTTGGTCAAACACTTGTTCAGAATTTACTCAACTTTTTTTGGTACATCAGTAAAACTTGTTTACTAAAATGACTGTTTACTAAAAAAAACTTGTTTTAAGTCCATTCAGTAAAACATATTTTGTCCAGACATTGTTTCAATATAGTGTAGTTCAAATTTGCACTAATCTTTCAGAAATGACTTAATGTAATTAATTTTATAAATATTTAAAGAGTCATAGACCTTGTTTAGTAAAATATAGCGGATAATAGGAAGAAGATTTGTTAGCAAGTTGAATTTAAAATATTTGGTAAAATTAAAAGTTTAAATAGCTTATTTTAGCTTATAAATACTCATTCACATAGATCAAGAAATAAGAATAAAATAAAAATTCACATTTAACAAGACTAACCAACACCGTTGGTCTAGTGGTTTAATCTACCCTAGGACACTGGGGTCGATCCGGTACTCTCGGGTTCGATTCCCGCAATGGACAAACTCGATGTTGGCCGGTGCGAAATTTTATCCTAAGCACGAGCGGAGATTAGTCTTTCGTTGAAAGCATTGGGACACTCCGTGGGTAGCTAGCGAAGGTCCGAACAAAAAAAAAAGGATTAAAAGTTTAACTTCATTCCAAAATTGTTCTTTGCATTAAATTATGATATATACTCCAAATTAATAATATTACATTTTTTTCATAAGCAAATAATAATATTACATTTAGTTACACCACATAAATTTGGTCAAAAAAATTACATCACTTAAATATGGGTAAAGTTGAGATTGATCATTTAATACGGTACATCTTAAAAATAGTGTTTGTTTATCATACATTGGATCAACAAAAACACCAACTTTTTCTTATATTGTAGTCCACAGGGAGTATAAAATAACATAAATGACGATTTGTATTAAATGCATAGAAATGAGAGAATATTTAATTAGTGGTGGACAAATTAGAAATTTAATTAAAGTAGTAAAAATGGAAAAAATAAAACGACTGAAGCTATAAGTAGTAAAAGAGAAATATTTCTTACAAAGAAAAAAAATTAAAGTAGTAAAAAGAAATACTTATGAGAACGAAACAAAAGGTACGTATACGATAGGCTATAAAATAAATCCCTGCGGGTGGTTTTTTCTTTTTTATAAGGAAAAACCTTACCTACAGTACTGTAGGTGTTGGTAGTCCTCTTCAAACAAAAAATAAAAAAACTCACACTAACCATTTGATAATTGTAGGATTACAAATGATTTTTTATTATTTTTATTTAAAAAAATGCATTTGTGTCTAATTCAGTATAGTCAATACCTATTATACTGTACCTATATATTCCTCTTTTATTAAAACCAACTTTATAGTGGCTTTTTTTACCTTTCCTACAAAGTTCTCTCGTACTACGTATGATTGCTGTTAGTAAAATATATTCTTTGCTTTAAAGTTAAACGTGGTTTCCCCACTTTAATTTTAGTCTAACACAAAAAGGAAAATGTATAGGATAGTATTCATTTATTAAATGCAAAGGTGGATCTACATGTACTTCAGTGGTTTAGGTGAACTCCTAGAGAAATAAAATTAGCATCGAAATTTTAGGAAAAAATATTTTTGTACCCCTTGAAAAATGTCTTTTTGCACCCAAGTTCTTAATTTTACACCAATGTTATTAGTTTTGCACTACTCTGATGCACCGCACTGTCACATATTTTATTTTAAAAAATGTTTTTATCCCTCCTTGAATCGGTTCTTGTTCTTATTATTCTTATTTTGATTTTGTTAATGCTATTTAATTGGTAATTTTGTTAGTACTATTTAATTAATTTGTATTTTGAGTTAGTGTTACTTAATTTATTTTGATTATGTTAGTCTATTTAATTTGAATCTGTTTTGTATTTTGTGAATATGTTGATTCTTTTAGTGCTATTTAATTTGTATTTAGGAACTTGTTAATGCTATTTAATTTGTGCTGGTCTAATGCAACATAAATTGTGAATCTGTTAAAGTATTATTTTTATTATATTTTTAGTGATGTGGATTTTTGAAAAATTTTGCACCCTCTGACTCAGGGTCGTGGATCCATATCCATATCTTTACTAATTTAAATGATTTTAGTTTTTATATCCATATCCATATCTTTACTAAAAGTAAAAAAAAAATTAATAACTTTCGAATTAATTGGTTAAAAGACTTCACGAGATAAGAATTATTATAATTCAAAAGGTGAAGAAAAGCACAAGATTCTAATGAAAATGATAAGGGCAGAGGCCAAAAAAGGGAAACATGGTTCACGGTTCACCACTCACACCACCCGCTCACGGCCACGACTCTTTGATGATTGACATTGAGTCATTGACATGTTTACAAGCAAGGTCATGCAACTTGGGTCTAGTGGGGACCACTAGCATGGTAATTTGGCACAAGTATCCATAATGAGTAGTAGGTAGGGCCCTATAACGACATGTGTAGATTGGGCTACTGTATACTCCCTCCATTACCATTTATTTGCAAAAAGTGACTATGCACGAGTTTTAAGAAAAGCTAAAAAATTGACATAAGTTTCTAAGATTGCCCTTTATTTTTATGTGCAAAAAGTTGTTTGTATTGGAATACTAAAAAATTGTTTGTATTATAAGAGTAAAAGTAAGGGTAAATTTGTAAGTTAAGTGAGAAAATTTTGACTTGCTTATATTTAGTAACATGACTTTATGAAAATAGTTGCTTATATTCGAAAACGGAGGGAGTAGGACCTCAATCCGATACTTTTTTTCCAAAAAAATAATATGTCCATTTGATAAAAAAATAATATGTCCATTCCGATACTTTCGTCAATCACTATTAGCTAACAACGTTGACATGGCAGTTAAGTGCATGTGTGACAAATCTCAGGAACTAAATTGAAATGCTTTAAAAAGTTCAACTCAAATATTTACATCTCTTTCATCTTTTGTTTACTATTTTATTTTTCACTTCTATCCTCAAAAACCCATTTACCTTTGCGCCACAGTTTTCTCACTCTCAATTTTCAGCAGACCGCACCACCACCTCACCACCGTGACGACACCATCGTTCCGTCGTCGCGATCCCCTCAAGTTAGTATCTTTTCCCCTTCACTGAATTCATTTCTTATACTGTTAATAGTTAGTGTTTTTCATCTATTTTCCTTCAATTCCTGCTTCCATTAGACCAATGTGATTTTAGAGCTTTTTTTGTTTCAATACTTGAGTTTAGTTAGTTAGAGAAACTAATTTTAGGGATTTTTCAATTCCTGCTTCCATTAGACCAACATTGTGATTTTAGAGGTTGTTTTGTTTCAATACTTGAGTTAGAGGTTGTTTTGTTTCAATACTTGAGTTTAGTTAGTTAGAAAAACTAATTTTAGGGATTCTTCCGTACTGTGATTTTTTGTTGAAGTTGATTGTGATTCTTGCTTCCATCTTCCATCTAAAAACGAAAAACTGTTTGTGATTCCTGCTTCCTACCTCCATCTATTTTTTGTTTGACATTTTTCGTTTTAGCTATGCTATTTTCGTTTTTGTGATGAAGTGGTTGAAATTGTAAGTTATTTTTTTGCTTCTTGTTAAAGATGTGTTTTTTTTTCTTCAATTGAGCACCTGTGAAGTTGTAGTTTTTTCTTGAGATACACGTTTGTAAAAGTGGGGGACTATATAGGAATATTTGAAAAGTCAGAGACCAAATTGATCTTTTTTGAAAAGTCAAGGACCAAATAGCCTATTAATTCGAAACTACACTCGTAGAGTCTGTTTGTTTAAGATATTTTTCATCTTAAATGCTATGGTAAATTGAATTTTGTAGAAGGAGAAACATAGGAGTTTCAATCGTCGTTTGGGAGTAAGAGAGACGAGAAGGAAAGGGGTTTGGGCGAAGAAGAGGAGACAAGAGGAGGGAGAGAGATAATATTCAATTTAAGAGAGCATATCTATAGAGAAGTGGAATGAATGTTTATTTCTAATATATTTTTAATTTTAAGAGTCTTATAACAAGATGAAAGAGATTTGTAATTTTTTCTAAGTCATCGAAAACTCTCCTCCAATACTTTTTGAGTTCCCCCATTTAAGAGGGTTTTAGTATTTTGAAGAAAAATAAATTTTCGATTCAAGATTGGGGACTACCCTTCCTTCTTCTCTCAATTGTTTATTCTTTTTCCCTAAGGGTGTGTTTGGGAGTTTGGAGAGGAGGGGAGGACATGGGGTTAATAGTATAAATTCTTTAGTGATGAAAGAAAAGCTAGTTTGACTACCCACCCTATATATAAACCAGCTCCATGAAAGACATTTGAATGTGTATAACAACAGATGAAATTCTACCTTCCTTATTCCTAAAAATGCAGTCGTTCCAAGACAACCACATATTCCAACAAGTAGTCAACCGTATGATAAATTTTACCTTCCTAGCCTTCTTACCTACACAAACCTTTCCAGCCCACAAGAAATGATCATAAATGATTGAATGGTTGCTGCATCCAGGCCAAGATATGAGTCCAAACTTCTTTACCGAACTTGCATTTGAGAAACAGATGATCCGAAGGAGGAGCAGTTTTCCAAAGATCCATATTGCTCCATCAACCTCGTTGCCAACATCAGCTATGAAAGATAATTCCAACAAGCGATTTTAACAAGATCTATCTGGGAAGATTTTAGAAGCTTCTAGATTCTAAGTCCATTCCTTGGTCCGGCTTCACATCCCGAAGTATAACGCTCAATATACTAGCTTGCTCAGCACATGTTGGATCCGAAAAATTTGGCCATGGTAATCGCCAATGCAAAACATTTTGAATCCATTCGCCCACTTCTGAAATCTTCAATTGTTGGACTTCACAACCTACAAATAGATTAGCAAACACCATATACAATGGTGCATGATCCAGCCAATGATGTTGCCAAAAACTAATAGAGCTTCCATTAATTCCCTAACCCGTGTCTTATACACGATCTAAACCACCTGTCATTGAATGAGTCAGCGCCCAAGCGCACCAAATCTCGCATCCACAAGGAGTCCTTAACCCCGCCTCGATTAGCCGTCTCAAAGCTCAGAAGTACTCTAATATACTTCACTTAAGATGCATTTGATTTGCTAAAAAATTAAGGGACTAGATTGGACAACTCCAGTCCAGTACTTATCTGTTTGCAAATCAAACAGACCCTTAATGACTGCTTGTTTACGCGATGAAAGTCAACAAACTCACATCCAACTAGAAGTTAGCATTTATAACTTCTATAATCAATGTTTTCATATTTTTACTACAGTATACATGTTTTTTTAGTACAGTATTCAAACACAAGAATATATAATAACTTTTACTACAGTATACATGTTTTTTTAGTAAAGAGAAAGAAAAAGTCATCTCGTTAAAATATTTTGATGCAAACTCTACTTAGAGAAAAATTATTTTAGAAGGAAAAAGTATACTTCATCCTGATTTCACTATTTTATTTTTATTTTTTGGTAAATATAAGGAAGGAAGTCTCGTTAAAACCTTCTGATCTAAAAAATATCAAAAAGGAAAAAGAGTACTTCTCCCTCATTTTATCAAAAAAAAAAGAAGGCAAGAGAGATGCGAAGGGGAGACTAGACCAAAACTCAAGGCAAGGAAAGAAAAAAAGACAAGCGACTAAACTACAAAAGCCATATCAAAAAGCGACAGAAACAAAATTTTCCTTTGAACGAGTATTATAGTCAACGACCAAATTATTTTTTTTGCCGCAATTTCTTCTTTTTGGGTCTTGGGCTTAATCGCAAACTGTTCCTTAAGTACCAATAGCTATAGAATCACCAACATCATCTAATTTATCACCCCCCAATGCTTTCTTAAATAAACTCATGTCAAATACAAATAGATTTTTATAAAAATTAATTTTCTAATTCCTAGTGGGTCCATTTGTTCTAAATTGTCAAATGACTGTTTTTGAAGAATTGATTTAAAAGAAATTGTTTATAAAAAATTAGATTAAAAATTTAATTTGTGTTTTGTAATGATGTTTTTAAAAGTGAATTCAAAAAATTGATTTCGTCTGAATAACAAAATAGAATCACTTTTAATGCATGAAAATAAAGTGATTCAATACAAAAATTGGTATTCATATTTTTAAATTCCAAGAAGTAGTATTAAAAAAAAAATTAGATTTTCAAATATGCTAAGTTCGTTCTTCAATAGTTGGTTTGGTGAAGAAAAAAATCATAATAAAGTACGTAAAGTGCGATACTAAACAGAGTGTTTTTGGATACTTTACAGTTCAAAAAAAATTTAACTGTTTAAAGACGCAATGTTTGTTCATCAACAACCAGTTTGGTTAAAAAATAATAATTTTGTGACAAAATACATAGAGTGCGATGCTAAGCAGTGTATTTTATGGTACTTTAGTGTTCGGAAAAAAAATTTAACTGTTCAAATACGCAAAGTTTGTTTCTCAATAACCGGTTTGGTGAAAAAAATCGTTACACAATACTAAAGTGCGATACTAAGCAGTGTGTTTTGGGGTACTTTATTGTCCGGAAAAAATTTAACCGTTCAAATAAGCAAAGTTTATTCCTCAATAACCGGTTTGGTGGAAAAATTAATAATTTCGAGACAAAATAAGTAAAGTGCAATGCTAAGCAGTGTATTTTGGGGTATTTTAGCGTTCTGGAAATTTTTGAACTGTTCAATTACCCAAAGTTTGTTCCCCGATTTGGCGAAAAAATCAATTGCTTTTTATACCGCTTCTCTTTATATTTTCTAGGACCATATTTTTCTTAACCTTTTAAAAAATAATTTATTTTTATTCTCCTGCTTATATTTCTGAACCTGAGATATCTATTGAATCTATTAGTTCAATCACTAAATAATTACAAATATATTTTTAAATTTTTTAGGATTTATGCTTTATAGGAATAACTCTTCTCTTCTTAGTATCCGTAGATGTTCAATTTTAATGTCTTTGTTAATGTTTATTTTTATTTTATAATCTTTTTATTTAATGTATAGTTAGTTATGATTAATTTTTATTCACAGTTATAAGACTATTTTATTGATCAACACCGTTAGGTCTTAGGCATAAACTACCCTAGGACATGAGAGTTGATCTAGGGCTCTCGAGTTTGATTCCCACAATGGACAAAACTCGGTATTGACAAGTGCAAAGTTTTCTCGTAAGCACGAGCGAATACTAGTCTTTTGTTGAAAGTATTTAGACACTCTATTAGTAGCTAAATAGTCCAAACTAAATACGTAATTTAGTTATATTTATTGATAAACATTCTTTACATTTTTTCTACTCTTTAATTTATTCAGTAATTTTTACATTCTCATATATTTCTGCAAGACAATATTATAAACTTGATGTATTAACTAAACCATTTGACCCACAAGCTAAAGACACTAATACAAAAATTAAAAATTATTATTTCCATGAGAATCGATTGAAACGACCCCAAAACCAATTATTCTATGTGATTTTGGTATACTAAGTAGCAGTACAAGAACAGTAACTATCACTTCTATTATGGTTGTGTTTTTTTCTTTTCCTCAAGTCTAAACTAAGCATACAAATTGTCCTACCCCTTGGGCCCACTCCTCTCTGAAACTTTCAAGTTCATGTACGTAGCTGCCTGCCTCTCTACTGACTCGCTGTGGGGTATATACCTTTTGAAAAGACAAAAAAAAGACTGAAGAGAGAGAAGGTCGCGTAGCACGCACTTCTGGCCACTTCCTTTCCTTGCGCATGTGTCAGAGCTTTAGAGGGTTCATATTAAAAATACAAAAAAAATATCCACATTAACAACATAATAGTTCTCCCGTCATGTATTATACGTCACTTTGAGTCATTTCACATATTAAGAAACTATAGTTAATTTTGTATGAGAAAAAAAATTATGAGTTACTTTATCAAATTAACCTTCATTAATAATATTGGAAAAGGTAAACACTTTGGGCAATGGCTTAATCTATGAGTCAATTCGGTGTTCTCGAGTTCAATTACAATAATGGACAAACTCAGTATTAACTAGTGTAAAATTTGATACTAAGCACGGATAGAGATTATTCTTTCGTTAAAATCCTTCAGACATTCCTTAGGTAGCCAACAATGGTTCAAACCAAAAAAATACTCTCTCTGATCTACAATATAAGAGAAAAATAGTGAGTTTTGGTAGTCCACAATATAAGAAACAAACACAATTTTTAAGATATATTAAATATCAATCATAAAATTACCCCTATTTAAGTGGTTTAGTTAAAAATGATGTCATTAATTAGGAGTGTAAATCACCATTTAATGAAAAGAGCAATCTTGGAAACAATATAGACTTTTAGCCTTATTAATTGATAATAGTTGATTTCAATGTCATTCATTAGACTGTGTAACGTTGTGTTTTTTCTCTTATATTATAGACCAAAAAGATCTATTTACTAGAGACCCTCTTTTGTGGGTAATGTTGATTAAAAATAATTATTAAAGAGTCTATATTTAATACAGAAAGACTTGTATGTATATAAATTACTCTCATATTGATGAACATAGGCGAAACTAGCATAAATTCTATGGATTGACTAAATATAAAAAAAAATACAATATAATTGTAAAACTAATATATTAAACTTAATCAATAAGTAAAAAATTCACACTGATTTTTACGTATACAAAATGTAAATTGAAACAACTACAAAGAAAATAAAAAGCAGCAATGTATAACTATTTAAGAAAGTTGAGCTTGGTGACGCATACGAAGTCAATTTCATCCATAATTGCTTATAAAAAAAAAATCATCCATAATTGTCATCGTACTAAACAGGTTAGATATGTCTTTTTCAATGTAAACAATCAAACTACCCTCAAAAAATCATCATTCATCTTATTTTTAAGTTTTATTTTGACAATTTTCATTGCTGAAAAAAACTCCCTCCGTAATTGTTGTAGAGACTGAAAATATCAAAACAAGACAAATCAATCTATCAATCAAGTGATTCTTGATTTGTTGTGTACATAGGGTCTCGAATAGAAAGTGTATAATAAAGTAATAATAGTTTATGGGTGTGAGCTAATAATAGACTAATGAGCTTCTTGTTGTTATTCTTTTATCTCTTTGGACTAATAAACTTTTTTTGATAACCTTAGACTAATAAACTTTGTTGGCCAAATAGCTAATTAAAATATTATTGAATTAAAATATTATTGAGGTAGCTAAATATAAAATATACTTACTTATTCAAATAATTTATTTTTTGGGTAGCCAAAGCTGCCCCATCCACTAACACGCATCTGCCTTGTTGTTATAATAAATTTGGCTGGCTACGTGAATAGGTAACCGGGCCCCTACAGAAGCAAAAATCTTTTGATAACTGCTCATATGTTGCCATATCAGCTATTTTTGGGAGAAGTAGGGATATTATCAACGGGGCGGGGGAGAAAAGCTCGTTTGATAAAAATGTCTCATGTCTCCACTTAACACTCGTGCGGGTTTTTGCGGGTAAATATCTTTTTTTTTCTCTAGGGGTCTTTGACCCCACTCCGGTATCCAAGGTAAAGGGGCCCTAAAAAATTCGGAGTTCAGCTAGAAGGTAAGTAAAGTCTGGCTTCAGTTTGTTCCATCGTCGGAGATGAAATCTGGGTACTAACCGAGGCCGCCCCTTTAAATGGAGAGCATGAACCACTTTCACTCAAACTTGGAGTTTTTTGCGGGTAAATATCTTCTATTACATTGGTGGAGATACTCTCCATTTCTCAAAAAAATAGATGGTCAATTACACAAGTTTTGGGTGTATAAAACATATAGATTGTTGGGGAGTCCGGGGGAGCACGAGGAGAATTACCGAGCTATCCAATGAATGGACCGCCAAGAGACTTGGACACCACATCTCTACCCAAAACCTTAAGGTATTAGGTATATGGGTCCCCTCTCTTATATGTCCTTCATATAGCTCATTCCTAGCCGATGTGGGACTAACCACTTACACTTGAATTTTCAACAATCTCCCCCTCAAGTGTGAGTCACCCACATCGCTAGCTGCTCCCCCACAGAGCCGAACCTGGGCTTTGATACCACTTGTTGGGGAGTCCGGGGGAGCACCGACCGGGGAGAATTACCGAGCTATCCAATGAACGGACCACCAAGAGACTTGGACACTACATCTCTATCCAAAACCTTAAGGTATTAGGTATATGGGTTCCCTCTCTTATATGTCCTTCATATAGCTCATTCCTAGCCGATGTGGGACTAACCACTCACACTTGAATTTTCAACATAAATGACTGATAAATTTCTTCTATTTTAGGAATGCGTGTATTTATAAATCCAAAATTTAGGTAATAAAGTGAGTGTATGGTTTGGCGGTGGAGCAATACAATCGCCCGTCTACAATATCATAAGTGCTTCCTTGTTGTTTGGGTCTTTTTCCAAATCAATTTTTGTTATACGGAAACCGCGAAAAATCACGGTAAAATCGAAGCAACAACTAATAACTTCTACGGCAAACCTCAATCGATTCTCTCTTTTGATTTAGCTTTGCCAATTTTCCCTCTCTCAACTGCAAGTCTGCAACATGGATTTCTCCATGTTTTGAAAGGGAAGGAGATGGTGATTCTTGGAGAAATTGAAAAGGAGTTGCAATTTTTTTAATAAAAAAAAGCATATGAGAGAGCACCGTCAATCATCTTGATGATGGTGAGAGCATAAAGCTTTGCCTCTTGATGATGGTGAAACAAAGGGTATGGTGCAACGTTTTCTCATCCAAAAAACGAAGGGAATGGTGCAACGTTTCAGTCATAGCATAACTTTATTCATCCCATTCCAACTTAAGATTCAAAGAGGCTCACCAAATTTCTATTTTTGTAACAACCTAAAAGCATTACTACGAAAATATAGTTAGTTTTTAACTTAACTAGTAACAACCTATATATCAGTCAACAATAGACAACATCACCAAACAATCCAATGCCTAAAGCTGCCATGAAGTAAATAGAAAGCACATGTAATTTTTTTTTTCTATAAAATAAATCACATTTAACCTTTACTTAACATAGTGTATTGTCCAATACAATCAACAAACAAAATAAATCCAATATAACAAAACCGGCACATAAGAAGAAAAAAAAACACTTAACAATCAGACAGTCATTATCTACTTAGAAACAAGAACACATCAATTCAAGTAATTAAATAGCAAACAGTCATATATGCAAAAAGAAAGTACCACACAGAATAGTCATCATATAGTCCTCTCTTCCCTATACAACTCATTCCTAAGCTTGCTAGTGGCTATAAGGGTACACACTACAAATCGAATACAGGGTTGATCAAGTCCAGCATCAACTAATAGCATGTAGTCTTCATAGCTCCAACAAGAAGTTCTATTCGCCCGTGTTTTATTTTTGAAAACAAGATATATTAAAATAGACCCAAACCACAAGCCGATCTAGGTTCGACCGGCTCTGATACCAAAAATGTAACACCCTGATTTTGCGGATCGAAACCAATAGAACTAGTAGAAGATTTCATCAAATAAAATAAATATTTTGCAACTTGTAATTGATAGTTTGAAAACAACTTTCATAAGAAAACTTATAAATATACGAAATCCTATCTCAAAAGAGATTACAACAATATATACATGTTTTTACAAAATTGGGCGTCTTCTAAAAATCCCCCAAAATAAATAAATCCCTCTAGTATCAATGAACTCTTCATGTCTCCACGTCATCAACAACCTGAAACTCATTTACTGAAAACAACACTTTAATGAGATATAAAATCCCAGTGAATAATACACACAATTTTAGAAAGGAGTATTGTTCTCAGCCGGTGCGGTAACCGGAGAAATCAACCATGGTACCCGCTTTCTTCAAAAACAATCTTAAAAAAATAATGAATAGTTGAATAACTCATTCACAATAAAGTAATAACTTAAAATATCAAACAAGAGACCATCCGCTAAAATTCAATAATACTTCTGAACAATAATAGTAAAAATAATTCAACAAGTCAATCTCATACATTTGTTCTACGAATATTAATGGATTAAAATCAAGGACAATAAATATCTGTATGGAGCACCAGCTCGTCTAATGTGGGGTATAAGATCCATCCATATGGAGCTCGAAGCTCGTCTCATTTGGGGTTCAAGACCCGTTCGTATGGTGCACCGGCTCGACTAATTGTGGGGTACCCATCCATGTGGAGCTCGAGGCTCGTCTAATTTGGGGCTCTAGGCCCATCCATTTGGAGCACCAACTCGTCTAATATGGGGTCAAAGACCCATCCATGTGGAGCTCAAAGCTCGTCTATTTTGGGGCTCTAGACCCATCTGTTTGGAGCACCAGCTCGTCTAATATGGGGTCAAAGACCCATCCATGTGAGGCTCGAATCCCATCTCAAACCAATATCCAACAAGAGATTGTATACTTATATAATATAATATAATTTGGAATAAATCATATGCATCACAATGTTGTAATAGATTTATGGCTCTATAAATCACATATTAATTAATATTAATATATTTAAGTTATCGAGCAATACGGGAGTTACATTAATATTAAAATAAACTATCAAAGGTATGAGAACAGAAAATGAACAAGGGAGCTTCCACATTATATATTAACTTTCTTAACCATGAACATGGTCGACGTGAAGCATTAATTGTGTATGTATAACATCAACAAAAATGAAGGAGGAAGGCTTCCTAATCATCTTACCGTGGATACGGTCCAAAGCAGTTACTAGGTAAAGCAGTTACTAGGTGGACTAATAATCATGAGGGAGGACTCAAAACCATCCAATCAAAAGTTAGGGAGCAATGACATAGAAATTATGAAGTCACAATTCTGCATATATGAACAATGACTCACCATTCAAGGCATTACCAAACAGAAATTTCCAGACAGATAAATAATGACAGTAAGTGATGGTTTCTCACTTCCATATTGTTTTTGACAATTGTGTCTCATAAAATCCCCAATTTAAGAGGGTTAGGTTTTTAACAAAATAATTCTTAAAAGTTAACACCAAAATTCTAAAAATCAGTGTACCATGGAGGAGTTATAGGAGTGTGATTACTCACCTTATAGACCAAAAATATCTTTCGTTATCGGTTGTGTTCTACCGTTCAGTTTTCTCTCCACATTCACTTTGTCTCCGCGTTGCCGTCACACCATGTTTCTTACGTTTCTTTTCCTCTCTTTTAGCGCTGCCTTCTAATAATTGGTTTTAGGTTTAGGGTAATCATAACAATATTATGACTTATGTTGGGCCCCCAATAATGATATTACTATGGTGTTCTGTAAGCATAAAAAGCAAGGCTAATATCTTTCATTGATTTATATCTAGCTAACCCTAAGTCTCTAACACAATGGTTTATCGGTTCATGGTATTATCCTTATCTTATTTAATTTTGACACCAAAACTTACTTGCTCACCCACCTTTTTTTCTTTGACCCAACAAACTCACCCACCTCTTCTGTTTCTTTATTTTCATTCTATTTCTAAGACACATACATTTACAAAGGAGTTTAAAATTAAGTTTCCATATTTTTATTAAGTACTAATTATTACTATATAAAAAAAAAATCTAAAAACGTATATATAATAAAACAAAACACACCAATACAATTATTGTATATTCTTATACTCTTCTTTGACTAATTATGGAATACTGTTCTAATCAACTCAAAGCTAGAAAATTACTATCTTATGGTTGCAAAGTCTAATTATTCTTAGTCTAAATTTTTGGGATGTTACACCCGACGCCTTAAGGTTTTGGGTGGAGATATGGCGTCCAAGTCTCTTAGTGGTCTGGTTCATTGGCTAGCTCGTTGTTGTTCCCAGTGCTCCCCGAACTCCCCAATACCAAGATCGATATGGTATTAGTATTTTCAGATTTTATAACAATAATTTAGTGTTAAAATTTTTCAAATTGATATGGATTAATGATTGGCACGGTAAAACATTCTTATTTGAGTTACTAAGAATAAATCATATATGGATTTAACTTATATACACTGTCGGTATATTAAAATTTTACACTATTCACTAAATATAGCTTAACATATTAAGAATAAGTGAGTCAACCGACAACCACTTTATATGTCACCAATAGCATAGATTGTTATTGACAATTAGACGTGTTTAGTAAGCATTAGTATTTAACATTTTTTGGGTGACGTTACATTTTTTGAAACGTTACTTCAAGTAACGTTTTTTGAAATGCTACTTGTAGCGTTTAACGTCTCACTTTTTTTTGTCATTTTAACTCTCATTATTTTTCTTAAATTCTTTCTCCAGCCTCATTAAAATAAATTGAATCACTTTAAATCCTTAACTTTTATGTCATTTTACATTTATCAGTTTGTTTAACCGTTAGTTTTACCAAACACACAATTTACAATTAGCTAGTTTATCAACTACCCGATATCCTCTAGCTTATCCACTATCCGTTAGCTCATCCGCTATATATATATATATATATATATATATCCGCTTATCTGTTACAAAAATAGCCACTAGTAATATATGATTAGTCATTTAGGGTCTGTTTGGATAGAGCTTATTTTGAGCTTATGAAAAACAGCTTATGCAAATAAATAAGTTTTTTTGTATTATTCATAAGCTTCTTAATGTAGTTTATGGAAAAACAACTTATAGAGATATAACTTTTGTTAGTGAGAACTTATGGGTTAACATCAAAACCTATTTATCTCCATAAGTTGTTTTCTATAAGCTCAAAAATAAGCTCATCCAAACGGGCCCTTAGTCGATTGTGTAAATCATCTCCAAGGACATTAGTGTCTAGTAGTTAAAACCATTTTTATTTATAGTTGTCTCTTGTACGGTTGTGCAGGACAACGAGGTGATGAAGGTATATATGGTTTAATTGGAGTTGTTGTCATAGTAAAGATGCCCTGCCCACAATGACGTTTTTGCTGCTTGCATATATTATTATTATGATGTGGAGAGCACAGGCAGGCTCCCCCACGCAGCACGCAAAAAGGTTCCAAAGGGTAAAGAATAAATACCACACCTTATACGTTAGAATTGAAAAATCAAATGACAAAGACGTCAACAAGGCTATGCTTTTATTGCAGGCATTTCATGTGTATGATTGAAACACATGAGTAACGTTAATTATGATTATTTTTCTGAATACAAATAATTTCAATTAATTTTAGGATTCAGTTTATATATGTCGTCACCGTACATGATGCTTTACGTGAGTAAATCACGAAATAATATTTTATAAAAAATATCTACTTTATCTCAACTACCTTAAAAGTCACTTATACTATGGATTTTTATTAGTTGATGGCATAAAATTTTTTATAGTAACAAAATCTGAGTATAGTTGGAAATCTATGTTATCCCTTGCGAGTTATAAGACATTCCTTCTCATCTCACCATAGTAACCAAAAAATACCGTAGTAAATTTGTGGATTTAAATAATCTTTAATACACATATTTACACACAATTTGCACGACGGAAAATATATAAATATTCTTCAAAAGATTTTGCTGTGAGTACACTTAGTTTTTCAAAAAGAAATTTGAGTAGACAAATGTTTTCAAAAACCTTGTAACATCTTCGTTACCATTTTACAAAATATCCAAAATATCATGACTCACCTGATCTATTACACAAATCCCTCCTACGCCGATTGACTGAATGACTAACTGTTTACCTTGAATTTTGATAAACACCGCTAGTTTGAAATTGCTTTTGTTTGCAGGATCAATTAGTAAATCCTAAGACCATTTGTGTTAAAGTTTTTCCCAGAATTATACGTGTTCTTGCAGTTTAAAAGTAAAAAGAAGATAACCGTCGATCTCGCGCGAAACCGTCGAATTTGCTTAATGAGGGAGAATAAAACAAAGAAAAAATTGCCGAAAAGCAAAGAAGAAAACAAATTAAAATTGCATTAATTGTAAAGAGAGTTGGTGCACAGATTATACATTCTTCTCTTGGCTCGTTTTCTCTGTAATGTGTTGGAAGTTAGAGCGTGAGAATTCTGTAATGAGATTGTGACCCGTTTTTCCTATGAGAAACTACTATTTATACAAGGAGGGAAAACACTAAAACTAACTAACTGTACAGAGAATTCAAAAAAGAAAACTGCTCCAGCTTTCGACTAGGGTAACTGCCAGAGCTTCGACAGCGAGAACTTGATTTTGACCTGCTATTGAATCCAATTTTCTTCTCGTCGAAATATCACCCTTCAATTCTTGATAAGTCTGAAGCTTTGTCGAATTTGCCTTCTGATACAACTCTTCTGTGTTGAAACCAACACATTCTTCTAAGAAAACCAAAGTCAAACCGCGTTGACTGCGTTTAATTTAGCCTGTCGAAATTACAGGCTAACAAATTGCCCCCCAAAAATGTCTTTTTCGACAGGAGCTATGTGAATGGCAGAAAAAGAGCATTTTTGAAAACCCTTTTCAACTGCTCTGATGACGTCACTTGCATCACGTTGCAGAGTGATACGACGTTTCAGTGAAAAAACAGTTTTTGGCGCCTCCGTTGTAAAGTTAGTGGGCCATGTTTCACCTTGAAACTCCCCACTACTCATTGCGAGTAACTGCTCCATTAAGAGGGAAACTCAAGAGTTTTCAGCCTTTGCACTTCAAATAGCTATAAAAACCATCGCTTCTCCTTCATTTCACTATTTCTGAAACCTCTTGCAATTTCTTCTGCTTCTCTTCCTTCGCAAAAAACCTGTGTTCTCTTAAACCCAGAAAACCAAAACTTCATCAACATCCTTCGTTGTTCATCAATGGCATATTCTTCTCGTCCTCGATCCCCTTCAACCATTGCAGGTAAGCAACCAATCCTTGCAGAACCTGCCCAAAACCCAACACCTGAACCACCTTCACATACTCATTCATCTGGAAAACACCTCTGTGTTGCTGAACCTGATCTTGATGATCCACGTGCTCCAAGTTGGAGATCACAAGTGATTATTCCTGGTCCCATTGATCACACTCATGCTTTTCTTGGTCCCATTCCTGAGTTTCTTCCAGAACGACCAAAAATCCAAGAAATCCTCCCTAGTTACCATCATTATATCTTCGACCAAGCTCCTTACGAAATGGGTTTCATGGCTACACGGGTTTTCAGATCTGCACCTCATGTAGGGCACGAAGCTTACATCAACTGGCTCAACAAGATAGAGTCAAAGAAAGGAGATTTCTGGAAAACTCAAGGTATTTTCGACCTGATTCAGTTGTCAATATATGGTCCCAAATACCAAAGTGCCATGCTCATTAAAGCACTTCATTTTTGGGAGTCTACCACAAACAGCCTTCATCTGGAATGTGGTATGCTTACTCCCACCTTGCTGGATGTAGCTGCTATCACTGGTCTTCGACCAACAGGCGAGATCTTCGAGCCCGACAGAGCTTCTGATACATACAATTTCACTTTCCAACGTGCCACCTTCGCTGGGTACATAGAAGATCAACACGTCCTCGACAGTGATGCAGTTTCTGATGAAGAACACATAGCTTTTCTTACCTTATGGTTATCCCATTATATTTTCTGCTCTTCATCGCTTCAAGTTGCAAAGATGTATACCAATTTGGCTACTCAGATTCATAATGGTCGGAATATCTGTCTTAGCAAACTTATCCTAGGGTCTCTTTATAAAGCTTTAGGAGATGGGGCCCTCGACATGAAAAATTCTAAGCCTCAATCTTCTTTGCTGATTTCTGGGCCTATTTGGCTGTTCCAATTGTGGCTCCTTGCCACTTTTGAATCAAGACTTCAAGTAATGTGCCCTAAAAGCCAAATCCGAATAGCTGAAAGGAGGAGCATTGAAGGTGTGAGGCTTGCCCTTTTAAAACCCAGGGAAAACAACCAAACAGTCGAAGACCAATTCTTTGACACTTTCGACATGCTACTGAATTGCAAGTCCTTTACTCCTTCAATGGCCCCTTTCGTCCACAGAACTCATGGACCACAATGGTTCCTAAAAAAATTTCCTGCAACACCCGTTGATTCCGATGATGAACTTAATGAAATCTGGAGAGCTTATTTGACCCCTTGCTGGTTATCACTTAGGATTTCGTCAAGCAAAGGTCCAACCCACTATGGCTTGACAGGATACCAGCCAAATCTGGTGGCAAGGCAATTTGGATTGTGCCAACCTCGACCAGCCTCTTTTTACAAGTCGAAAAAGTCTTTGATATCCCCAGATAATGAAAAGGACTACTGGCATCGACTAACCATGGCTACCCAGTGCACTCCTACTTTCATTCCTTTGAAGTACAACCCCCTTTTCGCTTGCACTAAAGAATTTCTCCAATGGTGGTTGAACTATTACAAGCCTAAACTGACTGCTGTCGACGAATCCAGTTTGCTTCAGAACTTACTCTCTGCTTTCCCTAAACCTTCAAGTATATTATCTTAATACATTCTAGATTTCCAAACTCTTCATAATAATACATTCTTTAACTGTTTGAACCAAACAATTTCTGAAATCTTTCTAAACTAACCTCGTCGAAATATTTTTTGCAGCTACTCCCACAACCACTGGCACTACCAAGGCGTCAAAGAAAAACACCAAGAAAAAGGCTACCACTATTCAAAGACCACAAACAACTCAACAAACCAAAAAACAAGAGGTAACTACTTTTTTCTGAGGTATTTGTTATATCACATTTACTCCTTAATTTCAACGCTTGATTGGTCTCCATATTTCAGAGTCGAAAAAGAGGAAGCAATCCTGCGCTTGACGTACCTCTTAAAAGGTCGAGGAGGATTGGAACATAGATTGTAGTGATGATTCTAAGGTTAAAAGAGAAAATTTTACCTCTTTGCTCTCTCCATTATTCATCTATTTGCTTTAGCCATCACTAATTCTGGATGTTGGGTTTTCAGTCTGATGACCAAACAAGCAGCCCAAAATCGTTTAGGATTTCTGCGGCTCAGTTTGAGCAAGAAAAGAAAACGAAACACTCGCAAGAAACTTCCAGAACTGCTATCCCTGTGGTGCTTGTCGAAGAAACACAAGGCAAAAAAGAAACAGCTAAAGAGAAAATTTCACCTTTAGAGAAACCTGCTCAGAAGAAAGCAGAGGTTCCTAAAAGACCTGCAAGCGCAAGCTCTCATGTTGGCGACACCATATCAAAGGTAAATAACTGAGCTTGCAACTATTCTCTAATTATTCTGGTTCATAAACTGATCATAACTTCGACGTATTGTCATGACAGGGAAATGAAGCTGGTCAACTTGACCTTTCACATAAGCAACTAACACGAACATCAGCTCTCTCTCCCTCTGTCAAACCAATAGCTGAAAGAGTGGTCGAAAATCAACCCCAAAAAGATGATCCTGTCCATATAGCAAGAACAGTCCTGCAACAGCTTGTTGATATGCCAACCGATGAGCCTCCCTCTTTTGACCAAGCACTTGAAACAAACCCTCTTGATACAAATCAGGGAGCACAAGATTTAGAGATGATCGAGGCTGTTGGCGTCGAGATTGAGCATGTCAATGAACCATCAAGAGATGATAGCTCCTCCAAGGTGGTTTATTCAAGTAGCAACACTGTCAGTGATGAGGCTTTAGCTGAATTGAAGAGCAAAAATCCTCTTCAGGCTTTGAACCTCCTGCTGAGTGGTAGGAAATCTTCGACCAAACAGAGTTCTTCGACCACTTCTTTGGGCGAAGTATCTGACACATCGAAGGAAGACCTCCTCAAGGAATTTCGAGTCAAAGTTCTTGAAGCTGACTTGTTCCAAGCCATTGAGCGCGACCACATGATTGCCTTTGAGATTAAAGCCTTATTGCGCAAGCTCAATATCTCAACCTCAGGCAAGGCCCTCATTGGCTTCATTGCCGAATTTGAGCCTCTTTTAGAGCGAATCACCAATACATTCAGAAAAAGAAGAACTGTATTGCACAAAAGGCACGGGAAGCCAAACTTCAAGAAGAAGAATGGGCAGCTGTTAACGCCTCTCAGACCAAGATTGCCTCTTTGGAAACCCAAGCACCAAACAACGCTCAGGCATTGACAGATTGCGAAAATGCCATCTTGGGCTACCAGAAACAAATCGAAGACTTGCAGTCGAAGATCAAAGCTGAAGAGGTGAAGAAAGCTTCTCTTCTCAAAACGACTCCTAAAGCTTTAGAACCTGCGATTCACGCAGAGGCCACTGTGGCTCTTGAGCACTTGGAAAGACATGGTCAACATGAAGCGATGGTTCGAAGTTTGGACGAAGAAGAGGCTCTTGTCGCCATAAGATTGGAACATTTCAAATCTGTCTTAGAAAGGCTCAAAGCCAATCTTCAACTTTGACTTATCTGACTTATAATATTTATCTTGTAATTTCAACAATGTCCTGGCAACTTTTATTTCTTGAAGGCCATGTTTGAATTTGTACTCTCTTACTGTTTTAATCTTGCGCTATTTTAACTTCTTGCAACATTGGCTTATATTTCTTTAAGTACTTGCCATTTATTTGCAAAATTCGACCATCAGCGCCAAGTTCTTCGACTTCATAGGCACCGTTAGTATACACTTGTAGAATGCGAAATGGTCCTTCCCAATTTGGCGACCATTTACCCAATACTCTATCTTTTTTATCCATGGGTAATATAACTTTCCACACTAGATCTCCTAAGGCAAATGTTTTTAGCTTAACCTTTTTATTGTAGGCTTTAGCCACTTTTTCTTTTTGCCATATAAGAACATCCAACGCGTGTAGTCTTTCTTCATCTAAATCGACCAATTCATCTAACATCATATCCCAATAGGAATCTGACAGAATTTCAATCTGTCTTTGAATTCTGGCTGATTGTAAACAAATTTCGACAGGTAAGACTGCGTCATGTCCAAATGTAAGTCTATAAGGAGTAGTGTTAATTGATTCTCTGGGAGAATTTCTACATTCCCACAACACTTGATCAAGCGTTTTATGTCAATTCCTAGGCTTTTGCCCAATGTGTTTCTTGATCAAATTGATAATAATTTTGTTGGCAGCCTCCACTTGACCATTAGCTTGAGCATAATATGGTGTCGAAGTTAGTAACTTGAAACCAATTTCAGAAGCAAAGTCAACCATTTTTCGACCAATAAAAACTATGCCTTGGTCAGTCGTAATGGTTTCAGGAATTCCAAACCTATGTACGATATGGTTTTGAATAAACCTTATCACAGCTTCCTGATCAACATTAGTTAAGGGAACAGCTTCCACCCACTTGGTGAAATAATCTATTCCTACTAAAATAAAACGGTGACCCTTCGACGAAGTTGGTTTGATTTCACCAATTAAGTCTAAAGCCTAACCCCTAAAAGGCCAAGATTTTATTATTGAATGCAATTCACTTGCAGGCACATGTTGTATTCCTGCGTGTTTTTGACATTCTTGACAGCCCTTGGCGAAATCTATGCAATCTTTCAGCATAGTTGGCCAATATACTCCTTGTCGAAATAAAAGCCCTTTCATTTTGTGACTTGCTTGATGAGATCCGCAAGCACCACTATGAGTATTGGAAATTGCTAAATATGCCTCACTTTCACTAAGGCATTTCAATAATACTCCTTCAGGAGTCTTTTTAAACAATTCATTCCCAATAATCACATAGCTTAAGGCTCTGTACTTGGTTTTTCTATCTGTCACTCCTGTTGGATTCTCCAAGTATTCGACAATTTGCCTTCGCCAATCATCATTCGACATATTGTCAATGGCATAAATTTCCACTTCATATTTTTCAAAAAATTGAAAATTTTCCACCAAATTTAACATCTCTGCCCCCTCAAGTTTTGGCATTGACAATTGGGCATTGGATGGATCTGTCGAAATCAGTTTGTGCTTTATTTCTATTAGCTCCAATAGCTTTTCTTTTGACACTTTGTATCCTGATGCTATTTGTGCCAAATCGTTTGCCTCTTGATTTTCCATACGAGGCATGTGATTTATGTGAACAGTGTCAAATCTCTTTAACAACGTATTAGCAATGGCAAAATATATTATTAAGTTCTCTTTGATGCATTTGTATTCTTTTGTTAACTGTTTCACAATTAGTTCTGAATCTCCTTTGATTTCGACATGTTTTACCCCCAATTCTAACAAGATTTGAAGTCCTGCTATTAAGGCTTCATACTCTGCCTCATTATTGGAGCATGTCCCTTCAATTTTAAACTTATACCTTGTTGGTATTTTTGTTGGTGAAATTATTAAAACTCCAACTCCAACACCATTTTTATGGCTTGAACCGTCGAAGTATAACTTCCAAGGTTGTGTTTCCACTAAGTTTATTGTATTTTCGGTCACTGAATGGTCAACTATGAAGTCAGCCACTATTTGTCATTTTATTGCTTTTAATGGCTGATAAGTCAAAGAGAATTCAGAAAGAGCCAAAGCCCATTTACTTATTCTACTATGTAAAATTGGTTTCGACAGCATATGTTTAATAATATCATAATGCGAATAAACATACACATCAACAGGCTTTATGTATTGCTTCAATTTTGTACAAGAGAAATACAAGCATAAACACAATTTTTCTATAGGATGATACCTAGTTTCTGCATCATTTAAAATTCTACTGAGGTAATAAATGGCTCTTTCGACACCGTTTTCATCTTCTTGAGCTAACATGCTTCCTATAGAAAAATATGAAGCTGCTATATACAATTTCATTACTTTATTCCTAATAGGTGGTAACAAAATTGGTGGCTTCATCAGGTATGCTTTAATCTCATCGAAAGCTTGTTGGTGTTCTGCATCCCACCTAAACACATCTTCCTTCTTCAGTCGAAGTAATGGCGAAAACGCTTGAGTCTTCCCACTTAGATTTGAAATAAATCTTCTAAGGAAATTGATTTTTCCTAATAATGACTGCAATTCCTTTTTGGTCGAAGGAGCTTTCGTTTCCAAGATTGCTTTCGTTTTGTTTTGATTGATTTCAATGCATTTTTGTGTACAACGAAACCCAAAAAATCACCTGCACGAACACAGAAGGCACATTTGATTGGATTCATTTTCAATCCATATTTTCTCATTCTTTCAAATGATTGTCGAAGATGGTCTATATGACCAATTCCTGAAAAAGACTTAATTACAATATCATCTATGTACACTTGCATAAATCTTTCAATAAAATCATGGAACATAGAATTCATTGCCCTTTCATAAGTTGCACCAGCATTTTTTAGGCCAAATGGCATTACAACCCATTCATAGACACCTAATGCCCCTGGGCATCGGAATGCTGTTTTCGACGTATCTTCTTCAGCAATATATATTTGGTTATATCCAGAATAACCATCAAGCATACTTAGGTATTCATAACCTGCTGCTGAATCCACTAGCATTTCTGCCACTCGCATGGCATATTCATCCTTAGGCGTAGCATTATTTAAATCTCTAAAATCTATACACACTCTAAGCGTGCCATTTTTCTTAATTACAGGCACTATATTAGCAAGCCATTCGACATACCTGGCAGTTCTGATGAAATTGCTCTTTAGTAACCTTTCTATCTCTGCTTTGATCTTCAACAGGATTTCTGGTGCAAATCTTCTTGGTGTCTGCTTCACTAGCTTCTTTCCTGGTCGAATTGGTAGTCTTATCTCAACAACGTCACGACTCAACCCTGGCATTTCATTGTAATCCCATGCAAAGCAGTCTTTGTACTCATTCAGCAATTCAACAATCTGCGCCTTCAACTCTTGATCAATCTTAGCACTTATGTATGTTGGCCTTTTTATTGAGCCATCTCCCAAATCAATTTCTTCTAAGGGATCTTGTGCTTGGATCCTTTTGGTCGAACCCATTGGATCTTTTTCAAAACCTAAAGGCTCGTCATCATAGACGCAATCAAGCCTCTGGTTTTCAACAATGTTGTCTTTATTCTTATCTTCAACGGCTTCAGCAACTAATTGTTGTTGTAAGTCAGCTTCTAAAACCGCTTTTTGCTTATTTTCGGCCACGTAGGCCGTAATTCTATCCCATACAGTGGGTTCATCCATAAATAACTATTTATGGTCCTTCCCACCCTGTAGGCTTGACATAGCCTTGTGGGTAGTTGTCTTCGTCAATGACCTCTCTATCCCAAATGAACCCATAGTTGGGATCAAGAATCACTGAGGTCCTCACATTATCTTGGCTTTCATAACCATGTTCAGAGGAAATGCATGGCGCAATGCTCGCCAGTTTCTTGTCGAAGGTGTTCTTG
The DNA here is from genome assembly GCA_963573325.1 of Astragalus glycyphyllos. Taxonomy (NCBI): domain Eukaryota; kingdom Viridiplantae; phylum Streptophyta; class Magnoliopsida; order Fabales; family Fabaceae; genus Astragalus; species Astragalus glycyphyllos. The sequence continues at coordinate 8,408,808 of OY754310.1, forward strand.
GTGATAGTATTCACCTCAGCCTTGAAATAGCTTTGATCACCCTCAATATTTTAGACTAAGCCATCTTCTCTCCAAATAATGAGCCTCTGGTGAACTGTCGAAGGGATTGCCCCCACAGCATGGATCCATTCCCTTCCCAACAGCATGTTGTAATTTGCCTTGGTTGAAATCACCCTAAACATAGTTGACCTTCTAATGCTTCCAACAGAAAAGCCAACTTCAATGGCTCCAAGAGAGTGGCCACTTTTACCTTCATAGTTGGTAAGGATTACGTTGTGTGTTTTCAGATCTGTTTCACACTTCCTAATATTCTTCAGCATATGTTGTGGCATTAGGTTCCCAGCAGCGCCACCATCAACCAAGATCTTGCTTACCCCAACATTGTTCACCTTTGCTTGGATATACAAAGGTTTGAGATGATTCCTCATCCCACAATCAGGTCTTGCATAGACAACACGTTGTTCTTCCACACAACCATTCTTGAGGACATAGTAACAGATGGGTTTGTAAGTGGTTTCTTCGTCGAAATCCTCTTCGAAGTCGTTTACTTCAGAAACCACGTCATACTCAATTGGGAGGATTGAGACTACACCACACAAGACATCGAATTCTGACCCAGAATCAGCGAAATCTGAGCCCATTTCTTCATCTAAGTTGAGGCCCTCTTTGATCACTGAAAGTGGTGGAAATATCCTTTCAGTAGCTGGCTTTCTAGCCATTTCAAGAGACTTTGAAGGTGTTTGTTTGCCTTTCTCTTTGTTGGAATTTTCCACCTTGCCTGCAGCAGCAATTTTTTTCTGGCGTTGATATCTGCGCCATTGCGTTCTTGTCATAGGGTTCTTCCCTTTGTAATTATTGTTATAGACATATTTGTTAGATTCAGTTGCCTTATTTTGGTTAATGGCACTAGTGCTACCCCTGACCAATTTTGCTGGTTTTTGTTGATTTCCAACATTCTTTCCAGCATAATATACTGGGTAATACCCAGTACTCTTTCCACTAGAATGCACCCATTTCTCGACAGGTGACTTTGCTGGAGGAACATAAGTTTTAATCTGATCTTTCTGAGGATTCATTGTCGAAGTAACCTTATATTGGATCCCTCTGTTGTTGTAACTGAACTTTGGCCTTTTGTCGACCCACTTTCCTTTACGTTTCAGTTGAGGCTCAAATCCCTCAAGATTCTTGGCAGCCTCTTTGTCAAAGACAGCACTGCACCCAGGACAAAGCATAACTTCAGTATTGTTGATTTTGCAGCGGTTGAGAAAATCAATCAATTCTTCATCAGCCCTTGGATACACTATCTTCATCTTTTCAGCGTACTGGTCATCAGTGACCATTTCGACATCAAACTTGTTGACAGCTTTCTCTACCTTAGCATTTTCAGCAACAACCTCTGTGACCTCAACCACATTGAGATCAACTTCAACCAGCAATGCATCAGCTGTTGGCAAGGGATTAGTATCAATCTTCATTGGTGGCTTAGATTTGTCACCAAATTTAAGCCTTCCTTCGTTGATAGCATTTTGAACCAAATCCCTGAAAATGACACAACGGGAAGTGTTATGACCTAAGAAACCATGAAACTTACAAAAGCCTTTTTTCTGTCGTTGTTCTAAAGGTGGAATCTTTAGGCCCTTAGGCACTAAGATTTGACCATCAGCCACAAGCAGATCAAATATTTCGTCACATTTAGATACATCATAAGTGTAAGTTTTTGCGACAAATTTATCATTCTTAGGTTCCGCAGGATTTTTCCCATTTGAAGGTTTTAACAATTTGCAAGTATAAGGAGGTCCTGGTTTTAGTTCTGCAATGTTAACCTCTTCTTCGACATCTTCATAAGATATGTCGTATTCTTGGTCACTGTCATTAGCTTCGACATAAGCAACCTTTTCTTTCTTACTTTGGAATCTACCTGTTCTGGCTTTTTCAGCTTTGAGTCTTTCGACTTGTCGAACTCTATCAGCCAATTGTGCCATATCTCTTAAATGTAGTGTGTCTAATTTCTTTCTTATAGTGTAATCTAGACCACCACCAGCCATTTCAACTAACTCATGCTCAGGCACTTGGGTAAAGCACCTTGCTTTGAGTAGTCTAAATCTATTGAGATAATCATCAATAGATTCTTCCCCCTTGCGTCGAACGCTAGCCAGTTCTTTAAGACTAATCTTACATTGGCCCATATAGAACTGCTCATGGAAGGCCTTTTCTAATTGACTCCAATTAAAAATTGAATTTGGAGGCAGTGTAGTGAACCATGTGAAGGCATTCTTAGTTAGAGAGTTTGGAAAGAACTTCATCATTAAATTCTCATTATGTGTTAGATCGCCAGCCTCAGTCAAATAACGAGCCACGTGTTCGACGGTAGATTCACTGGTTTCTCCAGCGAACTTTGTGAACTTGGGAATTTTCCATCCCCTAGGTAGCTCTGTTTGTAAGGTGTATTCTGACAAGGGCGACACAAAATTAGGCCTATGTAAACCTAAGTTAAGGCCATTCTGGGCTAAAATAGTTTCGACCATATTAGCCAGATTGTTTTGTGCTCCAAAATTGTTTTGTTGCACTTGTCTGACCACTTCGTCTGCATTTTGGTTTCTATTCACCAACACAACTTCAGGGATTGCCTCTATCCTCATAGGCTCTTCGACAATTTGTTGTTGTCCTTGGTTTCCCTGATTCATAGGAATTGCATTGTTAGGCCTTTCTACAGGTATCTCTACAGGCCTAGCATTTTGGATTTGGGGGATTTGCTGGTTATGTACTGGTGGAGTACCAAAGAAATCAGCAATTCTTCCCATTTGTGTTGCCAACATTTGGTAACTATTATTAGTGTTTTGTATCAAAGGATTAAACACAGTACCAATTTGTTGTGTTAACATATTGACCATATCATGATTGCTATCATCCATTTGTTGTCTTAATGCCAACAAAGATGTTGTAATCAGATTATTTTGGGCATTTCGACTATGGATATCCTCTGTTGAACTATGAGTAGGAGAATACCCTGTAATTGCATTATCTGCAAATGTAGACGAATTTGTCTGAAGGCTTGCCATCAATGCTGTTGGCATACCATACGGTAAAGCCCTTCCACTCATAGTAAATGGTATATTTCCAATCATTGGATTTGCCATCAAAGAACTCGTTGGTCCTACTATTGGTGGCACAAAAGCCATTGTATTAACATTTATTAATGCTGCAGTGGTCATCATTGACACAGGAGTAATTATGGGAGAAGTTATAGCGGTTACTCCCATTGTTGTCGAAAAAGGCATAGCAACGATTATGCCTGCGACATTTGCAGCGTTAACGTCACTAACTGACGCTTGTTCTTGTGTACTTTGTGCATTTGATGCAGAAGCATTACTTGTACTAGAGCGTGCCATCTCTGGAAGATGTTTACCACTCCTTAATTGCATGCACAAACAAACACAAAGTTTAAGAATTCAAAGAAAAACTTTAAAATTAGCACAAATGTCCCACCGGGCGTGCCAATTTGTTTACCTTGGATTTTGGTAAACACCGCTAATTTGAAATTGCTTCTGTTTGCATGATCAACTAGTAAATCCTAAGACCATTTGTGTTAAAGTTTTTCCCAGAATTATACGTGTTCTTGCAGTTTAAAAGTAAAAAGAAGAAGATAACCGTCGATCTCGCGCGAAACCGTCGAATTTCCTCAATGAGGGAGAATAAAACAAAGAAAAAATTGCAGAAAAGCAAAGAAGAAAACAAATAAAATTGCATTAATTGTAAAGAGAGTTGGTGCACAGATCATACATTCTTCTCTTGGCTCGTTTTCTCTGTAATGTGTTGGAAGTTAGAGCATGAGAATTCTGTAATGAGATTGTGACCCGTTTTTCCTATGAGAAACTACTATTTATACAATGAGGGAAAACACTAAAACTAACTAACTGTACAGAGAATTCAAAAAAGAAAACTGCTCCAGCTTTCGACTAGGGTAACTGCCAGAGCTTCGACAGCGAGCACTTGATTTTGACCTGCTATTGAATCCAATTTTCTTCTCGTCGAAATATCACCCTTCAATTCTTGATAAGTCTGAAGCTTTGTCGAATTTGCCTTCTGATACAACTCTTCTGTGTTAAAACCAACACCTTCTTCTAAGAAAACCAAAGTCAAACCGCGTTGACTGCATTTAATTTAGCCTGTCGAAATTACAGGCTAACACTAACTAACCATTGCATAACTGTACATAAAGAGATTGTGGCTCTCGATTCCTCCAAGCTGTAAAAGTTTGCCGGCTTGTAGGAACTCAAAGAGTTACTTCCATTGTCTGTCGTGAGATCTCTACTCTTGGGGCGGCGGTAATTCAGAATTCTCTGGCAAAATTGGCGTTGGTGGGCCCTAGCATTCAATACTCAGTGTTTGAGTGACTCCGCCTGCATATAGTCAAGGTGTGCTACTCCATGGGCCTCCCAGATGCTATGGAAAGGTGGCCATTTTACTACTCATACATCGCCTATCCATCTCTCAGAGAAACTTGGAGAACCACAAACATATGTAACCCCCTATGTAAATAGCTACTCTCAGCTCTGTGTCAATCTCACAGTCAGCTCTACTATGATCATCATATAGTATCTGAAGGTCGTTCCATCTCTGGGGAGTGGTACATATTCTACAACTACGTCTCGAGGCATATTCGTCTTGAAAATCTAGTCTCAAAACATTTTGTGCATACATATACAAAAAAATGGGCTAAGAGGCATGTATAAATCAGAAAGTTGGAAATCTAAGCATGTTATGCAATACAATCAATCACATGTTTGTCCTATTGAATCACTATGCGTCCTCGTGCTTTCCTTATTGTCGCTTCTAGACTCATCAAAACCATCCCGATGATCAATTTGTGTCCTTTCTTGCTAATATTTTCACTATCGTATGTATGGTCCTAGATCGCTGGTCAAAATCCTGATGCGACAAAGGTTCCTAGAGTGCTCATGAGACTATCCCTAGTCTACCTCCTCCCGCGCAGAGCGCAACTGGAATAGTGGAGCTTAAGACGCATGTGCATGCTTAGGAGGAGGAGATCTGTTCTTATCAGGATCGCACTCGTCGACTGAAGGAGGATATAGCGAGAATGCAGCATAATCAGGAAAAAACTAATGATGAGGGTGCATAGGAATATTTGAGTCCCCAATTGTGTTGATGGTATTAATGAGATAGGATTTGGCTCTCCTGATGATGATGTTGATGACACTTATTAGAATTTGTTTTGTACTTTATTTTTATTTTTATAACATTATTGTTCGATTTGGATTATTATAAAATTTTGAGTTTAATATAAATTTTGTCATATTTTCACATCGAATGATTTAATTTAGATTTCTTTCGATATACATATATACACATACACACACACACATATATATATATATATATGTGTGTGTATAATATTTGATAGGAAGCAGGTTAAAAAATTATTTGCACGAGTAATTACTGACGGCTTTGCCAGCCAGTAAGTTAGTCACATGTTATTGGTATCGACTGATACAGCTTTCGGTAATTATCGATGGATACATAAGCCTACATGATTATTGACGTATTACCGACAAGCAAATCCGCCGGTAATTATTGATGGATTTAATTCGATTGTCGGTACGTATTTCCAACCATCTTACTTCTGACGGTCGCAACCTCATCGATAAACTATCGGAAAGTTGCAATTACCAACGACATTTTGGCTTTTTTCGACGGCTTTTGCCCGTCAGTAAGTACAGTTCTCTTAGTGTTAATGTATGATTGATAGAAAAAAAAAAGGAAGAGAGAAAAGAAGAGAGAAAGAGAGAAGAGAGAGTGACTTTCTATCGTTTGGTTTAGGAGAGAAATATGATAGAGAGAAAGAGAGGAGGTTAGTTTAGTATTATTTACACCAATGGTATGTGCAGAAGAAAAAGAGGGAAGAGAGAGGAATGGAAGAGAGAAAGATAGTTGCTTTCTACTGTTTGTTTAATCTCTCTCTCATTTCTCTTCTCTTTCTTTTTTATCAAGCACGCCCTTAGTATTTAGTGCATTCACATTTTTGGACAAAACTTAGGTGTGGTCAGTGATTGTGCTTCCGATCACACAATGACTCATGAATTAGTTTTCTAGAAAATGACTAAAAAATGATGAATAATATAAATAATTAATCTTTTTTTTTGAAAAGCAACACCAACCACACTTATAAAACCACACATAAGTTTTAGTTTTTTCAATTTGACTACAACGTCGTTGACCTAAAAGAAAAAGAACATTAGATATCAAGACTGGGATGCACTCACGTTAGGTGTGAGAATGGGTGATTATTCATTATGGTTGCTTTCGGTGTGTTAGCAATAACTTTTTATAATCACCAAAAAAATTGTTATTTTTTGAGACCATCAAAACTGAGAGTCACAAAATACATTGAAAAAATAGACTAAAAAGTAGTACTGCACTACTCTAATAAGAAATTTTAAGTATCTTTTTAATCTGTCTATGTTTAGTAAGAAAAGGAGCTTATCAAAAAAAAAAGTAAGAAAAGGATATACTCACTCTGTTCCATTTAGGGGTTGCGAGAAAACCCATGCCCACAGATACAGTAGATGAAACCCGAAGGGTTTTTCTTTTTACCCCCATCATCTTCTCATATACGGTTACAAGACTTTTTTTGATGAAAATACCCTTAAAAAATTGACCAAAATCGTATATATCTCACCATAGATATATACGACTTTGAAAATTTTAAATCGTATATACGTAAATTTTATTAAATACGATTAGATTTAAAAAAACAAATCGTATATACGTATGGCTGACTATATACGATTTGTTAAATTACGAATCGTATATACCTAGGTTTGGGGGTACATACGATTTGTAATCTAACAAATCATATCTAACCCCACCCATAGGTATATACTATTTGTATTAGTTTATTTAAATTTTTAAAAAAATGTTATAAAAACGCTACTAAAAATCTGTTAAAGAGTCCTAACTAATCAAAAAGTTATAAAAAAACCACTAAAAATCTAATAAAACCAAAATAAGGCTATGCAATTTTTTTTAGATTTTTTGGAGACTGTGAAAATTAAAAACATTAATAAAAAATAGTAAACGATGGAATTTGGGATTTTGAGCCCCCTATCTTCAAAGAAAAGCACATTCTTGAGGAGTATTGATCCTTGATGTTTTTCGGATTTAATGGCTGTGGTTTCATTACAATCGGAGTAGGTTGCCGGAAAACCAATTTTTTAGCTTAAATTATTCGCTCGACGTATAACATCGTCACGCTTTAACAAACTACACCCTAAATAGAACCAAAAAACGGCCGATATTCATATTATTCATATCTAATTTATTTTTCTAAAAAAAAATATAATTTTAATTTTTTAAATGATTTATTTATTTATTATTTGGCTACAAAATCGTATATACCTATGGGTGGAGGTATATACGATTTGTTAAATTACAAATTGTATGTACCCCACACCTAGGTATATACGATTTGTTATTTTTAAAATCGGATGTACCCCAACTTAGATAAATCTGATTTTAATTTTTTAAAATTTTTAGGGGAATTTCAGATATACCGATATCCGATTTTAATTTTTAAAAATTTTTAGGGGAAATTCGGATTTACCTATATCCGATTTCCAATTTTTTTTTTAATTTTTTTTTGAGTTGGGAATATGTTGGGGTTTTTTAAATTTTGTGAAGGGTATTTTGGTCTTTTTGCAGGGTACGTGGGGGTATATGGGAAGATGGTGGGGGTACAAAAAAAAAGACCCAAACTCGAATGGTCACGAACGAGTAAAGCTGTCAATGGGCTGAGCCCGACCCGACCCAGCCCGGCCCATAGGGCCAAGCAGCATTTGTGGGCTGGGTTGGGCCAAGCACCATAGTTTTTTTCGTACAAATGAGCAACATATATAAAGACAATATTTCGAGAGTAATATAGTGTATACATAAGATAAATAAATGTGTTTTGGCTAAAAAAAATCAATTTAAATCTGTTTTGGCTCTAAAAATCACCACAAATAATTAATTAATGCTTTGTTCATCAGCCCACGAGTCAGCCCACCAGCCCATGGGCCAGCCCACCAGCCCGACCCAGCCCATGGGCCAGCCCAACCCAGCCCATATATATGATCAGGCCCATTGGGCTGGGCCAAAAACTTAGTGTTGCTTTTTGAGCCTCTATTTTTAGAGCCCGACCCAACCAAATAATCGGGTCATTGGGCTGGGCCAAAATTGACAGCTCTACGAGTGAGTAGTTAACCAAGGGCCAAAAAAAACCTCCATATAATAACTATTTTTTATAAACGGCAAAACTCTCCTTCAAGAGATTTAACACTGCTGCATGCCCAAGGATGGATTCGAATTCGAACCCAATACATTGGTTAAGCTGGAAGAGACCCTTACCATCTCATCCAAGTGTTCTTGGGTTGTAACTATTTCTTTTTCCAAATTAATTATGGACATGGAGAGATGAATATAATGGATACATGCTCATTAAGGAGGCAATTTTTTTTTGATAATTCTTTATTGTGCCCCTGATTGGAGCCATCAAGAACAAATGACTCTTATAATTCGTTGTGCGAATGTGTCATATAATAAAATAGAGATTGAGGAGTTCTTTTTAAATTTTGTAAAAGTTGATGATACATCCTGTTAGGACTTTTTAATGAATTACTAAATGTTTTAAAGGCTCTTGATCTTGATGTTGATGATGTGAGGGACAACGTTATGATAATAGTTCCAATATGAAAAGAAAGCATCAACGTGTTCAAAGGAGATTTCTTGAGATTAATCCTAGAGTATTATACTTGTCATAGTCTTAATCTTACTCTTGGTGATATGACGCATTCTCTTGTTAAGGCTATTTCATTCTTTGGAGTTATTCAATATTGTTTTCGGAATCTTTAAAAAGATGGAAAATTTTGCTTGATAATGTTCCTAGTTTAACTATGAAGTATTTGTCTAATACTCGTAGGAAAAGTTGAATTGAGAGTTTTATTAATGCAAATATAAAGAGTGAGGCGGAGAGTTTGATTAATGTGACAAGAAAGATTGAACGGTTTGACAACTTTGTCAATAGAGAAGGATATGTTGGAGAACATTGATGTTGATGTGATTATAAATGATTTTGCATCTCAAAATGTTCGAAGAAACCGTTTCTTATAACTTTCTGAGAAAATAGAAGTTTTTTGATATTTTGTAAATCTATTATTATGTATTAAGGTGTATTATGTTAAATGAAATAAGTTAATTTTTTGTCTTTTACTGAAATATTTTTAAATTAAAAAAAGGTTATGTAAGGGGGTCCTTTTCTCATGATTAGTCTAGGGCCCATAAAATATCAGGAACAGTGCTGGTTGGTAGTATTGGTGTCAGTGACAACCTGCTTGCGGAGCTTATGGCGCAGTATCATGGATTGGATCTCGCTTGGAGCAAGAACTTTCATGACTTGACCTGTTATTCTGATTCTAAGAATGTGCTTCAGTTGGTAACCTCTTCCCTTAATGCTCGGCATAGCTATGCTCCCATCATTCAAAACATCAAGGACTTATTGCATAGAGATTGGAATATTGTTGATTTTCTTCACACCCTCAGAGAAGGCAAACGTGTGTGCGGATCACTTAGCAAATATTGGTGCTAAAGGGACTCTCCGTTGGGTTGATTTTGTGACTCCTCCTCTAGGGTTTGACTTACACTTCTAGCTGATGCTAGCGATGTTGAATTTCTTAGGATGTAGTTTGTCTTTCTTGTTTCTTTTATGTTTTCTTTTCCTTCATGTATCCAAAAACCTAATATTAAAAAAGTAAAATTTATGTACAAATTTATTTTTTATTTTCTAAAAATTCATTTTTAGATAATTCAGTAAATACTTGTTGGTATCTGCGGGTACTCGCGAGTCGCAAATATGTGTTACCCGCAAAAATTCATACCCATAAAAACCCGCACGCGTATTAAGCGGGTATGAAGAACATTTGTACCCAATGACGCAAGTAGCGATGGACTCTATCCATTCCCGCCCCTCCCCGTTGACATACCTAGTCCCAATTGCTTGATGTTTAAGGTTGTCGCATGGGAATTAAGAAATGCATTTAATAATTCAAATGTCTTTTTCTTTTTAACAAAAATAATTTAGAATTCTTGAAAATTATTTTATTCTGCCTCCGGTCCAAAATATAAGAATCAACCTCTAAATTACACAAGCCAAAAAATGACAATGAAATCTTCTATTCTCATTTAATAAGGTTAAAAGTTTAACTTCTTTCCGATAATATCATTTTTATTAATGTTAATGGCCATCCTATAGGATATTTTTCTTGTATAAGAGGAGTTAGACAGGGCAAAGATATTCTTAGCAGGGGTATTTCTCATCTTGTTTGCTCAGGTAGAATGCAACTTATGTCAGGTCCTAGAGCTTGTGCAACACCTTCTCATGTTTTGTATGCAGATGACATCATGATGTTCTGTCGAGGCACTAAACACAATTGTAGGAGGAGAGGGCTCATCAAGATCCACCTTGGTTGTCTCGGGTTATACCACTGAGATCGAGATCGCGCTTGCCAAATGTGGTGCCGTGATTCTTTAGCCTTTAAGCTTGTCCTTGAGGATCACTTCAAGCGCGTTTGCAACCAGGCGTGAAGTGCCCTTTTGGCGGTGTGAAGTAAAGAACTGATTTCTTGATAGTGAACTTTTTCCATGTAAGTTATCAATGGCTAAGACCAAGTCTACGAGTCGTCTCATTTCTTCTACTTCAACGATAAATCTGGATCCAGCGAACTCTGGGTAAGCGGATGCAAGTGCCCTCACATCCCGGAACATAGATAGAGTCTAGTCAGGGTACCCTTGTGTATTATGGAACGCCCCAGCAGTGCCCCACTTAGGACCCCCCACTGGGCCTATTCCAAAGGCCGGGTCGTGGTCGTCTCTATTACTAGTCCCATAATCGTTTACTTACCTCCCCATCTATCATCCTTACCATCCTTGAGGTACGACTCTCCCACACGCGACGAGTCCTTGCCCATACTGTGATAAGGTTCCTCCTACAATTTCAACTATTTAGGTATGGCTCACCTATACTACGACGAGTCCTTGCCCATAATGTGACAAGGTTCCTCTTACAATCTTCAACTTTTAAGGTACGACTTGTCTATGCTGCGACGAGCCTCTGCCCATGCTGCGACAAAGTTCCTTCAACAAATCTCGATCACGAAGATACAGCTCGTCCATTTTGCAACAAGTTCTTTCCCATACCGCGACAATATTTTTCAACACGAACCAGCTCGTTAATCATCAATGAAAGATAATTTGCCTATTGTGCAATAAGTTTCCCATAACAATACATGTAAAACCAACTATTAAACACAACAAAGCGTCAACGTCAAATCACTTAACAACCTTAACGATTCCATTTAAATATTGGCTAGATACATCCATGTTAAGTTATCTATCTGGATCGTAAACGATATTAACGTCGTATCACTTAGACTCACCTATCATTCTAATCCATTAGCACATCAAAGACTAACTCATTCTTTAACTTTTATAACGAGCTTTGCCTTCTCATTTAGGTGATTATAATTAATTATGAGTAACTCTCAAGTTATATTTGCTCGAATATGTCTAAGGCTCATTATCAATAATTTATAACTTAATTAACTTCGTTAATCTACTAAGGATCCATATTATTACGTTGTGATGGTTTCATTATAGTATGCACAACACATCAAAAACATCTTAGAAGGAGAATATTAGGTCATTGACCAAAAAAAATTGTAATGGGGAGAACTTACAGATATATGTTAACTTATTGACTTGATGCGTATCAATGTCTCACCCTGCAAGATTGCATATTCCAAAGTAGAAATTGGAAGTTCCATCTCATAAGTATTGGTCATAAAATTAACTATAGATGTCTAATGAAGGGTTCTTCAAGGCCATTTTATGAATGAACATGTGCTATGTGATGTTCAATATAAACTCTAATAGTCATAAAATACTTATCGGATGCTTTCAAGATAATACACATAATGAGCTCTTACTCAAATTAGTTGAGCAAACAATCTCACAAACTTCTGGTTGTGTTGATGACAATTATATATGTAGCCATTTAATTAATGCATCAATTGAAATAATAAAATATCTAAATGGTCCACGTGATTATTGATTTGCAAATATCACCTTATATATAATTTAGAGACGTATTTCCTCAAATTGTCAACTCTGTTGGTAACTAGTAATACACAAAGATTAATGGATTGAAGAATCGACAGGATCTTCGGTACATGTTCACATAAATTTTTTAACTATTTTTGTTTTCCGCATTAAAATAGACTTGGGATGGTCCAATTTCTAACTATTTGTTCTTCAAGAATTATACCACGAGTTTATACAATTACCATCATTCTTTGAACAATCCTCCAGGGATGGTTGAATATTAAGAATTTTTTTTAAGTTCTTCAAGAACTATATCACAGTTTTTTTTAAAGTTCTTCAAGAACTATATCACAAACTTTCACACTTTGAGCAATCCTATAGGATGCTTCAATATTCAGTTATTTGTGCAATCCTTTTGGGATGCTTGAATGATGCATTCTTTTGAAATTCATCAAGAATAGACAAACCTGATAGTTATCCTTATGCAATCCAACTTGGATGCTTGAATATACTCTTCAGAAATTCATGCAGCAAGAATAAAGAAACATGATAATTATCATTATGCAATCCAACATGGATATTTGAATGTTGAATTCTTCAGGAATTCATCGAAAATAGAAAACATGATAACCTTGGTAACTAAATAAAATTCTCAACAAAATTTCTATACAATAAATATAAAATATTATCATGATAAAATAAAACTGAGGAAGAACATCATAATATGATAATAAGGTAAACTAACATAAATATAGTAAAAGAAAACATATCTTCTCAAAATGGCCTCCAAGCTGATTAAGCTTTCATTTTGGTAAAGACTCGTGCTGATAAAGTGTTATGAAATTGACCAAAACAAAAGTAAGATATAACCATTATAGTAGACTATAGGTGAAGAAGAAATAGAAGAAGAGAATGAGAGACGAAGAGAGCATTTACATTCTACTCTTGAAGGTCTAATTTACAATGTCATATGAGTCTAGTCTATTTATAGGACATAAGCCTTGTAAACTACAAGTGAATTAAGGCCTAACATAACGTGCCTTTAACATATACAATGAATATCAATTACAAGGAGTGAAAGCCTTTTATTAATAAGGGGTTACAAAAGTATCATAGGAATATATATCTACATCCAATATATTTACAACATTAACTTTTTAGGTGTTTGGCAAGACAAGCTTCTAGTGTTTTTTCACTAGCTTATAGTATTTTTTGAAACACTATGAAGTAGTGTTTGAGCTTATAGCGTTTCATTTTTTGTTCCAACTCTACATACGTACCCTTATTATTTTAATTAAATTCCTCATTTATCTTCAATTAAATAAATATTCTCTCTCACTTTTAAGCATTAGTTACAAATGTCCATTTATGTCATTTTATATTTATAAGCTAGTTTAACTGCTAATTTTACCAAACACTCTAAATTCTATCTGCTATCCACTATAAATTATTAGCTATCAACTCATCCACTAGAAGCTAACTTATCTAAGTTTATTTTCATCCTTCGAAACAATTTTACGTTCATTCCTATGATTCTGAAGTATTCTCCAATTATTTGGCACGTAGGAAATTTTATTGAAGCCGTCAGTGCTGGCTCACATTGATTGAATATTGAATTCCACATATACTACAAATCTTTATCCCTCTAGTTGAATTTCAGCTTCCGGCTTCGTTGCGTGTCAACATCAGTCTAAACCTTTGTCACTGCTTCCACTAAATATGTTTACGAAACAAAGTTGCGTAGAATGAAAGAATAGAAAAATCCCGGTTTTTTTACATCAATGTTATTTGACATCATATCTCACAAATCAATATAAAGAATCCGTAATCGGTCAATTACATCATAATAATATCATATGCTTTTAACCAACGAGAGTTGGTCTAAGTGATAACTGGACTTGAATATCACTCAAAGGTTTCGGGTTCGAATTTTGGGTGTGACAAAAACTCTATTGAGAGGGGAGAACCACACGACCCGACATAGATTAGTCATCGACAAAGTCGGTGGAAATTGCGTACCAAAAACATGTTAACCAAAAAAAATATATATCTTATGCTCTCCCTTCTAATAGAATCAAAAGTGGCTATTTTGGATTGGATAAAAAATGTAGGGACTCCCTCTCTTTACTCTAATAGAACCAAAAGCGACTAAATTTACTGATTAAATTTTTTAATTAGTAAAAGTTCTTTTTTTAATCGTATTCTTTAATCAGTTTTAGTCTTATACAAGAGTTATAAAAATTTCGTCTAAATTACAACTTCAGAATATTAAAATTTCTTATAAACTTTTTTAGCAAAAGAAAGATTTTTTGAATATATTTTTACTTTGGCTTTGGTTTATTTAAATTAGTTAGTAATTATACTAATGGAGAGGAGATCGAATCGGTGAAGCCTCTAGATCATTGTTCATTCAATTAAACCATAATTAAACCTGCAAATGACTAATAAATAAACAAAAAGTATTATATGTTGAAGAAAAATAAATAAAAATAAAAAGTTATTTCAAATAGTTCAACTAGTTAGTCTTTCATGGAAAGCGTTGGGACACTCCATGGGTAGCCTGTAATGGTCCAAACAAAAAAAAGTTCAACCAGGTCAATTTGCAGTTGCTGTTCAAAACAGTTTGACCGCGATCCAATTACTTCGATTCAACTTAGTTTCAAACGGTTCAATCAAACTTAGATTCAACAAGGGTTTGTCAGAGCGGTAACTTAACTCAAATCTCACATCAAGGTCTCGGGTACAAATTTTGGGCGTGGCAAAAACTCTGTTAGAAGAGGAGAACTACATTGTCCGGAAAAACCGGGTATACATTTAGCCAGTCAGATTTCTAGGCGTAGATTAGTCACCGACAAAACCGATGGATACTGTGTATCAATAACACGGTAGCCAAAAAATGTCCCGTATTGATTGTTCTAGCAATTTCAACAACATAGGACGCCGACTCTTGAAATCAAATCTGAATGTGACTGTGTAACGGTGTCTGTGGTCTTTATTTATCATTGTTTAAATTTTAAAAAAATATGAACCAATGTTCAAATTGATCGCTTTCAAAGTAAACCAATCAATCTAATTCAATTCTCACAACACTACTAAGGGTGTAACGTGTGTGTGCATATTGAATTTTTTTTATTAGTCTATTTTAAATGATCGTGTGCTCAATAATTTGGCCCTAGAGATCCTAAACCTTTTTTTCTTAAAAATAATAAACTAGTATAATATATTTATGATTTTAGCATCATCGACGTGTCCAAGTACTCTGCTAATTAACACTATTTAATTGTCTGGACTTTGTCTTGAAATAAATGTCAGCGAGTGAAAGATTGAAGAAATTGAAGAAATATGAGAAAAACTGGATATATCGTAACGCGATTGCAAATTGAAAATACCGCGAGAAATACCGAAACTGGGAAGGTGGGTTTAAATCACGATAAATTGGCGGTGCGTGAAAAACTCGTGGTCGACAATACCTTTTGCTTTTTGTGTGGCGTACATAGAATGCGGTGTCAGCTGGCATGGCAGATAAACTCATAAAAGTGTACGAACAAATTTCCATGGAATAATTAAATATTTTTTTGTTATTTTTGAACACAAGTATCAAACGTGTGCAATGCACGCGCCATGCACAAACAAAAGACACAGAGTAGTCATTATCTTTTTCGTCAATCCAGAAACAAAAATATATTTTGTAAAAAAATAAATTTAAGTTTTGCTTATCAAAATAAAAAATCAATTGAAAGTTTCAAAGCTAGGAACGTGCTCGTGGTTTTGTAAAATATGAGCTGAATATGGGGGCAAAAAAACCATTGGGGAGCAAAAAAAAAAATTATATACCAAAATAATGTACATTGTGGGTTATTTATCAAAGTAGGCAAAAAAAATTTTTAGTTCAGAAGTCGCCCCCCCCCCCAGGTGACTTCTGAACTGTATTTTGCAAAAATTTTTTAAAATGCAGTTCAGAAGTCGCCCCCTCCCAGGGTGACTTCTGAACTGTGTTTTTTTATTTTTTATTTAATTATATATTAAAATGATAAAAATTAAATTAAATTAATTTAAATAAAAAATTGTATTTAGATAATTAATATGTTTAATCCAAATTTCCTAATTAAATTTAAGGGTCACAAAGAAATATTGCAACGCAATAATTTATTTAAAAGACCAACCGACAATTACAATAGTTATTTAAAAAACTAATCCGAAATATTACAACAATTTAATTGCGGTTAGGACAGTTGTTTCTGTTGTGACCTTCATTTCTACAAATTCCGCATCTTTTGGTGCGTGTACCCCTTTCTCTTTGATCCATCTCTGTACGAATACGGGTAGACTGTGGACGACCCTTTTTATCTCTCCGTTTAGTTGGATCATGATGTAGTTCTAAAGTATTGAAATAAGGCCATGACGTCTCAGTTGGCAAGGGTGGGAACTCCACAATGTAAGTATTGAAAACATTCTCCATTGTGTACGGTGGATCCACGAATTGCATGTGGTCGTAATTGCATTTTGAGCATGCTGCGATGACATGTGAACAAGGGTAGTGAAGTGCCTGGAATTCCCCACACTCACACGTTTTTGCTCTGAAGTTCACCACGAATGTTCGCGCAGGTCTACCACTTTGTGGTCGTACAAGTTCTTCTACTCGGAACAATTGTTGGGCACGATCGTGAACTGCGACGTTATGCGTTTTTTAGACTTCTATGTTCCTGGCAATATTTTCCAACAATTTTTCAGAGTACATAGTTCCGGATCTCAACATTGCCTGTGCCTGTGTTCCCCTTTTGACGAAAACCTCGTTCATCCTAAAATATGTTGCATCTATCAATGAACGAATAGGGAGATTCCGCACCCCCTTAAGGACATTGTTGATGCACTCTGCAAGGTTTGTTGTCATAGTGCTTTATGCAGAGAGCACTATTAATTTCTATATTGTGCAGAGTGCATTGTGCAGAGTGCATAGTGCAGAGTGCACTATTACATTATGCATTGTGCAGAGTGCACTGTTGAAGTGTGGATTGTGCAGAGTGCACCGATGAGATCATTCGTCGGGTTATCCCTCCAGGGGTCCAATGGCCACTACCAGAAAATTTTTGGTGGAAGTAGTTTCGATCATGTTTTCCTCTCGTTTCGTTTTTTATTTTCTATTCTTGTATTTCTGAAAATTTTGTTGTTTATTTCAGTCTTTTTTGTATATTATATTATGTTCCAATTTTTAATCTCTCACTTTTTTTTGGTAAATATTAACGTAATTAAATTATAAATAGGTATAATCATCAGGGTGACTTCTGAACTGCATTTTAAAAAAAAAATTGCAAAACACAGTTCAGAAGTCAACCCGGGGGGGGGGGGGGGGGGGGGGGGGGGGGCGACTTCTGAACTGCATTTTAAAAAAATTTGCCTACTTTGGTAAATAACCCACAATGTGCATTATTTTGGTATATCATTTTTTTTTTGCTCCCCAATGGTTTTTTTGCCGAATATGGGCGGCAGCCAAGTTTTTCGGTACAAATTAGTCATCAACAATGATCCAGAATACAACACACCAATAAAACAGTAAAAAAATAGAATATAAGCTAAATTTTTATTAATTTCACCAACTTATGTTGGCTTGGAAACAAAAAATTGATGCACCATAAATAAAAAAATTAATTACTCCCCCGGCCCTATTTTATTTAATGATTTAGTAAAATTAATTTATTTTAAATTAATTATTATTATTTTTGGTCTACAAATTAATTATTAATTTTTTTAATAGATGTGTCAAAACTTAAACTACAAACAAAATGGGACAAGAAGAGTAGTATACATAGTTATTGTGGTCGAATCAGGCGCAAATTGATTATATTTGACTTTTACTCTAATTATCGCAAAATCATAAATCGTAAGTTTCAATTAGTTGACAATCAAACAGACATTACACAAACACTGAACAATCCATATACTAGTATACGCTAAACTATAAAAATAGCAAACTTGTCATTCTGTGCTTCATTTAATATGTATCAAACCTTTTTTTTTATAAATCGGGTATCATCTGCGCGCAATTACAGAAATTAATCTCTCAAATCGAGTAAGACCACAATGAGCGGTAAAGCTCTTCCTCAATAGATTTAATATTGGTGCATGTCTAAGACTATATTCGAAGCCAAGATCTTGGTTAAGCTGGAAGAAACTCCTACCATCTCATCCAAATGCTCTTGGATTTAATATGCATCAATCTAAATCTACTGCCACGTGGCTAGCTTAAATTATAATTTTGTCTCTCTTTTTTTAGTTTTTAATTTAGGGCTTGTTTGATTAATGCTTTTAACAACAATTTTCTATTTTTAAAAATTAAAAAATGTTCGGTTGATCTAATTTTTATATCCAATTTTCTATTTTTGTCACAAAGTTATTATTTTTTTTTTGACAAAACCTATTACTCAAGAAGAAACTTCAGGTATTTGAACAATTAAAGCTCTTTTTGAATCCTAAAGTACCTCACAACACACTGCTTAATATCGCACTTTACGTACTCCGTTATGACATTAATTTTTTTTCATTAAACTGGTCACTGAGAAACGAACTTAGCATACTTGAACATCTAATTTTTTTTGGACTCTAAAGTATCCCAAAAAATACATCTTAGCGTCACACTTTATATATTTTACATATTTTGTCACAACATCTAAATATTTTTCCAAACTTTAAATTAATATTATTTTCAGAGTGAAGAACATTGAAAATATGAAAAAAGAAAATAAGAAAAAAGAACACTAAAATATGAAGAAATGAAAGAATGTGGCTGAAGTTCCTGCGAAAGGTAAATATTGCAAGTTCTCGCAGAGTAAATGCTGCAAGACGGTTTTGAAATATAAAAGAAAGATAATAATATAGTACCAATTTAAATATGCTTCTAATACCCGTTGGTGTGAAATGACTAAAATAAAAAAGACAACACAAATAGAAAGTGAAACATGTGGGTATTATTATGCGGGGTTGGATAAAAACCACCAATAAAATAGAAGCACCTATACAAAATTGAAAGAATATGAGGGGGTTTCTATTGTAAATGCGGCTGAAGTTCCCGTGAATAACAATTAATTATAACTATTAATTAAATAAAAAGACTTCAAAATTAAAACGAAACATTAACAAAGACATTGAAATTGACATTCATAGATAATAAGAAGAAAAAATCTAAAGTATTTTAATAAGAAGAAAAGAAGACGACACAAATAAAAAGTGACAAACATAAGTATCATGCAGGGTTAGATGAAATCCATCAATTAAATAGAAGAAGCTATACAAAGTTGAAAGAAGTTGATGGAGATTCTATTGTAAATGTGGCAGAAGTTCCCGTGGAGTAAATGCTGCAAGTTCCCACGTTAGTAAATGCTGCAACGCGGTTCTCGAATATAAAGGAAAGATAAAAATATAAGCACCAATCTAAGTATGCTTCTAACACACGTTGGTGCAAAATTATCAAAACAAAGAAGAAAACACAAATAAAAATTGAAACACGAGGATATCATGCAAGATTTGATGAAAACCACCGATAAAATAGAAGCACATATACAAAGTTGAAAGAATATGATAGGAGTTCTATTGTAAATGTGGCTGAAGTTCTCGTGAAAAAAGTTAAATTATAGCTATAAATTAGATAAGAAGATTATAAAATGAAAAATGAACATTAACAAAAACATTGAAATTTAACGTCCATAGATAATAAGAAGAAAAAGTTTAATTTTTTTAATAACGTTATTGATATTCATCAAACGTCAAATTAAAAACTTAACCCATAATTAGAGAGAAAGGAAGACAACACAATTAGAAAGTGAAATACGCACATAGGTATCATGCATAGTTTGCTTAAAAACCACCAATATAATATAAGCACATATCAAAGTTGAAACTATTATTGAGGAATGAAGTTCGCATATTTGAATAATTAAAAAAAATTTCGATGCTAAAGTATCCCAAAAAAACACTGTTTACCATCACACTTTATGTATTTTGTCGCGAATTTTTTTCTTTCACTAAATGGGTTATTGAGTAATGAGCTTTGTGTATCTTAACATGTATATTTTTTCTGGACCCTAAAATACCTTCCAAACACACTGTCTAGGATGACACTTTACGTATTTTGTCACAATTTTTTTTTCATCAAATAGGTTATTCATGAACGAACTTCGCGTATCCGAACACCTAAAAGTTTTCTAAACCCTAAAGTACCCTAAAATACACTGTTAGCATCACACTTTACGTATTTTCTCACAAATTTATTATTTTTTTGACCAAATCGGTTATTGAGGAAGAAATTTCGCGTCTTTTATATTGTTATTTTTTGAATCCTAAAGTACCTCAAAAGACACTGCTTAACATCGCAGTTTACGTATTTTGTTACAAAATAATTTTTTCCACCATAAAGTACACCAAAGCACACTGTTTAATATCTCACTTTTTGTATTTTGTCATGAAATTAAATCTTTTTTTACCGTGTCAATAATTGAAGAGCAAACTTCACATATTTAAAATCTAAAATTTTTCGAGAGTGTAAAGTGCTCCTTAAAATATAAAAAAAAGAATGGAGAACCTTAAAATACGAAAACAGAAAAAAAGAAAAAGAAAAAGGAAGCTGAAGAAAAAACGAAAGAAGAAAGAAATAAATAAAAAAGAAAAAAGCGGGATTTCCGTGCGGCAATGACAAGCCGCTTATAAAAGAAAAATTTAGAATAATTTATTTGCCCATTTATTATTTTCTCAATAATTATAAAACTATTTTAATTAATTAATTGGAAACATGATTCAAAATAAAATTATAGGGTCAAATATGTTTTTAGTCCATAAAAAGTAGGAGATTTCACTTTTAATCTCCAATAAATTTTTGTTCAACTTTTGATCCACACTTATATCTTCATTTGCGATTTCGGTTTGGGAAGGTGTTAGTTCTTGGCTTGGTGTCGTGCTTGATACGTCAATGAATTTGGAGGATTTCTTTCTCAGCTGTGCTAATTTGTGCAAAGGGAAAAAATCAAAGCGCACGAAGCACATGTTTTGGTTAACCACTTGTTGGAGTATTTGGCTCGCTAGGAACGATGCTATTTTCAAAGAAGAGGGGGCGAATGTTGATTCCACGATTATCCGCATCAAGAGCTTAACTTGGAGTTGGAGTGTTTATAGATTGAAATGTAATTCATCTTTATCTATTTCAATGTGGTGGTCTAATCCACTGCAAATCCTAAACAATTTGTAACATTATTGTTTAGGTTTAAACACCCCTAGTGCTCCATCAATGAAATTTTTGCTTATAAAAAAAAAAAATTCTTCATTTGCACTTTGGTCTTAACTTATAACTCTGTAACTAACCAATTTTGTGGAATGCTTTTTCGGAGTTTTATTGTTTCTTGTAAACTACTTACTTATGGAAGTATAAAACTGTTTGAAACTGTACTTCTGTAAATATGTAATTTATGAGAAATAATTTTTCAGATCTTATAGTTCCTTGTAAACTACTTATTTACGAAAAATAATTTATGAGAAATAATTTTTCAGATCTCACTCTCTCAACCTTTTTTCATTTGTTTATCTTCTTTCTCCTTCATTTTCCCTTTACATTTAATTTTTATTCCCTCTATCCCTTCTATTCACATTTCAATTTTTTCGAATCTATCTACTATCTATCATTAAGACGCTCACTAATAAATCTTTATTTTTTATCTTCTATTTACCTAAATCACCCAATTTTTTTACCTATACAATCTAATACAATAACTAAATAAGTAATAGATATAAATACTATAAATAATAAATATAATCAAACACTGTAAAAAAAATATATAATCAAACAACCTACTAAGAAAAACCAAATCTACCCACTCCTTTAATTTTGTCACATTAGCATTAATGAGGATAAAATTGTAAAACACTCATAACATGACAAAAAACATCACTTTTTCAAACTTTTCTCATTTTCTCATTTTTAACTCTCTCTCTCTCTCAACCTTTTCTTCTTTTAATTATCTTCTTCCTCCTTCATTTTTCTTTCAATTTTTATTCCCACTATCTCCTCTCCTCACATTTCACTTTTTTTTAATCTATCTACTATATATCTATTAAAACACACACTAATAAATCTTTATTTTCTATCTTCTTTTTACCTATATAATCTACTATTATAAATAAATAATCACAATTAACAACATATTTAATTTAACATATTAGGCATTCAATAATACAACTGTATCATAGGTTTTCCTATTTCACCACCAACTGATATACAAATATGTAATCCAATTTATGAATAGAAGCAGCCTAACTTAACAATGATGGTAAGTAATGATTCAATTCCTAATCATCATTCGCAAATGGATGGGATAATATAACATTAGTTAGAAATAAAAAACATTTTTACAGCACAATCCTTCATGAGCCATGATAATTCGGGTTATTCATTCCAAACTCCTACTCATTATACCAAATCAACATCTTGAAATTCCAGAAAGCAACAACACAGATGAGGAACTATAATCGCAGATGCATATCCACACAATTAAATGCAATCACATCATTATGAACTCAGTAATTAAGTAAGTATTAGACTAATCACACCTATTATTGCCAAATCATGCAATTTTTGTTCTTCTACCTTCATCATCTAAGGTTTTCAGCGTCACAATTACAACTTGTGACAAGTTTTTCTCACTCAAATCTCAATGAAAATCTGTGAAACAAAAACCAAAGTCGTAGAAAATCGAGTCTAGTTTCTAATAATGACATAAAAATCATTTCAAAATAAAAGAGAGAATGCAGAATTTAATGGATTTACCTATCTAGCCTATTATCAACCAATTATACGATTTGGGTAAAGTTCAAGAAGTAGTCCTGCCCATTGAAATAGAATATCGTATAGATCCTCATCATGGAATGGTGCGGTAAAGACAACCAAAGTTGATGATATTTGATAGGCCCGCAAGCGCACGGTTCTACCGAGTAGTAAAAAGTATCGATCCCACAGGGATTTAAGCAATTACCAATCTAATTTTCAGTTTTGATTAGCTGAAAGGAATATTTTTTAGGAGAGAGAGTAATTGTAGATTTAAAATTTAGAATATAAATATGTCCCAGGATTGTGGTGAATCGCAATAACAGAATCTAAATATCCCTTAGCTATCCTTTATCTTATTTTGAAATTATTCTAAGGACAAGGTATTCTTTTGGTGTAATTCTAGTTTCCTTTCGGAATACTAGAACGTGTCTCGAAACTGTGATCAAGCCTATTCTCATGGTTGATCACCGCAGAGACCCATTAAGTACAACATTATTGTCCCAAGACGATCAAAAGCATTTTCATGTTTGATTGCCTTGTCTAACCTTGTGAATCCAATGTCAAGCTTCACCTCTCGGTACTTCGCTTGACATTTGATATATGAATTATTACAACGAGATTAGATTAGGTTTAATTTCTAATAAGATAAAGTTTAGCCTTGGAATTGATATAGGGATCCATTATCGGATTGTGTCCTACAATCCCAAGACTAGAAAATCTACTCACACAAGATCATAGTAGATGAGGGAGAAGAAATAGAAAACATAAAATATAAACTGAAATATAAATAACAAGAATGTAAAGGAAGCAATAGAGAACGGAATTGTAAAGAGCAAGAATATAAAAACTGAAAGTAAAAGACAGAATGTAAAATGCAGGAAAATAAGAACTGAAAGTAAAAGAAAGCAATAGAACAAGAGCATAAATTTAGAGAATAAAAGCTTAAAGAAAACTTAGATTAACAAAGTTTCAAAGTGCAAGTATTACAAATGAAGTTCTTCCCTTGTTACATCAGAAAAGAAGGCTTTATATAGCCAAAAATCAGAGGAGAATGGCTTCAATTCGCATAAGTGGCCATTAAAACCATTAAGAGAGGAATTGGAAGAGTTTTGAAACTGTTTTCTAAATTCTGAAGAGTTGCACGGGGCGTGCTAATAAGTTGGCACGGGGCGTGCTACTTGAGAAAACTTGAATTCCTAAAACATTTCAAGGTTGCACGGGGCGTGCAAAGTTTCGCAGCTCTGCTGGTTGAAATCCTTTGGCACCTTTTTTCCTTGCTTTGCACCTTTCTTTATTCTCTTTTGATTTTTGGCCTTTTTTCTTTCAAAATTCTTTCCTTTCTTCAATGTAATCCCTGAAAATAAAAACTAACAACTTGTAAGGCTCAATAAAACAACTAAATTCTCACAATTCTTTATTCAAATTAAACACTAAAAACACTCTAAATTTGGACTTAACAAACTCCCCCATGCTTGAATCTTTGCTTGTCCTCAGGCAAGAACAAT